>VZRO01007532.1:307555-319423 GCA_013397915.1 Daphoenositta chrysoptera | reverse complement strand
GCTGTGGCTCACTGCGTGCTGGGACAGCCGCAGGGCACACGGGCCCGGCTGGCGGTCACTGCCTGCGGGGACAGCCGCAAGGTCCCGCGGGACGCACTGCCCGCCTGGGCTGGGCTCGGGCACACGGCGAGGCACAGGCAGCGGGGTTAGTACAGATGATGCACAAAGCATGGAGCAGTGTTTTGCCCGGTGGGAAGGGTGGATGAGCTGTCTGGTCAGCAGCCAGGGCCTGCGGGAGAGCAGCTCCAGCCTTCCTTCAGGGAAGGGATCGCAGCTGAAGCACTCGGTGAGGACAAAACTCAGGGATGCCAGGGGAGCTGGGCAGCAGCACGAGGTGAAGATGATTCCCAAGGATACCAGGAGAGCTGGGCAGTGGCACGAGGCGAAGAGGATTCCCAAGGATGCTGGGGGAGCGGGGTAGCAGCACGAGGTGAAGATGATTCCCAAGGATGCCAGGAGAGCTGGGCAGTGGCACGAGGTGAAGATGATTCCCAAGGATGCCACGAGAGCTGGGCAGCAGCACAAAGCAAAGATGATTCCCAGGGATGCCAGGGGAGCTGGGCAGCAGCTCGAGGTGAAGAGGATTCCCAAGGATGCCAGGGGAGCTGGGCAGCAGCATGGGGCCAACGCTTGACTAGTATCACATTAGAAACCACATGGCTGCCTTGAGACAGCTCCTGTGAAATAAACAGTGCCACACTGAGACATGGAAAGTCACTTTGCACAGCCACATGGCTGTGAGTTTAACAAGAGATTGAACAACACTCTCAGATACATCACAGGACTCTTGGGGTTGTCCTGTGGAGGGGCAGGAGCTGGACTCAATCATCCTTGTGTGTCCCTTCCTGGTCAGGATATTCTGTGATTCCAAGGCAACTTTCCAACAGCCCAAGAGTGTCCTTTAATTTCTCGCAGCAAAACGATGCTGAAAGTGATATGGAAAGGGCAGCTCCAGGCATGTGAGGCCCTGCTGGGAGCTGGGCCCCCATGGCCATGTTCCTGGTTGCCCTTGGCTGCCCGTGGGCAGTGTGTGCAGCAGGGTGTAAAACCACAGCAGCAGAGCTGTGCCCCAGGCTGCACCCTCCAAGAAAACTGCACACAAATACTAGCACTGCCCAGGGTGAGTCATTACATTTTTGACTTCCCAAAATCATTACAACAATGAGACAGCAAGTTAGGCCACAATACGAGGGTTGGATCTGCAATTAAAATAGCTTCATCTCTTGGGACCTGAAACTTTGCTAATTAGAGTCTTTCTCCTGGAATTATTAGGGGTTTACAATCTGTATAAAGCTGCGGATTTGTCTGTAGGGCCAAAATTATTTACCTTGTGATAAATTTCCTCTGTCACACCCATACATTCAATACAAGCCAGATTGAGCAGAATGGAAATGAAGATTTATTTTATGATATTTTAATGTGCTTCTTGAATTACAAATGAGAAAATGCAGTTTAATTTTCTTAGGAATTTCCATCCAGTTTCACAGCAAGTAAAAAAGTCAAGGGACATTTTTATGTTAAAGCAATTATTGTTATTAGACTCTTGGTTGTATTAATACATATTTTCCAAACATATTATTTTCTGTATTAACCATGGAACTTTAAATCTTCATTAACCACAATAACTCAGTTCAGTAATTGCTAAATAGAGCTGAAGTGAAGACATATATAACAAAGAATAGACTAGAACATAAAACCACACAATTATATCATTGCAATTATATCAAGAGTTATGAAAATGCCTATAAAAAATGCTGGAATCTGTTCAAATGTCAGAAATTGTTAAATGTATATACTCTTTACAGATATGCTATTTCATTTCTTGCAGTGGCAGTTTAAATCCACTGCCTGTCTACTTCTTTTTCTCTCTTCTTCTTGATGATTTTCTAATGTAAGGGAAGAACACAGCCCATATTAATTTAAGCTCTTTGAGTTATTTAAATGTGCTTAGAAAATGTGGAGCTGAAGATGCTTCCACACACACTATTTATTGTAGAACCAGTCATTGTGGGAGAAATCTCTGCCTCTGCACTTCCCCAGATTGTGCCAGAAATGAACTGTCTTGTGTATCCTATCACAGGCAGAGCAAGAAAAAGTATTTGCTCTAGAATAACACCAGCAAATGAATAGTGTGACTTTACTTATGGAGTTGTAACATGGGCATATGTAGAAGATGTATTTTCCCTTCCAGCAGCTGTAGTGAAAGGAGTTCACTGCCTTATTTAATACCTCTACGTGAACGTCCATGCTCAGGCATTCACTGTTTACTTATGCTGAGTATACAGTGTACACACTGTGCCTCTTCTTCTGCCTGGGAAGGAATAAAGACCTACTGTTCAAGTCAGACAAATATTTTTAAAATCAAGTGATGTGCCAGAAAGGATTTCAGGAAATCCAGAAGTTAACAATTCCATCACTGAGTTTTGCTGTGCACATGTTGCTGCTCAGAGGAAGGATCAGGACACATGCTGCCAGGGTTGCCCTGATTCAGCACTGAAATGAGAATTCAGAAAACAGGCTTTGCAGGAGCAGCTCCAGATCAGGCAGGAGAGGAGGCACCTCTGGGAAGAAGACTGACCCTGGGTGGCTGTGCATGAACCACGAATGACATAAAACACAAATGAAAGGATGTTATGTGAGAATGATGAGAAGCTAAAAGACTAAGTACTCTGCAGTTGAAGGAGAGATATGTTTGCTTTGCTTTGCTGGCAGTCCTGGAGGTCATGAGTCTTTCAGAGTGGAACTTACACCTGTGATCAATCAAATTTAGCATGGATGCTGTCATCCTCCCTAGGACTTCAATTCTGAGATCTGAGGTTTCAGACTCTCAGCACAAAGCTAACGAGCCCTCTGCAAAAGCATTTTTCATCAGCTTGGGTTTCCCTTCCAAGGTGCCTGTAAATTATGTTGTGAGCAAAGACGGGATGTGAAAAGCCAGCACAAGCTGATGCTGAATGTGTAAGGACACGGAGCTGAGAGTGCTGGAGCCAGTCAGCAGTGAAACCGCAGAGCTTGCAAGCAGCATCTGCCCAGACTGCTCTCTTTAGTACAAAAAACCCAGATGCAGTGACCCTTTCCTCATGTGAGGAATCTTTTTTGGATAAATATACCTCAGTTCCATGTGGAAAACCCACACACATAGCAGGAGCTATGCCCGGCAGATGATTGCCACCTAAAGCGCAGAGACTGCAAATTATCATCTCTCCAGAGAGAAATATTTCATCCTGATCTGACTTCAGACTGATTCAATATGGTTTTTTTAAACGTCTGGTTTTTCATCCACTAATTAGTAGCCTAAATAAAATAAAGGTTGAGATTTTTGTGGGTTTTTTTCATGGGTTTGTAATGTCTTTTAACCGTGTTTCTCAACTGCATCTTTCTCTAAACCTAAAAGGAATAATGTGACCGGCTGGCCTTTCCTATTTCTGGATTTGATTTATGCTGGAGTTTCCAAAGGAATGACTCACAGAGCCTTTACATTCACCACTTAGCCTCATACAGAATCTGTGTTGAAATCCAGGGCATGCAGAGAAAGGTCTGCCCAGTGCAGTATGGGATGACCCAGTCCTCTTCCACATTCCCTCTTGGACTTTATTATGCAAAAAAAGTGCTTCTCCTCCACAAACCCCATGTTAAATGTGCCACAAGCTTAAATCCCTTGCAGGTTGCTTTCTGAGCTTCAGGCAGGGTGATCTGTCTGTGTTACTTCAAAGTCTTCATTTCTTTACCTGGCTGTGAAAGTCACTGCTCTGTGGAGAACACAGATGGGGGTCGGGTGGGCAATGCTCAGAGGTGGCTGCTTGCCAGCCACTTCACTTATACCCCAGCGTGGTGACACAGGCAAATGGGAGTGTGTCTTTCTGCAGAAATCAGCATCTTCCTCAGGCTCCAGCCACTTAGAGTATTTCCTTCTTAGTTCAAACAGGGAGCACAGGGTGATCCATCATTCCTGCTAGCCAAGTTTACAAAAGAGTTTATTCATTTGCCGAGGTGCAGGCCAAGTTTTGATTAAAAACCATAAAATGTGGATATGGTTAGAATATGTTTCAGCCTGGACAGTGCCTCCTTTGCATCCAAATGATGGAGGTCACATTCCTCAGAGCTGTCCACCCCAAATGGCCTCTGACAGGCTTCAAAGGAGAATATCAGAACATCATGTATAAAACGTGTCTCAAGTCCTGCAAGCCCCTCGGATGCTTAGCAAGGACTGCAGTCTGCATCACTACATTCCCTGGTTCTTTTGGGCATCCCTGGATAATTTGGAAAATCTAATTAAAACACGGGCAATGTAATTTTAAATAAGAAGGGGAGAATGTGTGTCTTTTTCCCTCCCTGCAGTCAGACCCCTCTAATTCTGTATGGGTGCACTTGCACTGTTTTAAATAAGCCAGTGGGGAAATTAACAGTTTTTTCTGTGTTTGCAGTAAGTTTAAGTGGCATTGTGAATGTGCAGCTGGGCACAGCTCAGAGTGCTGCCAGACCACCTGCACCTTACCAAAATTATGTTGAACACAAGCCGTCAGATTCCTCCCTGGGACACTCCTGGTGAATCCAGCTTTAGAGTCCCAAGCCTGGCACAGAGACAGTTGGAGGTGTTGCTCTCTATGACAGACCTTTTCCAGCTGAACACTGTGTGTTTATCTCACCTTAAGTCTTGTCTAGATTATCTGCAGCAGAATTTAAGGCATAAATCCCATCCTTTCACTTCTCTCTGTTGCACTTTGGTGTCCTCAAGGGGTGCAGCCTTGATGAGTTATTCATGACTGCCTGCAGCCTCCCCATCTGCTCAGCTCAGCTGCACCAGCACCAGGTGGCTCAGGGCCTCACAGGACTGAGCTCCCAAAACACTGTATTGGCATAAAGCCTTTTGCCCATTCCAGGAGAATCCTGGCACAGGTCAGACTGCTCAGGAAGCCTTCAGAGCAGGAGTTTGTTTGCAGCCAAGGTCTCTGGGTTTTGTCAGAGGACAAAGCATGGTACAGTTGATACCTCAGCACTTCACAGCCTAGGTTTGTTTAGCCTGTGCAGGGCAGCCCCATGCAGAGAGAGCTGAGCTGGCCTGAGCTGGCTGCTGGACAAAGTTACCTGCAGTAAAGACAGCAGATGCCCAGCGGGGAGCAGTGGGAGCGTGTAGGGCAGTGGTCTGTGTGGGCTGTGGAAGTGCAGTAACCTGATGGAGCTTTTTGTTGCTGCTGTGCACAGGCTGTTATTCCAAGAGGAAGCTGTACGCAGGTCTGTTCATAGTGAGTGAGGTGTGTGTGCCTGCCCACGTTGCCTTTTCCCAGTGTTTGCATCTTAGTCCCACCTTCTCGTTGTGATGGAGACGTTTCTCTAATGCTCAAAGGGTTTGATTCAGGATGGCTTCCTGACAAAGGCTCAGGAATTTTGCTGTTTGGAAATGGTCTGTGATTTTGCTGTCAGCTGGGTACCAGGCAGTGCCAAGCCCACAGCTGCAGCTGGCACAGGAGGCTTGTCCCAGTCCATACACCCTTTCCTCACCTCAGAAATCCCCCTGCTTCTGCCCATCACCAACAAGACAGTTTGTATTTCCTTTGGTACACCAAATCCTCAGCTTGTGAGATTCACTGGTTCACAGGCTAAAGGAAAACTAATGATGAGATGATACTTCAGTAGACAGCACCTCCATAGCATGGCACAATCTTTTATCTATGGCTGATGTAAAGACATTGCTCAGGCTTTTGGCTGGATCTTTGAACAGCAGAGATTGGATATTGGCATGCCTTGACTTTTGGCTTCCATCCCTGCTCTTCTAGGATCTGGTGTGATTATTTTTTCATTCATGAAAAACAAAGGAAGAGCAACAGACATACAACTAATTTTAGAATTTGTTCCTGTATAAGGCCTTTTTACACATGTAACTTTTAACTTCAGTTTCAGGGAGAAACCTGAGCTATGCTGAGGTCAGAAAGAGTTGTTATCCAGACATATTCCTGCCTCCTTCGTTCTGACTCACTGCATTGTCTAGTGGGAAATCCTATATGGCATGACATAAGTACTCTTCAGATAGTGTTAATATTTCCTCTGCCTAGGTCTTGAACAAACCCTTGTAATATGAGAGACAAGGGGGCATCCAAAAATACTTGTGTGCACTTTCGGCAGCCAAGCTCTCTGCAAAGGGATTTTTACTCTACTTTTAAGGAACGTAAGGGCTTCAAACACCCACAGGATGCTTGATTCTCCTGGTTTTAAAGCAGATCTCCATGTCACAGCTTTACGGGTACAGTTGTTCCTCTCACATATTCTCACTCCTCTCTCTGTCTGCGGTTTTTTTCCCTTTTTAAATACATTAACACTGCTACTGTTGCCAATGGGCTCAGCATTGTCCAGCAGCAAGTCCCTCTTGGAGCCACTGGCATTGGCTCCATCGGGCGTGGGGGAAGCTTCCAGCAGCTTCTAACAGATACACCTGGAGCCCCCCACTACCAAAATGTTGCCACACAAACCCAACACACCTCTACAAACACATTTTTAGTCCTTTCTATTAAAAGAGAAGAAAAAATCCTATTTCTCCCTAACATAAGAGCAAAAAGTCTATCATAAAAATAGGTTCAAAAGAGAAGCATCAGAACTGAGTAAGGAATCTGGCTCTGACTCATGTCATTGGCTCTGAAGACTAATGGTGTTTTTACAGTCTCTAAAATGTAATGATATCGTTAATGCCATCACAGACTCACAGCTTGCTTCTCTCACTGATAGTGATGCAGTCATTTCTAAGTTCACCCAAACAAATGTTAATGTACAAAGTGTATATATGTGCAACATATGGAACTGTGTTAGGATGTTCTGGTGACAGGACAGCTGGACCCTTTTATTATGGTTTATGATATTAGTAGTTGTTGAAAGTTTCAATGAAATTGAACCCTTATGTTAGATATTTATTTCCCTATTTTCTATTTTTCTTATGGATTGTGCCTTAGTGAGTCATCTCTCAAAACCTAGGTTTTTCAGTTGTATTTCACTAGATCTCTCTTTAGAAAATGGACTTGTGATGGAGTGAATTTGGAATGCAAGAGATAACTTGTTCTTGGTGTCTTGCATGGTCTAATTCTGTTCCTGGTTCTATTTAATATTGGAAAGATGTAATTTTTGGTAGAGGTAGCTGTTAGGGTGATTGGCAATGATGATGGTCACTCAGAATTAGTGTGAATACTGGTTTCTGGAGAGGAAACAATTAAACGTTCTGGAGAGCTGGGGAATGATTTTCTCTTTGTTTCAGCTCTGCCCGTGCCTCGTGTCGGGTCCATCCTCGCCCGAAGGGGAGCCGTGATCCCGGGAGACCCAGTGGGGCTGCGGCTGCTCCTGCCCTCGGCGGAGCCCAGGCCAGCGTGAACCCATCACCCTGCTCGTACGGCCCCGCCACGCTCCGGCTCTGGGACTGTTTTCCTTCATTTCCATCATTTTCCTTCTGCCGCGAGCCCGCCGCCGGCCCGGGGCTCACCCGGAGCAGCGGAGCGCTGGCTCGGCGGTTCTGTGAGCAGCGCCTGAGCAGCACCGGCCTGCGGGGAGCACGTCCGGAGCCAGGCGGGTTGTTCCAGGGGTGGAGCAGGGGTTACGGGGGGTTTGGCTTCCCTCCGGGTCCGCTTTTCACCGGGGAACAGCCGCTGCGAGCCCCGGCAGCGCCCGGGCGGCGCGGGAGCGGTGCGCCGCTACTCGTGGCATTACGGCGGGGGCGGGGCGGGGCGGGGCCCGGGGCCGGCGNCCCCCGGGGGTCCCGCTGCCGGGCTCCCCGGGGCGCTGAGGGGAGCCGTGCGCGCTGCCCGCCGCGCGCTCCCAGCGGACCGAAGGCGGCGCAGCCCTGGCCCGCCGTGGTTAAATCCTCGTCCGGGGCTCTCGCTGCGCTGCCGGGGGTCGGTGGGTGCTGGCGGCCGCCCCGCTCCAGCGCCCCGCGGCGGGGTCGGCGAGCAGCAGCCCCTCGGTGCTGCCGGGCTGGGGGCACGGCGCTTTGGCACGGGGGGAGCTGGCACCGCTAAACGCCGGCGGGTCTTTGTAAGCGTCTGAGAGGTGTCATCGCAAAATTCGCGGGAGAGCTTGTTCTCCTTCTCCGCGCTGACCGGGTTCGATGGGACTGGCACTCCCGGTTAAACCACTGCCAGCTGACGGTGCCAGCGGCATTAGCCGGCTGTGCATGTTCCCTGCCTGCCGTAGGCTCAGCCTAGAGCGAGCGGTGCCTTAAGCTTCGTAGAGGTGTTCAAACCCCACTTGTTCCGCTCATGTCTCATGTTATTTTACTCTGAGCTCTGTTTTCCAAAAAAAGCCTGTCCCTGCACCGTCGTGCAGCTGAGCTGGGGACAAGCCAGGAGAGCACAGGCAGCTGTGTGTGACCTGTACGATGCAGCGACCAAAGCCTCGGTGGAAAAGACTCTGCAAAGGCAGTGGAGAGCAGCTGGTGTAAAAACTGAAGGCACTAGAGAAGTGTTACCACAGCTCGGCTGGGGCACAGCAGCTTGGCATGCCGTACGATGGCAAAACATGCCTTTGACTAGACAGGAGTAGTTTTATTTCAGGCAGCAAAGAATGTCCTTGTAACCTGGAAGCAAGGAGGACAGAGGATGTGTAAATAAAGACTATTTTTGGAACTGTCTGACTTTGTGGTGCTTGGTGTTTCTAGCCAATAATCATACCTCTTCCTCAATAGTAAGGTCGTGTTCCCCAGAAGACGTTTTTGTAACGAAATCTCTTGCTCTTTAATTTTATAGGTGCTCTGTGAGGGTGGAGTGGAGCTGAAAGGCCGCTGTGGCCATCTTTACCAGGGTAATACTTCATCTTTCTGGCATTAACTACTTGGAAATAATCCCACAGGTATGTTGTGAATATATATAGCAATCAATAACTGCCACTCATATTTCACAAGCTGAATGTTACTCTGCATTTGTGAATTGGCACTGCTGTGACACTAACAGAGAAGAATGTGGCTTCTTGCTAATGCCATAATTTCTTGGGATTCAATTTTTTAATGTGACTAATCATACTTTGGAAGCAGTGCAGGAATTATGTACTTCAAAGAGAATAACAGCAGAGGGAGCAGGATTTACCAGTTAGTGTAAGAAGTTTTTCAGTGGAGGTTTAAGTCAGGAATCCAATCTGTTTATAATTTCCATGCTGTGCACATTGGCAAACTTCCAAAGAAGCAAGCTGTAAACACAGATATTTTTCCTATGACTAGTTCTGATTTTTGTGCATGGTTTTCTATATGTCAGAGACATGAGAACATGGAGTGTGGAAGGGGGCACGTTCTAGGATGATGTTAGAACAGAGTCAACCCTCAGATACTGATAACCTCTGAGATAATGCCTAATTTTAATTAAATTTAATTGAAAGAAACAGTTCATTGATAGTAGATCTTTTAATATGAAAAGAACCCTTCTTATTTCTGAACAGGAGGATATTTTTAATCCTTTTTATGAGCAAATGGCAAGTTATGGTAGGTATGATTATATACTAAATTTATGGCCTTTGCAAAGTAAAATGCAGTCTAAATATTACTGCTAAAAAAATAAGCTGTAGTGGAAAAAGCCCAGAGTCTTTTTGTCTTCACTGACACTCTGGGATTTCACTCCAGGCTGCTTCATATAGGCAGAGCTTGCAGAATAAGATTCGGGTGGATTTGCTGTGCCTTAGGCTTGCATCAGTTTTGTTCTCTACTGGAGTGTGGAAGAAACATTCTTTGTTACAGCTTTAAAAAATTATTGGGAGCTAATCAAGATGATTATGGCTTTTAAGGTGGTTATAATTTATTTTACAGTAAAGGAAATGCCAGCAATTTTGCGTGACTGTGCTGTGTTCTTGTTAATGCTTGCAAAATAAACAACTTTTCCTCATTTTCTTTTGGCTTGCCTTGAGAAACACAAGGCAATCATATTGGTGTTTTTTGCTAGGCAATTATAATTGGTTTTAGATGTATATTAAAATGCTTTATAAGGAAACGTGGTGATGTTGGTGTAAGCTGCTTTGAGCAGTAAAGCCAATGTGCTCTGGAGGAAGGGGCTGGGTTGGACACTGGTGCATCTGAGTTCATGTGGATAATGAATTTCAGTTCTGAATTACTTGTTTCAAAGTCTTCAGTCAGTGGTGTAGGTTTTCTTTCTTAGGATAAAATGATTCTTTCCTTAGTATTCAATAATTTCTAAATAGTTTTATAGCTGCTATCATGTGTTGGGCTAATCAGCAAGACTTGAAATACTTCTACAAGTGGATGGTTTTATGGCTGCTTTTCTTGGTTGGTATTGAAAGAGGCTCTTCCTTGGCAACATCTTGAAAATCTGTTTACAAATAAGCCTGTCTTTTGACTCTTAATAGGTAAGCAACCTTGCAGGTTTTTTGTTCCTGCCATTTTCCACTTCGATATCATTAACCTTATCTACAGCCATCAGTACTGATAGCAGCTTGATGCCTACTTTTGAAGCTGCATTGTTTGTGGAGGGGAAAGGGATGAAGCCATCTGCAGCACCAGTTCAGTACTGCTTGATGTGTCTGCAAGCAAGAAGACAGGGTGGGAAACAGTGGCATTTGGAGAAGCCCCAAACAGACCTGTCTCATCCAAGAGTCCAGCCTCAAATTGCTGTTTGAGGATGGACCAAACTTCAGAGCCTCAACTGTGTGTGCACCAAGAACTCATCAGTGGCCTGAAGTGACCTTGAAGTAGTGATTTGCTTGTTGGATTTCACCATGATATGTAAATGTAGGTACATGTGGAAGCAGCTGTTTTCAGAGTGATTTTCCAGGTGTCTTTAACAGCACAGGCAAGCACAGAAGAGGAGAGAGGCTGTAACCCTTACTCCTGTCATCAGCTTGTATGTTGAATTCCAGTAGCTCAGAAAAATGGTATCTTAATCAGATGTTGACAGTATCTGGTTACGATACTTTGTCTCCCAAGTTTTATTCTTCTGTAGCAAATTCTGGCTCTGTAAGCATGGAACCAAACCAGAGAGCAGTACTCTGCCTTAATTACTTAGAAGAAACCATTGCTGTGTGCTCTGAAAAAAATTTCCCCCACCTAGACTTTGGAAGAAGAGGTGAATTTCCTTGTAGCAGTTTGGAGCAGTTGCCTCACACCCCACTTCCCCACCTCCCCTAGAGAAATAGGGAGCATAGCACAGCACACAGACAGCACTCCCATAGCAAAGGGAGTGCTGTCACCTCTAAGTGTGGAGTGGAAGAACGCTGGGGCTTTTATCTGGAGTTCATGTGATCAAAAAGTGTTCACATATGAGTACAAGTAACACTCTGGTCTAATTTACCACAATAAAGGGTATGACTTTTATTCTTTATGTTGCACAGACTGGTCTTACGTTGGTTCCACTTAATTTAATTCTCCTTCATGAGGAGTCTGTGGAAATTTGGAGCTGGATGAAGGACTTGCTTTTTTTTTGTCCCTGTTTTTAGTTAGGCTGTCAGGCAAGTGGAGGACTCTTGTTCTGTGGTGAATAGAGGGGACTGCAGCATATCAGTTTGATCAGAGGTTGAGTCCTAAAGGCACTGGATGAGTAACAGGTATTTGTTTCCTTTTCTGACCTGAAAAAATTCCTCCCTTTTGGCTGGGAGCTGACCTATGTCCCCTGTGACTGGATATGAAATTCAGAGTGAGTGAGAAACTGAAGAACCATGGTATGTGTGCAAGCAACTTCCCTTTAATAGGTCAGGTCTCTGTTTTTGTATCTTGATTATGAGGTCTTTAGAAAGCTTATTTAATAAAAAATTCAGTCTAATTTGTGGAGAAAAATTCCATCCTGGTGTATTTTGTCTAGAAGAACCTTTTTTTTCCTGCTGCCAGTGTTCTCTGAGACTGACAGCACTCTTTCCAGTGGGAGTAATGATTCATTGAGATCTTATACCATAAAGAACTAAAAA
>VZRO01007532.1:249014-307549 GCA_013397915.1 Daphoenositta chrysoptera | reverse complement strand
AAGTGTTCTTAACAAAAAAAACCAAAAAAAAAAAAAAAAAGAAGAAAAACGCAGGAATATAGGCAGTATTTGCCCTACACAGACTTATTGTCTGGCATTTCTGTTTGAATAAAACACCCTGGCTTGACAAACATTTGTCTCCATTACTGACGCATGAGCTGCTCATGGCCCCTCTGCCCCTCTTGCCCGGTTTGTTAGCAGACGGCTCAGCTGGGGTGGGGTGGGGGCACGTACGTGTGCCTGTGCACACACGGGCCTGCCAGCCAAGACTGCGGTTATTCAGCCTCCTGAAATTCATTATTTGTGCTGGTTTTCCCAGTAACAGCTGTGAAAAGAACGGGTTCAAACGATCTGCAGCCAGGTGTCCTGCTTGTTCGAGCAAGAGCTGCTTTCTCTGTTTACTGAGGTCTCTGTTTATTGACTCAAGTAAAACTGAGTAGGATGGTAAAGCTGTTAAAGATCTGCTATAAAGACAAGCTGCCAGCTGTAGTAAGTGTACTTCTTGGCAGATATCCTCAGCCATGAGAGAACATGGTGAGGAGGTGCAGGAGAATGTAGAGTTGTGTTGTTTTAATTGGAATATTTACTTGTAATTGTTCTCCCAGGCCTTATGTTGTGCGTCCAAAAAACCACTCCATGAAATGATGACAGACTATTCAGATGGACAGACAAAGCTTAATATATCCAAATTAATGTACTTCCCAACTGCTCTTGACTGGCTGGGCTTTCTGCTACATCACTTACTGTGGCTTCTAGTATTGGCAGACCTCTGCATGGCACTGTTCACTCAGCTTTACTCATTTCTCAGATTACCCATGTACTAGTTCTTAACTAACTTAAACAAGCAGTTTGGGAATATGTGGTTTGCAGGAGGGTGAGAAACAGTCGAGGGAAAGGAGAAGACTTATTATGATGCTGTGAGACGTTTTCCTGCTTACTCATGCTTGCAAACTGTTGTGGTAAATGATTCTGATTCCTTGTGTAGTCTTGTAAAGCAATCAATTATCTTGCCATGTGATAATACACAACAGAGGACAGAGCTATTTCTAGTGTTTTTAGTGATGGGGGCGTCACTGAGGGTGTGATGTTTGTGTCTGTGGCACTGGTGAGCCCAGCTGAGGGTGAGGGCTTTTGTTGTGCTGTGGGCTTGAAAATCCAAGAAAGAATCCACCTTTCATCTTTTGGAGGCAGATGTGTGGAGTTGAAGGAAACGAGTTAGAGTTATTGCAGAATTATCTTGATTCCTTCCTATTTGTTGCATTGCTTGAAATTTCAGAACATTCCATGTATTTTCCCTTCCTTTCTCCCCTCCATTCCCCTTTCTTAGGTTGATTCCATTTTGCCCCCAAGAGATGCATTTTTACTGTGTTTGGAGTTGCACATGGTAATTTTGAGCCACCAGTTTGCCCAGTTACATTGAGTAGGAAACAGTAACAATTTCTTCCTGAGTTGAGGTGGAGAGTTGTCACCTGCTTTTGACACTGTGCAAGGTGTGCCAAGAGCTCCAGGCTGGAGCAGCAGTGCCCCAACACGAGTCTGGCATGGGTGGCTGTTCCTGCTTGGTGGACAGGCAGCTCTGGAGTGAGCTGTGGGCTGATCCAAGTGCAGTGCTCCTCAAATTCCCTGGAAAAGGTGTTTTCGTCATCAGATCTCTCAGGAGGCTCTTATTATGCCCCTTGAATCAGCTGCTTCACTTGACCCTGTCTGTTCCGACTGGCTTTCCTCCCATGCCCCTCAGGCTGTGCTTTTGGAAGTGGAACAATCTGCTTTCAACATTCATCTCTGGGGCTGGGTTTCTAAACTGGCATAGCCTTTGAAATGCAGAAGTTATAAGGGCTGTGCCCAGAGGCCAATATGCTGAGATGATGCATGTTGAATAAGCAGAGCTGGAAATTTCACTTTTAAGTTTTCCAACCGTTGCTGCCACTTCCATACTACAAAATGTTCTATTTCACTATTTGGCTTTCTCACTGTTTGTGTTTCTAGACAGTTTTTAAATAACTGAGTTTTATAGAATGCTATAAACCCATTTAATTTAGACTTTTATTATTATTGGAATATAATACAATTTTGTGGGTCTCATATTTTCCAGCTCTAGTTATGTTTGACATGGAAGGCACTGAACTACTCTTGCAAAAGAGCTTGTTCTCACTGTCTCAGTGGACCATATATTGTTTCCCTTACTTTTCTCACATGGACTTTCCAGTGTCTTCCATGTAAATCCCAAAGAGTATGCAAGATAGCATTTGAGACTGTTACGTAACAGCTTCTGTGATTGAAGAAGAGTTTTTTCAAGCTTTACTAATTGAAATTCAGAGAGTCTAAATAATTTTTGTGAGGGTAAAATGACTGAAGATAAAGATTAATGCTTTGGTGTGTTTCTCACAAATAAGTTCATTATTTTTATTCCTCCTTTTCCTTTTAATTTTTTACAGGTTTGAGGTATCTGGAAGATGAAGCCCTGGCTGCATTTGGTGTTCTTCCCTTGTGTTTTCCTGATCTGGCACACAGAAGCAGAGTTCTTCACCTCCATAGGTGTGGAAAGATGTGCATGTTGTGCATGATGTTGTGATGTGGTTGTGATTGCTAGAACTGTTAGAGTTACTATCTGAAGCACATGACTTTCACTGTCTCTATTAGGAAAAGCTGCTCTTTTGCAGCATCAGTGCAATTTGTTTGCAGTTGGTTGACTTAGAACACTGTGACCAACATGATTCAAGTTTCTTTGGGGCCTCTGTTAGTAAAATAAGATGGGGCCTGTGTTCTATTAGGATTTGTGCATCTGTTGTTATCTTGAACAGAGCATACCATCTTATGCTAAAAAGCTTAGTCCTGAATTTGAGTTATGAAAATAATTTAAGTGGTAAATATGTGAAGTTTTTTTTTCCACAGGACCTGAAATCTGACTTCTCAAAAAGTTGGAGTTAGGTGTCAGAAGGAAAAATTAATAACTATCTTACGTTGTGTGTTTTGTCAGGCCTGAGTAAATCCTAAATAATTTGCATTGTTATAAATCTGAAACATAATTTGATTTTATGACAATTTAGTTCCTGTGTTCTAATAGGATACAAACATGTATGATTGTGGTAGAGCCTCAAAATAAGCACAAACTGAGTTTTCTGCTGTTAATTGGTCTAATGTTTTCCTGTGGAGCAGTGTGGGGACTTCCCCTTCATAAGGGCATTAGAGGCTGATTAACTACCACTGGCTGCTCTCCAGAATGTCCTTAGAGCCGGTGGAGCTGTTTCTGAATGGCAGAGCTCTGAGCTCCTGGGGGGCTGTTCTGCTCCACTGTGTGGAACTGCTCACTGGAGTCCCACTGCCAACCTCCTCACAGCCCGGGGGCTGCCTGAACAGCTTTTAACTACATGTGTGTTATTTGCTTCTGATTCTTTCTAAGTTTAGTAGCATTTTATACAAAGCTTCCATGAAGAATCACCTTCTCTTTACACTTACCTATTTCTAAACCTTTCCTAACTCTGAAAATAGCACAGCCTGCTGCCTTCTATCTGCTTAATCATGCCTCATTCATAATTACTTTGGAATGCTGGTGTTGTGTTTGCAGTTATAAATCTCATCATGCTCTTTCAGTTTGGGCTTTGAAAAGCCAAGTTTTTCATAGCAATTAGGACTGACACGTTAGCAATTTCCACTAATGCTAATCAGGAGAATGTGTGTGTGGTTTTATGAACATTAGTCTGAAATTCCTCTCTGCTTAATGTTAGGTTGTTTCCACAGTTACCCATATTGTAAAGCTGTAACTTTAAATGATGCCAGAGATTACACTAGTAATTTGTAAGTGTGACCTAATATGTGTCCATATGTAGAACAGATGCTTTGGCAACCATTTGGATCTTTTGTTGCTTTGTCTTCATAGCTGTATGAGTGTCAAACCTTTCTTCTAATTGTCTTGCATGCACTTGTAATACTAAAAGTAATTCAGAGGCAGTGGAAGGGTTAGAGCAAAGCTACATGAACTGTTGAAGCTGGGACTTTAAAAGCCCCTTGCAGCATTTGAATGCCATACCTAATGCCAAACCTTTTGTGGTTTACAGACTTTGAAGTGCACGCCCTTAATTTGTCTGCTGTTTGTGGTGGTTTTAATAGCCCTAGAGCATTTAAGGTTTGTCTTTCGTGCACTTGGTAATTGTTACTTTTTTAGGTCTGATGAATATTTGCTCCTACTCTTTCTAGGTCAAATGACAGACCTGATTTATGCAGAGAAGGACTTGGTACAGTCTTTAAAGGAATATATCCGAGCAGAAGAGAAGAAGCTCTCTCAGATTAAAAGGTAGGGGAGGAGATTTGTGTAATGAAGGGTGACAAAATGTCTCATTTGTGTTCAATCACACCCCACCTTTGTCACCACTCTCTGCTGCTAGATCTTGTTGGTATTTCCTCAGTAGAAAATCACAAGGAGAGGATAGGTACTAACTTGGTTTAATTTATTCCCATTGACCTACAAGCATCCCTGCTTCAGATATCACTTAGAATTTGCTTCTTTGGCAATGGTGCTCTGGTGGGCTCTCCCCACTTTGCCCTGTCCTTGTACAGATCAGAGTCATATCAGGAGTCTTGCCATGAGAGCTGAATGCCTCTGTGTGCCCGTGCTCTGTGCTGCCTGTTGTTTTATGCCATCAGCCCTGCTGACAAGAGCCAAGTGTGCCAGTGGCATTTACCAAATCTCTGGATTCCTTCCTGTGTTGGCTTTGCCCTCAGGGACAGCTCTCCTGCCTTGTTCTCTTCAGGTGCCGACGTGGTTGCAGCACATCTCTGATGTTGTCCTGATTGCTTGGGTCATTTGAAAGGCTCTTGCTGACAACTGGTACTTTGTGTCCCTTAGGGAGATTGTTAATGCTTATCTAGCCAAGAGCAGTATCTACTAGGGTGTGACAGGAGGATAATCTAAATGAGGTCCAGGGTCAGAAGAGCCAAGTGCCTTTGGCAGGAGTCGTGCTTTCCAAAGAACTTCTGGACTTGAGGCTGTGTGTGTCAATCTGACCTTCCTTTGGGAGTGTAGGATGAGAATGGAACTATGGAGCAGTGAAATTATAGGAATTCTGATCACATATACATAAAATGTTCTTTTCTTGAAAAGCTGCCCTTTGGAGGCAAAGCAGTCTCCAAGTGTTGGTAAAGAGAATATCTGTTCAATCTATGTATGAACTAGTATTTTTAAGGCTCATTACAACTGAGATGCATGCCTGCTGTAGTTAGATTTAGAATGCTAAGCAGGGAAATATTTTCACTTTGAAAGAGACTATTGTAATAAAAAAACCTCCACTTTATCCTTGTGAACTTGAAAGGTTGAAAGCTAGTTTTAACAGTAAAAGCGGCAATAATTTGATCTAGATTTGTAATTTGAATGATTTAAGAAGGAAGATGTGCATTCATAAATTGTTCTCAGGCTGAGGTGCACATTTCTCATTCCAGCTGGGCTGAAAAAATGGATATACTGACCAGCAAATCAGCCTCTGATCCAGAAGGGTATCTGGCACACCCTGTAAATGCATATAAGCTTGTGAAGCGTTTGAATACTGACTGGCTGGAATTGGAAAACCTGGTTCTTCAGGATACAACAAATGGTAAGGAATTTCAGGGGACTACTGTTGGGAGGCAGCTTTGTGTTCTGGAAAACCACAGGCTTGGCTTAATTATTGCCAAGTTTGTTTAAAAAACAGCTAAGGACCTGCCTAGTGTGTACTGATCACGCAAGTGAGTGAAACTTACAACTGAAACACATCTCAGTCAAGACACAGAAATTGTTTTATTTGGGGGAAAAAAGGGAGAATGGGATATGCTTAAAGCTGTGGTGGCAACTGTTGAGTATTATGTTCTCTTGAATATAAGCTGCTTCATCTGCTTTCCTAGTCTGTTCCTTCTCTTGATGATTATTGTTTTTTGACCAGGTTGATCAGAGAATGAGATTAAGAATCAAAATGAGTCCCATATTGAACTGGTGGAGAAATTTGTATCAGCTCCAGCATTAGAGTTGGCAGATGCTGTTGTCAATCTGTCAAAACCAGAATAATACATGGTTGATATCATTAAACCTATACTTCTAAATCAAAAGCTTCCAATACTAATCCTTGGGTTTGCATCATATTGTCAAGTGTCTGCCTGAATTTGCTTTCATACCTTTTTTTTTAAGTGGAGGTTTATTTTTACTGGACTCTTGGAAAGTGAGGGAGAGGTGGTTATGTTTTCCAGGCAGAACACCGCATGTTTTCCCTTTCTACTCTGCATATGCTAAAGTTTAGGTACTTGGAAGTTTTTTCCAGACAAGGCTTTTATGGCCTTTTGGAATAGTCATCCTAAATGGAAATAAAATGCTCAAGTCTATTGAATACGTCTGTCACTAATTCTTTTTCTAAAGGCTTGCTTTTCCAGTTTGGCTTGCTGTATGACTGGAGATGGTTGGGCTGTTTTCCTGCAGTTGATGGCTTCCTCTTCTGCCCAACCAACCTGCTGTGTAACACTGATATGTTTACCTAATGCATTTAATTTTATTTCTGAATATCACCTGGTTTTACTTGTCAGGTTTAAGTGTCTCACTACGTAAGGCCCTACCCTAGTTAGAGGATCCTGGATCAGGGTCTGTGTCCCTGGAACTGAGACTTGAAAAGCTCTTATGGCTTTAGAGGTTGGAATACAAAGTTGGAGATCATTGACCAGTACTACAATCTAAAATCAGTTGTCTCTGTGGATATTGCAGATCTGATAAAAGCTATTAAGTTTTCATGTCAAAAAGAGACATTACAGGAAAATTAAGATCGTTAGATTCACATTATGCATCAGTAATTGTGTGGCACAAGAAAATTCAAGAGTTTTGTGATTTATCCTTTACTTTTTGCTCATGAGCCATATTCTTAAAAAGGTACAGAAAACAATGTGTTTATAACTTTTGAGCCTAATAAGAAGCTTTAAACCTGGAATATTTAAAACTCAATTCTCAAGCCAGAGCAGATGTTTCCTCTTCTATGTTAATCTTGTACTCATATTTATCCAAGCTCTGGAAGTAACATTTTTCCCTTTTACTGCAAAGGCTTTATTGCCAATCTTACAATCCAGCGTCAGTTTTTTCCAACTGAAGAAGATGAGACTGGGGCAGCGAAGGCTCTGATGCGCCTGCAGGACACCTATAAACTGGACCCTGAAACCCTCTCTCGAGGGAACTTGCCAGGTGAGTGCACCAAGGTCTCCTCAGCTTTAACAGGAAGTGGTAACATCCTCAAACTCTCTCCAAAAGTCCTTTATGAAATGAGGATTAACTGGTTTTGCCACAGAGATGCTTCAGAAAATTTAGAGAGATACTGGGATGTCTGATTATCAGCTGAGTCCTGATGAATGTGTGTTGCTGCTGCTTATGAGACACCTACTGAAACAGGTTATGGTGGCTACCAACATGCTGTTTACAAACTGAATAGGCTTCGTTGGTGTGTGGGTAGATAAGCTGACACAATGTTTTGAGTTATAAGTATTAATAACCATTAATAATTAACTAAATTTAAAGTCTTATCTTAGCATCTTCTGAGCTGGAGCAACTGGAAACCATCTCAGCTGGACATCCAGTGTGTTTAAATAAACATCAGCTTGCTTATGCACAAATACAGAGGAAAAAAAAGAGAAACAAGCTGGCTGTGCATGTAGTCAGGCTTCTCTAATCATTTAACAGTGTTAATCTGTAGGGTAGGTGAAATATCTTAAGATGTTAGTCTGCTCTTCCTTTGTCTACAAAAGAAACCACAATAGCTGACCACTGTAACTTCTGTTAAACTTCTCTTACTTTCCAAAGGAATGAATTAGAATAACATGAAGATAGAGCTTACTTTTTAATTCTGGTGGTGATCACTTTAGTACTGAACCTAAAATATTGTCAAAGCATTGTTTCCTAGAAACATTTTTGGATAAGAAAAGTGTATATTTACAGATACTTCTCAATGTATTAAGGCAAAGGTGCTTCTGTGTGGATTGCTGAAAGCTATCTTTTTGGTTTTAGGAACAAAATACAGATCCTCCCTGACAGTTGGTGACTGCTTTGGCATGGGGAAGACAGCCTACAATGATGGGGACTATTATCACACTGTGCTCTGGATGGAGCAGGCCTTGAAACAGCACGATGAGGGGGAGGATACAACAGTCAGCAAAGTCGAGATCCTAGATTATCTCAGCTATGCTGTCTTCCAGTTTGGGGATTTGCACAGAGCCATGGAGCTCACCAGACGGCTGATATCCCTCGGTAAGAACAAAGACCATGTTATTTCAGCTGGGGAGGGTTGCCAGCAGCAGAGCTGAGAGCAGTCGTGGCCCATCCACATTGGTGAGCTGACTGGAAAGGCTATCTTGACAGGTGACTTACAATAAACGTGGGTCCTGGAAAAAAAGTCTATTTCTGTGCAAAGTATCTTTAACAAGCTGTCTTTCGGTCCATGCTGTTGTTACCCAAGGCCCCGGTGTGTCTGACTGCACTCAGTACCTGTGTGCTTTGCTGTAGTGTACTGAGGTGCTCTTTGGCAGTGGTTAAAGCCTTGCTGGTCTCAAGTGGAGATCAAGGCTACCACAGACCTAGGCAGTGCTGCACCTTCTGTAAAGTCCTACTGACTTTACATATTTCTCAGTGCAGGTACTCTTGGAAACTGAAAGAGTACTTTGCCTGAGGTCTTGCAGTATTTTTTTCTGAATATGCAGAACAAATTGAGTTTCTTAAAACCTCTTTTTATTTCTGAAGTGTTTCTAGCTTTCCCTCCTGTAAGCAAATAAGCATTGCTTCCTATCCAGCTTTGCCTACTTCCTGCATTGGAAAGGTCTGTCCTCCTCATTTAGAGCTAACATTTACTGTGTTAGGTATTTCATGGGTTTTTTAATGAGCTGTGGTTCTTAGTTTAGATATTACCAGCATCCTGAGAGTGGATGAAACCTTCCTATTGAAAAATACGTATTAGTCTAATTTCCACAGACACTAGAATTCTTAAATTCTACCAAGAATATGAGTATGTACTGAACGTAGCTCCCTCTCCAGTGGGGTTTAGCACTGATAGCAGAATGCAAATGCTTATCAGCAGCAAACAGCAGAACACACTTGGAAGAACATACTCTGGAAGTAGCAGCTTCCTCTGCTCTGGGCTCAACTTCCCTATCTGGCCACTGTGTCCCTGTGCTCTAATGAGTGGTGACTGCAGTGAGCATTGGGGTTGGTTCCATGAGATAAACACAATAAAGTTGGGAAGGCCAAAAGGGAAAGAATCTGTTCTAGGTGGTAGCATCCAGAAACACACGTGAACAAGGAAATATTCCTTCTTAGTTATCTGGGGTAAAGGTCTATTGCTGATGTTTATTGATTCATACCAACATCATTAATAAATCACTAATATGTCCAAAGATGCTAGTGATACTGGCTCCTCCCTGTATAAACCTGTTAGAGCTACAGAGGGATGCTGTAGGTCGGCTTAAGGTGATAACACTCATCTCAGAGCTTCCCAACCTGAGAGAAGTCGTTGGGACTGAAGACTGTGGCTGGACTCCATCACAGTCCTTGGTTAAAGTGTGCTTGTGCAGTGTGGGTGAGGAGCATGGTGGAGAGGAGGGTGCAGCAAGTAGGCTACCTTGGTCTCTGCTCATGAGCCCTATGATCTGCTTGTCTTGGGTAGAACTGGCCAGAAAAGTTGCTAGAAAAGGAGGAATGTGGAGAACAAAAACCTCTATTCTTTCTCTTGGAATACAAGCTTTGTGATGGGTTTTGCCAGAAAGGATTCTCTTGTATCCTGTGTGCACCTCTCCTTTGTAAAGACAGAAACTTTCCAGTGTTGATTTTCAGTGCAGACTGAAGCCAATGCCTTTGGTTGCCTGATAATGCTTTAGGAAGGGAAGAACAGTTGCTGTCTTGATACAGGGACTTGTTTGGACTAACAGTTCCTGAGTTTGCAAAAGTCACCGTTTCTGTCTGTTTTTCTCGCGATGAAGACAGCACTCATGAAAGAGCAGGCAGTAATCTGAGGTACTTTGAGAAGCTGCTGGAGAAGGAAAGAGAGGAGAAGGAGAAAGACAAGTCAGTAAACAAGACTGTGACAACCACGGAAGCCATGGTGCAAAATGGAGCCTATGAGAGACCTCTCGACTACTTGCCAGAGCGTGATATCTACGAGGCCCTCTGCAGAGGTGAAGGGGTGAAAATGGTAAGGGACAAACATTTCCTGACTGTGCTGCCTTTGCATAAGGTTGGTCAAGCTTGGTGGGACACGTTAGGTTTTTCCTTCTGTGAAGCTGTTTTTTAGGTAAAAATGGAGTTTGGGTCTGTCCAGGCTGAGATTTGTACCTTGTATCTTGGCTTCTCAATCTTCAGCTGTTACACACTAACAGCTCTTAGCCGTACCTCTTAAAGGTTGTGGAAAATTGATTCTCCTCAGTCTGTCTACTCAGCTTTTTCAAAGTCAGTTGTACAGATACACAAGGAGGCTTTTTCCCCTGAGAGCTGATTATGCTTTACCACACTTAGGGAATCACATTATTCCTTTCCTTTTGCATTTAAGGCATGTTCTTCTGGAGTAACTATTTTGACCAAGTGATTTCCAGTACCTCTCAACAAACATGGCTTCAATTCTTAGTCCAGGGAAAACAACCAACTTATTTCATCTGCATAATCTTAATTATAAGAACCAGGCTTTTTTTTTTACAGCTGACTGCTTGTGCACTTCTTAATCTGTAACCTATTGTGATTTAATTCCCCTAAAGGTTAGTGTTTCAGATGCTGCTTGGTGGTATTTGGATCAGGGTATCTTGCTTTTAATTGTAATAAATTGCAGAATCACACTTGTTTACCTGTTGAATCTTCTGGTCACCTGATGGCTTTTACAATGTATGTGGAATGAAGCTCATCTTCTTGTCTTGTTGGAAGTTCAAGAAAAGTGTTTGAGCAAACAATGCTTTGTTTGGCATTTTGTTTCAGACACCTCGAAGACAGAAAAGGCTGTTTTGTAGGTACCACGATGGAAACAGAAACCCTCATCTGCTCATAGCTCCCTTTAAGGAAGAGGATGAATGGGACAGCCCTCACATTGTGCGATACTATGACGTCATGTCTGATGAAGAAATTGAGAAAATTAAACAACTAGCTAAGCCAAGGGTAAGTTTCCCTTTTCCCATCTCACTAATAACTGCTAATTCCATGCTTCAATCTCCATTAGCAAGGACTGGGCAAAGGATTTGAAAGATCTGGTTTCATACTACAGATGATACACTGCAGCTGTGAGCCGAAAGATTTCAAAACTGCCTGGTGATGTAGGACCATAAAGCCCAGGCTCCCAAAGGTATTTATGCATTATTGCACTTAATCATGCAAAGTTTTCAGTAAATGGCTTAGAAAGCTTTTAAGAAAATAGAGACTATATTTGAAAAGGTAAATGGCTGACTTAAAATGATAGGAGTAGCTGCAATATGCCTTAAGTCTGCCTTTTGAACTGCAGCCAAACATAAATGAAATTTGAAAAGCCCAAATTGCAGCAGAAGTGGAAAGAAAGAAAACCGTAAGTTGTGCTAAAATAATACCTAGAGGTTTGGGGTTTTGGGTTTTTTATTTTGTTTTGGTTTGGTTTTTTGTTGTTTTTTTTTTTGTTGTTCTGTTTTGTTTTTTGTTTGTGTATCCTGGAATCCACTGCTTCTGTTATAAACCATAGATGTTCCCTGTTACTCATGGTATGAGTTCTGGTGACTCTGCACACAAGAAAAAAAGCAGCTATCTCATGCAAAGCTAGTAATTATCTGTTTTTTTCTGGAGGTGGAATTTCCTGCCTAACTGTCACTTTTCTGGCAAAAAGAAGTATGGCAGTGTGATAGTAGTAGATGCCACCTTAGTTTTTCTGTCAGGTCTGAGCAGAATGTAAAAATTAACAAATCTTTGCATGTAGAGGAGTGGTTCATTTTAGCACTCTTCAGGCTATTGCTATGAAATATGGTACTAAAATTCCAGTGAAGATTTACCCTTCTGTAAGTATTTCTAAATGTAAGCATGAATAGTTAGAAACAGATTGAGAGACTGATGCTTCCCAAGAACATTAATAATTTGGGATGTTTGTGAAGCTGGACTTCTATGACTACCAGCCAGCTATGGAAGTGTTGGCTGAACACTCCTGTCTCAGTGAGGACTCTCACCTCCATAAATGGAGAACTTTTCCTATTACATCATAGCAGAAAACTTCAAGAGCTTCAGATAAAATGGAAGCATTAACATAGAGCATATCACTTAATCTATTTTATCAAATAAAGCACTGTCTAAAGACAGCTATTTTTTCCCCTTTTTATTCAAAGTTTTATGGAAAGTCTTAATTCTTGGTCTCTGAATTTTGCATATATTACTAATGTTAGAGGAATTTTTCATGTAATCTATGTAGTGTAGAACTGCAGTCAGTCCCTAGAAGAGTAGGTAAATATTATAGCCTTAAGATTCAGATGAGAATTGTCAATTTAAAAAAAGCAACCATTTTCTTATGAGTTATTTCTAAACCTATGTATAACTCAGCTGCAGGAATTTAAATTCTGCACCACTCCTGAAAGAATGGAAAATGTAAGTCCTGTGATGAGATGGTCCTTAATAAATACAGCTAAATTTTAGCCTAGAAATTTTAGTTAGTAATCATGGAAGCTTTCAGACAGAACTGTGAAGTGTTATTTTATTTTAGGCTCAGAAAGATGAGCACTTTCTTTATTCTAAAATCCATTTGCAAGAAATTTTTACTTTTGAGTCCAAGCACTTCAATGTTATCTGCAGTTTACACTTGCCAATACTTTTTGTAGAGAAAGAACATCTGTATGTGATTGGGACTAGCTGCAGTTGAGTTGCTTTTTATGCTTGTTTTGCAAAATGCAATCACTGTTATTCCACTTCCAAAAAGTAGATCAGCTTTTCAGGCAAACCATCAGAACTGGCTGGGGAGGGTCAAGAAAATTCTTAGCTCTGTTGATGTGGATAACATTGAGGCAGGTCTGCCATCAAAGTATGAGAACCATATTCCCAAAATTCTTAATGTTACCTGCAAGCCAGGAATGTCTGAACAGGCAAGAATATGGCATGAAGTAGGGAGCCATGAATATCTGAGCTCATGCTGCAGGGTTTCAGCAGTGCAGAATTTCAGAAGGAAATAACAATGGAGAGCTTGCTGAACTAAATAGACTCTGAAACAGTCAGCCAAGCTTCTGACCAATGAAGGGTGTTATGATGATTTTTCAAAGCAAATGCCTCTTTAAAGGCTGATTTCTCCACCCTGAGAGAGGAAGCCTTACATTTAGCTGTTGCTTATACCAACTGAGATTTAGATTGTGTTTTAAATGAAGAAACCTGCCTATCAGAGCAGATAGGGAATAATATCAAGGCAGTCAGGCTTCTTTGATTTCTGGGTTATTTAGACCATATGCTAGGTGCAGAAATCAAGCAAGCATATACAAGCTTGAAAATGGCAGCAGAATGGAAAGTTTGGGAAGCAAAATATATATCCCTAAAGCTATACTTCACTGTACCAGTGAAGAACAACATTCAGTCAGCCTGGCTCTTCTGTTATGATTTATACAGGAGAAATCTGGAACAAAATAACAGTGAGTCAGAATTGCAGCAACAGCTGTGCCAGGAACTCTTGTATGGGGACAAGACAGATGACATGGATTGTAAAGCTGGCTGGAGACTTATTTGAGGAAAAACAAAGGAAATAATGACTGCATGCTCTGAAGAAGATGCAAATAAAAAGGCTTTCTATGACATATAATTAAGTGGAAGAAAAGAAGTATGATTTAGAGTGTGTGTGGTTGGCAGGAGTTAAATTTAAATGTGGTCTGAGCTTACAGTCAAAGAAAGGAGTGTCCCAGTTCTTGTTCTCAGCTGCAGTGAATGAAACCAAAGTGACCAAAGTATTGTTAGCAGTCATCTCTGACACCACAGCAGACTTCATCAGTTTTGCCAAGTTCCATTTTTTTTTCCTACAGATCTGGTGAAATGGCCTAAATGTGACGATGCTGTTTAAAATGTATAGGCATGCAGTGCTTTTGCAGAGTTACCTTCATCATGTAATAACATCTCAAACTGTCTCAGAACTAGATGTTCCAGGCATCTTTCAACTGGAAAATTTGAGCATGGGAATGTTGAGAGTTGTCCTCAGGAGTCTTCTGCCATTGGGGATTTGCTTGCCCCATAATTTGTAACTCATTCTGTAAAAGTTTTCACTTGTTATTTTATCTGAGAATGAGGTTGGTTTTTTAGTCCACGTGAGGAGCAGGCTGATTAAATTCATGGAGTATCCAACTATTTTCTTTTTGCCAGGAACTTGGACTTCTTATGTTGTTAACTTTTGTTGTTGTTCCCTCTTGCTAATATTGACTCCAGCTGTTTAAAAAAAGTGCCTTCAAAATCTGTTCAGCAAATATTTATGGGTTTAATCAATATGATGGCTTGTGAAGTCAATCAGACTCTTTTTCCAGGACCAAATGCAGGTGATGGATTGTACTTGTGTTTCTGTGTGTGTTGTTTTAGCATGAAATCAGATCATATTTTAGGTTGAAGCTCTTTCATCCAATGAGATACTGAAGTTGGACAAATCAGGTGTTGATTTTGGTAAGATGCAGAAATTTTCTATCCTGTAGCTGATGTGTTTCTTCCCCCTTGGGATTTTTTTTGGCACAGCTGGCACGAGCCACAGTACGTGATCCCAAAACCGGTGTCCTTACAGTGGCTAGCTACAGGGTATCCAAGAGGTAAGCAGAGAGAAGGGTTTAGCTTTAAGGTTTTTGTGCTTAACAGCTGTTGTCTGCCACCTACTATGTCTGAAAACTTGAACTGCTTTGCATGTAACCAAAGCTTCCCCAACAAATGCATGGAAAATGGCTCTTTTAGCCATCTGACAAAGGGTAGAAGAATCCTTCTGCCTTGGGAAATGTGGTGTGGTGGTTGGTATTGTAAAATTATGTGTTTCTATCCTTCCCTTAGCTCATGGTTGGAAGAAGATGATGATCCTGTTGTGGCCAAGGTGAATCAGCGAATGCAGCAGATCACAGGGTTAACAGTGAAAACAGCTGAGCTCTTGCAGGTTGGTGCACTGGCTTCATCCTGGTGGAATTAGCTGCTGGTTGGGTTGGTCTGATGCAGACAGATGTTTTCTCTGTGTGTGCCAGGCAGAGAAGGGTGAAGATATCAAAGAAATAGAAGATTAACTTTGTGCAGGAATCTGAGATTTACCTGTTTGTTCTGAGGGAAATGCCTGCTGCTCATTTTTCAAGTCTGCAAAAGCTGAATTTCTGTCCCCAGTTCAACCCTTCTAAGACCCAAATATTTTTTTGTAGTCCTGCTGTAGTCTCATATGAATTCTGATCTCTGTATGGCTGTTGGGGAGAAGAGTGCCAGTAGTACAGCACTGCCAGAGTAGCTGTACTTCAGCCCCTTCACTGTTTCTCTTCCTCCATGCTCCTTCAATTCCTGTTTCAGGGCCTGATTGAAATACTATTGATTACAGGCTATCCATAGAAACCAGGTAATTGTGTAGTGATCTGGCAGACACATTAAGTACAGCCTCAGAGTAACTAAAACATGTTATGTGATCATAAAGTAAGCGAAGAGGTGCTTTTAAGTTAATTTTCTGTGATTCTGGAGAGGCATTTGTACGTAACAGATCATTCATGAGTGGCACAGAGTCCAGTTCTGTCCCCTAGGCTGGACTCACAGGGAGTTGCACACATTCTCTTCAGAGGAAGGAAGCAACAGTGTGGTGAAACTATTGCTGCTGAATGTTAAACAGGCTGTCGTAGTGATAAGTACAAACCCTCCAACTACGAAAGGGAAAAAGCACTCGAGTTGTTTCTCATCTGAGTTACCTCAGTTCTGGCAATCTAAAAATAAATGAAGTGTACTATAGATAATAATCTTGCCGCAAAATGCTGTTTCTCAGAGCATGCTTTGGATTTCTGAGAGCAAGTGCTATTCTGCAGCAGTCACTTCCAGTTCAATAGATATTTATGTGCTTCCTTCTTCCATGCTGCAGGTTGCCAATTACGGAATGGGAGGGCAGTACGAGCCACACTTTGATTTTTCTAGGGTAAGATCACACTTGCAATTATTTCTTAGTGGGGTGGGGAGGAGGGAACAGTTTGGTCTGAAAACTTTTCAAACTGTTTTCTGTTAGAGCATTTAATATGTAGGCCTGTTGCATGGATGGATTATGAATTCTGAAAAGCCTTTGCACTGCCTTCTCTGATGCTGAAAGTTCAAGAGAATAATGAATAAATCTCAGTGCTTATGTTTGGGACCTTGATTCCTTTCACGTACAGAGACACTAAAAGAGTCGTGCAGCACTTGAATGTGCTCTTTCCATTGTTTTATTTGTACACTGAGGTCTGCAAGCCCTGGGTTATGAGGGCTTTGTTCCATTAGGCTTCTGATTTCAGTGACATTGTCCAAACCCTGCTTTTTGCTGGGTGCATTAAAGGGTTTTACAGGAGCTGACTGAGGAGGAGATACCCTTCTACCTCCCTCCAGAAAAGTAAACATTATGGAAATCCCCATGGGTTTTACAGTCCTTCTGGCTGACCCCTGAGAGTGGCTGCAGCCCTGGGGTCTGAAAAGGGTTCCCTGGTTGGTGTTGAGGGCAGTGCTCCAGCAGCAGGTGGATGTGCAGCTGGTGGTGCTGGGTCTTCATGAGGCACTAGAGGGCTCTGCCTGGCAAAGAACAGCTCTGGTTTTGCTCTGAGTTGGGAAGAAAAGAGCAGATTCTTAAAAATGACCCTAAACAAGTTCATGGACGTGCTAATCATACTAAGAGCTATGGTGACTGGTAACTTCAAATATAAAATCCATCTGATGCCTTGATTTCTGTGGTATTTCAGTGGAATCTGGCATAATTCAGATTGTCCCAGTGGTTTTACCTGGTAGGAGGGATTGCTGCAGCCAGAACACACAACCCAATAATTGAGTGCAGAACTGAAGCCACCCAACTTAGCACTGTTTAAAAAATAAAAAAATTCCAAGTTTCAACACTATGGAAGCTTGTATTCGTTAGCTTTGGCCCGTTGTGAGAATTTGCCTCTTAAAGTTAAGTCTGCTTAGTTTCCTGAGTTGAGCAAATGCTCCTAAATTCTCTTCAAAGCCTTTGAACTCAAGGACCTCAGGCATCAAATTGGCCAGAGTGGACTTTACTTTTGGATTAGGAGCTGGAGCAGAGCTCCACTTGGAACATAACCTTGGCTGCAGTTGTCAGCTGAGGCAAGGCAGTTGCAGCGGTTGCCACAGTTTTGGTCTGGTCCTGCAGGCTCCCTGTGCATCACAGACTTTGTGTTAAAATAGAGGTGCTGCTGTGTCTCCCCAGCTTCTGATCAGCCTTGAAGCTTTTTGATCCCTTGCAGTTTTTAGAGGCACTTCAGTAGCTGCCTATTACAACCTGCAGATTTTATTGGTTGTTCAAGTTAGGTTTTTGCTGTTGAAGTTCAGAAATTCACGGTTGGACCTGGGTTTCACAGCAGTGGCAGTAACCAGGGAATTCCCTCTATCTCAGTGGTCTTATGTTGGCATTTTTGGATTGGATTTGCATATGCAAGTCTTGGGGTTTTTACGAGCCCATTTCAGGAAAGACCACTTGTTTAATAAAATATGCTTCAAGCAGACTGAAGTACATCATCTTAGACATGGTGGCTGTGGTTTTCGTTGCCGTTTGTCTTTTGCAATACTGATTTATTGTTTTCTTTAAATGTTGAACATTATTATTTTTCCGTGTAAAAATGAACTTTGAGTCTCCTGACTGGAATGACTTTCTGACTATTAGCAATGTAAATAAATTTCTAATTTAATTTTTTTGAAGGCAAGAAGGACACTGGTATTCTAGATGTTCTTTGTTTCTACACTGGCACCAGTGTGATCTCAACTTTAACAAATGAAACTCAATGTTTATTGTAGGGTAAAGACAATTTGATCTTTTTGATGTGGTCTTTAGTCCTAGACAGGCAACCACCTGAAACTACTCGGTAGTTTTGTCTGCTGTCAGAACATGCATTTGCTCTTCTCATGACAGTATTTGAGTTGCTACATTTACAAGAATCTGTGTTATCTAAAGCCCACTGAAGATTAGTTTTTTGTATTCACCTCAGTTGTTGACTTTGGATCAGTGCCCAGAACAATAATGGCCTGTTGTTGACCTTACTTGGATAACATCTGTGCCGCAGGCCCTGAAAGCATTGCTTCTATTCTCCCTTCAGAATTGTTCAGTGTAACTTCTCCTCGCATCCAAGTGCTCTTTGCATGCAGCTGTGCACCCTGGCTGCAACTTGGGATGGCTTTAACATTGCCCTGTATCAGCTGTCCCCTTTCTATTCCAACTCTTCAAATGGGGCTTGAGGCTCTCTGCAGAGCTGCAGAGATGTAGCTCTAGTGAGAGGCTGTTTGGAACCCGGGTTAAAGTTGTTGTCTGTTGCAGCGACCCTTTGACAGCACACTCAAATCGGAAGGAAATAGGCTAGCGACGTTTCTTAACTATGTAAGTACCTCTGTCTGTCTGCTGTCTGGGAGCTTGAAATTTGCAGTTATTCTCATTTAATTTTATAGAAAGATGAGCCAGATGCTTTCAAGCGGTTAGGGACTGGAAATCGTGTGGCCACTTTTTTAAACTATGTAAGTATGATGATCATTTAGCAGCATCTTATTTACAGCTTGTGCAGTCGGTTATTTGTAGAGATTTCCTGGCATCTGGCAGTCGGGATTTCATTATTCTTGCAGCATCAGGTGCTGTCCCATCTGAACTGATAGAATTCTGGTGGTATTTAACCTCAGAGCAGAAAATTTTAATACAGTACCCATCTTCTCCTTCTGGCCACTCTGCTATGGAATCTTTTACTTATTTGGATTCCATGGAGGAAGAGGAGAATTTGGCTTATTTCTCAAAGGGAAATACTTGGGGTACTCATGCAGTATGCTGTGGGAGAACTATCAGCCACTTAATGTGAGACACTCATATTTTTCCACCACTGTTTGACAGCACTTGATGTTGTGGTCTGTCAGCCTCTTCCTCAGCTGTGTGGCAAAGCCAGAGTTGCTCAGTTGCTCAGCACAGCTGCTGCTTCAACAAATGGAGGGAGGCAGAGCTGATAAACTTGCTGCAACTGGGTTACAAGTGCAAATTTGAAAAATTAATTAGTTGCATGCATTATACAGCCCACAGACCATGTACACTGGAATCCTAAACGTTGCTGCCACTGGGAATAATGGCCTTGTTTTCACAGTAGTCTTCTGACACTATTTTATCTATCAACCTATACTTGCTATATCTTTAGGATCACATCTTCTGTGTTTAGGATTTGAGTGATATAATTTAAATATTTTGTCACAAAATTTAAAATTTGATGGCTGACATTGTATTTTGAGAGCAAAATGCAGCTCAAAACAGAACCAGAAACACTTTCAACTTGATATGGTGGGGAGGGAAATAATCTTCAAAACAAGAACTGGAGTAAGATGGGTAGCCAGGAAATATTCTGCTGCAAAGAGATTTTAATTTTAAATTGAGTCAATCTCTGTTGTTTGCTTCTCAGAATTTTGGACAAGCCTTGATTTAGAAGTAACAATACATATCTTCTCTGCCAGTTGTACATGGTCAAAGGCAATTTGCCCTTGTTTGTCCTATACAGCACATAACACATCATACATGTACCAACACCCTTACTAAAAAGAGTGGTTGTGTGGCTAAGACATGTATTAACTTGCAAGGCTGCATGCACACGCTTTCTAGTTGGAAGGGGCAAAAACCTCTGCACCTATGGCATCTTATGCCCTTTTATTGTAGGTACCAAGCAGGAGGACACCAGAGTGGTAATAAAATCTGCTGTAAACAGAAATCCAAGTTACGATAGAGATTGTGGGGACTTGGGGAGTGTATTAATAGTAGTTTTTAAATTTGGTGGGAGCTGGATCTGACTAATTTGTTTATTTTAATTAGAATCTGACCCAAAGCTTACTGAGTTCAGTGGTAAGATGTTCTAGTTTTAATGGGAGTATTTCCAAGAACTTTGGTGGGTTTTGAGTCAAGTCTAGAATTCACAATAAATCCATTGTTACTGATGAATTCAATAGGGTTAAATTCATTCCAGAGTAGAAGGGCAAAGCATAAAGATACGTGGTTTTCTTTAGAGTCATATAGCTGTAGCTGTTGAAGCTTGATCTGCCTAAAGCACTTGAAATTGCTGGTGAACAGCATAGAAACAGTGCTGAAAGAGATTTTTCTAATAGTTTGTGTAGTTTTTGAAGTGGTTGACCAAGATGCATAAACTAAATTATGAAAATGAATTCCAAAGGCATGGTTTCAGTTTGAGGAAACATGTGGTTTAACAGACACTTGTTTTCCTAATTGGATCATAAAGTGGAATGAAATTCTCAAAACCAGCTTACTCTGAAGTCCTCTCTCTCATTCTAGAGTATTAGCTTATTAACATTGTAGGTACACAACTTCTAGTGACTATTTGAAGTCGATGATATGTAATCTAGGCAATATACATCTAGACATACATAATCTGGACAAAAGCTTTCAGCTGAAATAAAATCCTTCAACAGCAGGTACTGCTTCTTCTGCAGTTTTTGCTAGTTGAAGTGTACCCTCCTCATCAGTGCTGCTTGTAGAGGTGCAAGAGGAAATTTCAGGCCTTGGGGCATTTTAGCTTGTGGGACTGTATAAAAAGCCTTGTAAATGGACAGTTTGTGGACTTTGTTTTCTCAGATGAGCGATGTAGAAGCTGGAGGAGCTACAGTTTTCCCAGATTTTGGGGCAGCGATATGGCCCAAGAAGGTAAAGCCTGTTTATGTGTTTGGGTTTATTCCTTCTCTCTCCAGTTAGTGTCTCTCCCTCTGCACAGTCCATGTAAAAGTCAGCTGATGTGACAAGTGCACTTCATTGCAGCTGTAGTGATCTTGCAGAATTAAGGGCATCTCCCTTTGTTGGTAATGTATGAAGTGAACAGTTTCTCTGTACAGCTGTTTTTAACAAAGTAAACTTGTGTTGAGTAGAATTCCTTTGTACTCTGAACATGGCTGAGTTAGAACAGGACTAAGGGTTTTTCATGTGCTGTCGATGGTGACCTGTTAAAGTGCTTCCTGCTGCCTGCAGCTGAATCCATAGGCACCCCCTCTCCTTACTGTAACCTGGGTGTATTGACTGGGCTCTGACTAATCCAGATCTGATCTCACTTTTCAGGGAACAGCAGTGTTTTGGTACAATCTCTTCAGAAGTGGTGAGGGGGATTACAGAACAAGACATGCAGCTTGTCCAGTACTAGTAGGGTGTAAATGGGGTAAGTAATACTTCTTTAGGAACAAAACCTGAAGGAAGGTTCATGTATGTAGAGCTGGGTATATACTGACCTCTTATAAAAGCATTTAATAACCTGGGTGTTGCCATTTCAACTACTGGAGTCATTTGGCCATAACGAAATTTCCTGCCATTGATCTCATGAAGTGTTAAGCAGCTGCATTGTTCAGCTATAGTTTTTCTAGTGAGTTTTTTTGTCAATGGCAGCATAAAGTGTAAGACTGTCACTGGGTTTGTGTTATGTATCAGCATCAGAATGACTTGAATTATCACTTGGCTAGATCTATGATCTAGCATATCATAGATCTATGATCTATGCATAGTTCTAGCTGCAAAAGGGTAAGAGCTCCTTGCAAGGTAAATGGGAGTCTCTGGACACTAGGAATTTCTGCTTTCTGCTGAAAGCTTCTCAAGCTTCATGTTATCTATTCCCACACCTATATTCCCTCAGCCTCCAGGGTATTCCCCTGGAGTGCCAGAGCACGTTGACTGTCAGTGATACCAGCCCCAGAATACACTGCTCTGTTAGTGTTGGCTCCAGAATTGTGCACTGGGGAAGATCCTTTCTTCCCCAGCCTTTTGCATCTTTCTATGTATTTTCCCTTAGGTGAGTAGAGAAGCGTAAGCATGGATCTCCAAACTGAGAGATTTTACTTAAAGTATCCATCTAGGTTGTGATGATACCCACACTGGGTACATGGTGATAACTAATTCCAGTTCCCTGTTTCCACAGTTTCAAACAAATGGTTTCATGAAAGAGGAAATGAATTCTTAAGACCTTGTGGGAGAACAGAGGTTGACTGAACTCCAGCCTGCTGCAGACCTTTGTTTGTGTCTCCTTTTCTACTGTTGTTTGTTCCAGTTCATTTCTAAGAAATGATCCATCTTTTTCTCCAAGAGTCCTGGCACTTTACAACAAAAGAACACTAAAATATGTAACACCTGTGAAAGAAAGTAAATGGCATTTTGTTGGCAAAACATCCTTGTGTTTTGGTTACGGTTATTTCCACATTTCCCCTGCCTTTCTCCATGAAGTCTTCCTCTGTAGTAGTGGTGCAAACAGTGCTGTGAGCAATTCTGTTTGTTTGGGTGCTTGGTCTTGTGCCTTTTGTACCTCAGAAGATTTAGATGTTAAATATTTCTTGGAACCAAAGTTGGATTTTTAAAAAGTTTTGTGTACATGTTGATTTTATTGTATTTCTATGGATCACAAGTTTTAAAGCAAAAATAAATGTTCTTTCCATAAAGTGATTCTCTATTTGGAGTCCTTGATCGGTGCATCAGTGTTTGGTTTTAGGGAACAATGGGCCTTTACTTTTTCCTCTGAGGGCCTGTTGCTTTGCTGCCCTTTTCCTGTAGAAAATACGTCATGGTTTTGGACAGTGTTTTGTCTAACAAGACAGAACCGTTGTGCCTTCTACTGAAACTGGAAGGGTGTAATTTGTGTATTGAAACTATGTGTCCTGGGAGCAGAGAGGCTGCACATTTTGTGCCAGTGGCAACTGTGGTCTCAGTGTTTTACACTTACGAGAAGCCTTGTCCTGTGGTGTTAACCCTCCTTTTGTGGGGTGCTATCTGTTTCTGACATAAGCAGTTACAAAAATGTGAAGCCTTTCAAGAATGTTGATAGTCTTTACAATCCCCAATTCTAAAAGCAGGTATCTGCTGATGAAAGAGTGTTTTTCCCACAGGAAACCTGAACTCAGGACCTATGGAAATCAGGATGTTTTGCAAGCAAATCTAAATCTACTTTTGTAGACTGGAGAAGGGTTTTGTCATGCCTTTCAGACAGGCTGGGAATAATCCTGCCCTGTGATCCTCCTCTGCTCTTTTGCTCTGTTAAGATGTGAGTATTGACCCCAAGCCAACATATGGAGGACTGAAAGGAATTCCTGAATTATTTACAAAGAAATGAGAGTTAATTGCTGGAAAAAAAAAAAAAGGCAAAAGTTATGGAGAAACAGGTAAATGTTTCAGAAATGTAGGAACTTGGTGTTAGTACCAGGCTGTGCAGGTGCATTGACTTTGGATCTCTCCCTGGCTGTGTCATTGGGGCCTGACTTCACGGGACTGTGGACTATGTGGGGGAACTGAAAGCCAGAACTGGTAATGGTTGTACAGCCATAAGCAAGTGCTTAAAGACATGCTTGGGTGATAGCTAATGTACCGATGCATGGAACTGGCTTGAGAAAGTGAAAGAAACCTCAATTGCACTGAAACATCCACTTGCAGTCAGGGCTGTCATATGACCAAGGCTGGTTTGCTTTGTGCTTCTGCATTGCTCTGTGTTGTGCAAAGACTGAGTGAGGTAAGGCTTAAAACAGGTGTTGGGCAGGATTAGAAGCAATTCCCCTGCTGTCCTCTTAGGAGAGACTCGTGGAACAGGAGGGTTTTACATGTTAGATATAATAAATGCCATCAATTTGTTCTATCAGTATTAAAGCAATGTGGCTCAGCAATGCATCTTCATGTGCTCTTGTATTTTAGATATGAAAAATTGATGAATTTGAGGGTTATTGCTTCATTTAGATGCAGCATGCACCTGTACTCACTAAAGCTTTAATTTTTCTATTAAACATGCACAACTGATTGAAGAGAGAGGCCTTGCATCCAGGCAGAGACTTGCATCAGTCCAGACAGAGACTTGCTGAGCTTAAGTTGTTAATAATACTGAAATGAGAATCTAGACTTGTAACTAAGCTTTGTGTGAATACTTACAGCAGATAGCTATAGGAACTGCAATATTTTTTTCCTAAAAGCTTTGAAGACCCAGCACAGCAGAGCTCAATAACTGCACTCTAATCTCCCAGGGCACTCCTTTGCTTGCCATGAATTTTGTGGTTGCTGGCTGGCTGTTCAGAATATCTCACTATTGACCTCCAGTTTTCTTAGTAAAATGTCTCAGCATAACATAAACTTGGGAAATAAGGAGTTTTGCTTTGTAACAAAATACTCCACATATGACACAGTCTTGCAGATGTGAAGAAGTGACAGTGAGGCACAGCCACAGCCTCTGGTTGGAGCACTCTGGGTTTCAGGGGAAGGAGGAGGAACCTACTTAGACTTTGTCAACGTGGTATGTTGACAGATAAAGTTCACATCGGGACTCTGGCCAGACACTGCACATCCCACTTCTGAAATAGCTTAGTTGGCTGGGAAATACCATTGTTAACTGTGTGTTATCATACTGAACTTCTAAAGATAATTTTACTTGCTTGTTTTCTCTGGGAAAAATCCTATTCTGTCTTCTCAGTTGTCTTTGACCTTGCTCCCATCTAAAGTAGGAGGCGATGAGTGTGGATGCAGAATTGCTTGAATGCCAAGCTGCTTTTGGTGCTGTGTGCAGGGTTTTGCTTACTGCTAATCTGATCTGAAGAGAAATAGATAATAAACATAGTAATTTGAGAGAAAAGAGCATATGTGGCTTGTGAGATTCAGGAACCTCCCAAGCATATTTGTGTAGTCTGTTGCATTATTACTCCCTGTTCTGTCTCCTATAATTGTAGAACATGAACAGAATATGGCAGTTAGCCTAAATTTGAGTCTATGTGAGATCCTTAGACCTAAAACAAAGACATTTCAAATGCTGGAGTAAATCAGCCTTTCTGCATCTAGGCACAGAGAGTTCCTGCCAGTATTACTGGTAAAGGAAGTACTTAAGTCTTGTTGAGACTGAAATGGTTTTTCTCCTGACATCATGTACACTCTCCTTTATTTCACAGGGTTTAAGTACTTGGCACAGATACTGGCAGACACTGCAGAGGCTGACTCTGGACCAGTGGGTGCCAGTCACTTTGAAGTGCTTTGGACCTTTTCTGGCCACATCTGGTGGAATTAGCTGGAGATGAGGTCTGCAAGGTGCTGCCCTGTATGACAGATACTGGTGAAGGCAGACACCATATGAGCTCTTATGGAAAGATGGTTTCTTATCTTGTGTAGCTTCTGTAGTCATAGGAAGAACAACCATCCCCAGTCCATGCCAGTAATCCACATCCTGGCCTGAATGCTGCTTAGGTGGATATATACTGTGTCACTGAGCAGTTGTGCAGCCCTCCAGCTGGGTTGGGAAATCACCCAAAATATTCATGTTCAGCTGAACAGACTCAGTGAAGTGCTTATCATCTTTTTGCTTGCATTAGAAATTACTTCTCATTCCTGTTACAGTAGAACAGCGTGTAAAAATCATCAGTCTAATCACCTTAAATGGAAAAACTGGCATCCAGGCTAAAATTGTAGTGGGAATGGTGAAAAGGTCTAGCTGGGATGGACAGGGGAGGCTGTGCAAGCCCTGGCAGAGAGCAGTTGATATGCTCTGCTTAGAGGGGGATCACACTTGTGTTATACAAGACAGTTCTGTACCTTGGCTGAGCTATGGACTCCCTAATCCAGGAAGAGGAAGGGTCCTTTTTCAGTGACGTTAAGTTGTATTTGAGATGAGGGTGGTGCATGTGTGTGTAAAAGGCAGCCTAGGATATAGCTGTCCTCCAAGCCTCTTCTTTCTGTTCTTCCTGCACCCTGAGATGGTGCTGGGCTGCCTCAGCACAGCAGGTGGCCTGTCATTAAAGCCAGAGAGTTCATCCCCAAAACTTACCTCTGCTTGGTAAGGATTTCCCCAAAGACAGACTTTGTTTGCAAAACCCTGGGAGAAATGCCCCCCAGGTATTCTCTGGCTTTCAGAGATGGCCCTTGGCTTGAGCATGCACATCAGGATCTTTCTTTTGAAATTCCTGATGAGGCCTTGAGAGGAAGTCAAGGATAAAACCAAACCGCTCTCTTAATGTTAGGATCAGCTGGGTTAAAACCCACTACACAAATGAGGAATTCTTTTTCCTTGAAGTCTGTTTTTCTCTCACTCTCTGAGCCTCTCAACTGCATCAGCAATGTGTAGGGGAGCTGGGGTTCTGGTGCCCTGAGCCCTCCTGGCAGCACCTCGCTGTGTGTGGGCACGTGTGACCCAGCAGGCTCTTTGCCAGGGGAAAAGAGAGAAAGGAGCCTGGTTGCAGTTTGGGTTTCCAGCTGCTGAGGCAGGTGGGCAGTGGCAGCTGCAGGGCTGGAATGTGCAGGTGGGCAGCCCCACAGCTGTAGCTTGTGGCTCAGGTTAAATTCCTGCCCACAGCATGTTCTGCTGAGGATCTTTGTGCAGCCCCATTACCAAAAGCAGCTGTGTAGCTGCTGTTGGCTGGCCAAGGAGAATATGGGTGAAACTGTTTGGTGGTGTGTAGTTTTCAGCTAGAAATACACTTTATCAGGTGTTTTGCATCAAGATTTGGGTCAGAAATAGCAGACCTCATGTCAGCGGGCAGTGGCGGGCGGGCGGCAGCGGGAAACGGGGCTTCCTCTGCCCCGCCCCAGGGGCGGCCGAGCGCGCTGCCCCTCAGGGTGGCGGAACGGGCGGGAGCGGGAGCCTCGGAGCGGCGGCGGAACGGCAGGGACCGGCAGACTCCGGGGTGGCAAACAAAATGTAGCAGAAACTCCACAGCTGTAGCAGGAACGGCGGGGGCTCGGGAAGACACAGGGTATCGGGTTAAAGTGTAGCAAAAACCCGAAGCAGCAGCAACCAACAGCGGGGCTGTGCAGCAGCAGCCGGGTCCCACAAGCAGCCGGGAGAGGCTCCCTCCGGAGGGGAAAGGGGCTCGGGGTCCCGGGTTTTCCCCTGGGGCACCCCAGTAGATGGTGAGGGTCCTTCCCAGTGAGGTTGGGTGTTGATAAGGTTCAACAGCTGCTGTTACGGGCAAAGGCTCATCCATGGTAGGAGAAGCAATAAAAGACGGAACTCCGCGGTGGCGGCGAATTCTTCCCACAGCAACCGCAGCCCGGCCATCTCCCCTCCGATGCCGAGAGCGGGAGAGTGCAAGGGACGAGCCCAGCCCCTCACCCCCAGCCAAATTCTCGTGGTACCTCTGCCCTTTCCAAGAGAAAGCCCCTCAGCTAAGTGACTGCAGCCAGCTGCACCGTTCCCCCTCGTCCTCCTCCCAGCCACATATTTTGGTCTCTTAGGTACAGGTCGTTATCTTAGGGAACAAATGGGACAAAATTCTCTGAGAGAAAGAGAAAAAAGGAAAAATCTTAATCTCCGCACCTCAGTGTGTCTCAGGGTAACCTCAGGTGTTTCTGACTTCTTGTTTCTTGGGAAGTATTTATGAAATTATCCATTTTTTTCCTGAAAAGGGCAGGGTTCTGCCCCTTTCCTCATGTTGTGATAAGGAATAGGCTTTGGGGGCAGTAGTGCCTCTGGCTTAGCTTACCCTTGGAACATCCTTGTACTTCTACTTCCTGGTGTTTCAGCTCTCAGATGATGAAGAGGAGAAGGTGAGGTTCACTGCATTGGCATATTGGTGCACGTTTGTTGAAAAACAGGATACCTCAGTCTAGGCAGATTCATCTCTGACCACAGGCTTGAATGGGGTTTCTCCTCAATGCTCTCTGCTTCAGGCCCTCATCTGCAAAGCAGGGACTGGACTCAAAGATGCCTTTTTTGCCTCATGCTCCAGTGTGGAGGTGGGAGCCCTGCAACTTCTGAAACTTGAGGTTGATGTAAAATTATACATGATGAACATGGTGAACACCAGCATCCCCTTGTGTGGTTGCTGATAGTTTAGGGCATCGAGCACTTCATCATTCCTTATAGCTGCAGAAGATATTGCTGTCAGTGTCCATGTCTGCAAAGATGATGGAAGACTGATGTATCACATTGCACATTCAGACCTGATGAGACCTGATGAACTTTCTAAATTTTCTCTGCTTGTCTGGGCTGGGGTGGAGTGACTCACACGCTGAGGTTCAGCAGTCCTGTGACCACATCCATTGGTAGACCTGGACAAAGTCTCCATATGATTCATTGCCTGGAAGAGGAGCTGGCTGACCCTGGCACTTAACCCACCTTTGAATTGCCCCAAACCGGGCCAGGAGACACTTCAGAGCCAGAGTCAGAGAAGTGGATATTTGCTTTATTCGGCGCCACATGTGTCAGGGATCTCTCCTCCGAACACACACACGGGCACTTCCTACAACACAATATGATGGGTAAAATTCATGTATATTCATCACATTCCTTGGGATAGGAGTGGTTAAACAAATTACTTCTCGGAAGTCATTAATATCATTAGCATAGGTGTCACGCATGCGTTGTGTGTCCTGGTGGTCGCACTGAGGAAGGCTCCTCTTCTTCCTCGGGGGTCTTTCTGATGAAGGCTAGTAGTCTACCTCACAATGCACTTTTCACCTTCCTTTCTGGAGCGTGTGTGGTCCTTTGTAGAGTGATTCAGCAGTTTCTCTGTTGGTTAGAAACAAATTCTTGTTCCCCTTATCTTGACGAGATTAAGGTGAATCCTGCATCTTAGGTTTTGTGATTAACATTTGCTGTCTCCTAATAGTTAACTGTGCTTACATGCGTTAGCTATTGATCAACCCCATCACCTTCTGCAGAAGATGAGTTGGTCCTTGGGGCTCGTTCCTCTGGCCTGCAGCAGCTGTGTGTGATTTGCTCTGAGAGTGGCAGCTGCAGTGGGCTGTGAGCATTACCCACCTGCACCCCAGGTGTGCACCAGCCCCAGTGGAATCACTGAGCCCTCTGGGAAGGGTGCACCACTGCTGCTGCACTACGGGCAGGCCAGCAGTGAGAGATCACCTCCTGCTACAGTATGGTTTTGCTTCTTTCTGCACTGATTTCCTCCACTTCAATTTTGAGTGGGCACAGACAAGTGAAATGTTTCTGACTCAATGAGGTGTGAGAATCTGTGAGCCTTAATACCATCTGTGGCCTTAGGCTGTCACTTCCTAACAAGTGTTAATTTATTCATGTTCTCGGCTCTCACTTTGCCTGCACATATGTATTTTGGTGGGAGAAACACTGCAAAATGTGTCACTCACCCATGACTGCAGGATGGAGGCAGTTGCTGGCTGTGCTATCTCCAGCCTGCAGGATGTCACCCTGCTAATATGGAGTCAAGTCTGGCTGTTGCAGGTGTGAGAGATGAGGTAATATTTTGCTGCAGCCAAAAGCTTATTAGGTAAAAGAATGAAAGTTGTTGGTACTTTGTGTTGTTTTTTATGGTTTGGATTTGTTCTGATTAATCTGTTGGGTGTTGCTGTGAGCTAGGAAAGGGGCGGGGTTGAAGACCTGACCAAAAGGAAGGAGGATGAGAGGGGAGGGGATAGAAAAGTAGGCGGGTGGGAGGGAATGTAAATTCCCGAGTACCCCTCCAATGGGAAAGGGGACAGGGAGCGCCCCCGGGTGCGAGGGTGTGTGTGCTTGGAGGAGGAGGAGGAGTGTCTAAAACTTAGTTTATTTCTAACACAGGTGACCTTCTTTACCATGCAAGGGCTTAATGTGTTTCTAGCATGGCTTTCTCCAGCTCCTCTAGCAGCTGGGAACACATGCTCATGTTCTGGACGCGTTGGTTACAGTTGGATCCCACCTTCTCTGCCCCTCTGCTTCTCACAGGGGTTGCTCCAGCTCAGCTTAAAAGGAGGGAGCTGTTTCAAATTAGCAAAGAGTCTGAGGTAATTGAGCTCTTATTCATGTAGTTTTACCCCTGCCAAAATAAATGATGGAAACCTCTTAGCAAACCCATTGGCCAGCTGAGGTTCTGCTCACTGACTAATCTCCCCCATGGATGCTCCGTATGCAGAGAAGAAGCAGCTGGGTACAGCAGCCTGGTCTGACACAGTTTTGGGCACTGTCACTGTGTAGAAATGTCCTACTATGTCACATTCAAGCAAGAGAGAGTTTGTACATCACACAGTTCATTTAAAAGAAACTATTTCTGCATTGACATGTTGCCTAGAAATTCAGACTGCTTAATGACTCAGGTTTGTACCTAAGATGAGCATCTGAATTGTTACACACTCCCAGCTTTGAATATTCCTTACCACAAGAGCTTCCCTGTGACTGCACTGCCTGTGAAAGAAGAACACTGACAAAAAAGCCCTTTGAGTCAGAATCTTTTCATAGGCTGCATTGCTGTGGTTTCCATCTCTGTGTTTTGCTCCAAGTAAATGATAGCTTGGATTTTCAAGAAAATTAGCCTGGGTTTACTCACGGGAAAGAGGAAATGACAAGCTGGAGTTGGTTTTGAAGCGGTACAGAGGAAACATTTGTACAACTTTGGGTGCATTTAAAGGTGGAGGCGAGCAGCTGTGGACTGCATCCTCAGTGAGCAGAACCACACCTTATAGCACCAAGTGACATTACAGCAGTGTAATGTGTCCAAGGTCCTTAAGCTGCTGTAGACTAACCAGAACCCCACAGCAGCACTCTCAGGAATGGAGTCAGAGCTAATGGAAGCTTTTGCATGAGTTCAAAGTAATATTCCCATCCTTGTTGGATTTGTCCCCAGTGCCCCCCAGGCAGCCAAAGGTGTCAAGGAGAATCACCCCTGTGAGTACCAGACCTTTGTTTCTGCCAACGATTTAATGATGAAATGCCATTTTTAAGTTATATCTTGGAAGCCACAAATTTGAAGCTCCAGACAGATCAGAAGCTTCTTACTAACCCTCGTGCAATCAGTGCCTCTTTTTGACACTTGGCATTCAGTTCTGCCAAGGTGCTGCTCTGGCTGGTTGCTCTTTCATGTCTTTCAGAAATAGCACTTCTGAGTTCAGGAAGTCTGAAGTGTGTCTTCTACCCAGCTGGGAAGTTGGATTTTACAAACCCAAGCCTGGAGCAGGACTGGGTGTTCCCAGGAGTGCTCCTCTCCCTCATCTCTCCTGGGTATTTTAGTCCAAGATTTGACTTTGTCTTCCAGCACTGCCCTGCTCCTGCCATCCTGGTAGGATGCTGCCAGATGGGACTTGTCTCACTGAGTGCCAGGTGCCTCCTTAGGTAAGGAGGAGGAAGGATGCAGACACTGATGGAACAGCAAATAGCTTGGAAAATACCCCTCCCTCCATTAGATCAGAAAAGGCAGAATCAGGCTGGGGTGAACAACTGCACAGTGGTCCACCTGACTGTAAACAAACCCTTTCCTCACGTTTCACGGGTGTTCTGTGGCAGTTATCTGGTTTTTACTGAACCAGCATAAAAATTACTGCAAGAACTGACAGCAGATAAAACAGGCCAGGAAGATTTTTGTCCCTAAGAATTCTTGCCTAAAGGCAGTGCAACACGGGATGTTGCTGCATGAAGAAACCATTATCAGGCACTAAATGTTCTCTAAGAAATGCCCCAGCACAGCTCTGAGGCTCAATATACAGATAAAGGCAACTGCATCTTCCACCCCATCAGTTACAGGTGGCACAACTCGGCACTTCTCAGTGAGACCTGGGTGTGTGGAGCCAGTTGTGCAACCGAGGTGATTGGGGGGTTGGATAACACCCACCGAGCCCAGCAGGGCTGAGCAGCTGCACCTCATGGTTCAGGAGGGGCTCTGTCCTGTGAACCCCTCCAGAGCTGCCCCAGCAACTGTGCTACTTCTCCTTTTCTTCTAAACATTTCTCAGGTTAAATCCCTTCCTAGACCACAGAGATGGCTAAGAAATCCCTTTCTCAAAGAAAGGATTTACCCAGCCACGCTTGTGTTATCAGAAAAACTTCCTGAGCTATTAATACATAACAGCCCCCTTTTAGCTGGACACTTGACCCATCTAAATTCTGTTTGTAAAGTCACAATGAGTTTGCAATTTGGGTTTAATCCTATGGGAAATAATAATTTGGGAAATTCTTCCAAGACAGCACTATCGAACACTTCCTCTTGCCCAGGCTTGACCATGGCTGGTTCTGAAGCCACCCCTGGGGTGTCCCCTGCTTGTCCTGTGTGTGTGCCACCAGCTCCTGCTCAGGCTGCCACGTAGCTGCAAGCGTGGCTCGAGAGCTGTGCGGGGAACTGGGAGGCTGATCCTGTCCAGCTGGGCCAGCTGCTGGCCAGAGCAACCAGGATAGTGTGAGAAGGAGCATTTGGAGCTTGGGAGGGAGAAATTATTGGAATCATTCAGCTGGAAGAGACCTGCAGCAATCATCTAGTCCAACTGCTTGGCCACTCCAGGACTGAATTGTTTCCTAGAAACCAACTTTCCTTTATTAAAAGCATTTTTGTTGAAAAAAAACCCCAAACAAAACTGAAAAACCAAGAAAACAAAAAACAATTTAAAATATGCCAAATGTTACTAAAACAAACTCCTTGTTAATAAAATGCTGAATTCTCACTTGTGAGTGATCTTCATCCCTTAAGTGCCTTTGAGGAACCTATGCAGTGCTTGGCAGTGGGAGCAGCAGCCAGCTTGTTGTGGGTGGCCCCGAGCCACAGCTGGGTGAAAGGACGAAGTTATTGTTGTGGATTCCAAAACTGAAAAAATTATTTTCCACAGAACAAGCCAAAGTATCAAATAGTTGTGCTCAATCTACACAGTAAATTGATGCAATATCCTTTGGAGAGGGGCAGGAGAAACAAGTGACCTTGTTTCGTTGGCGTGTTACCTGGAGTAACTACAGGGTATTTTACACTTTCAGCAGCTTTTTCAACTCACAATGGGGTTTCCCTGAGCTGAAGAGGGGGTGAGTGGGATTTGAGGCATCTTGCAGTGGAAATACACCTGGTACCTGTATTCAGCACATCGAAGCAAGGCAGAGTGGAGCCTAAGGAGTCTTAACTTGAGAGCACTGCTCACCTGCCATGTGAACCCTGTGGTTGGCTTGGCTTGTTACCAACAAAACAGTTTTTAACCCTTCTGACAAAAGTAAATAATGCAGAGGCAAAGTGGTGTGGTGCAAAGAGACAGTGGATGGCAAAGGAGCTTTCCACAGGGCTCACAGGGGAAGCTCTGCTCTTCTCCTCTTGGGAGACAAACTCCATCTGTCAGCAGCCCAGAAGAGGTCAGTCCTGTCCTTTCCCAGTCCTGCTGTTTGCTGCAGGCTGGTAGCTCTGTTTTGAAGCCAGGCCAGGGTTTACACATAAAAACTGGAACTAATATTTCATTTAAATGGGGTGGAAATTAAAATGGAATTTTACTATTGAGAGCTATTGTTTTGTTAGCACAACAGAGACTTGCACCAGATGTGAAACAGCACCTGTACAAACTGCTGGGAACAAGTCTTGATGCATGTTAAAGCTGGGCCTGATGGTGGTGGTGTTTTAAGGGAGAGCAGCTGTGCAGCTTCTGCAAATGTCAACCGTGAGCAAAGCTTCCCCCTGACCATCACCTCCAGGTGTGTAACTACCTGCTATGGGCATTGTTAAATTGATCAGCTAGAGCTTAAACTGCCTTGCAAATAAATAATGTTGGCTCTGGGGCTACTGGTTAGTGCTCAGCATTGCATTTTAATGCCTTTTCACTTAACAGAAAAGGTGCTGCTCTAAGTGGAAAGCCACGGTAGCAGAGGAGCTGCTGGTTAGGGATGTATTCTCTAGAACTGAGAGGCTCAGTGAGTAACAACTGGATAAAGGATGTGATTGATTTGAATCCTAGTGACATCACAGAATGAGAAGCTCATTTGAGCTCCTGGAAATCATGTTATACTTTCTGCTGGATTGGCAGTCTGCAAAACAGACCTGTCACTGGGGCCCTGAGCCTGCCCTGCATTCACAGCCTGGCAGAGGATGGGAACCAGGTGGATGCTGCAGCGACGTCCCCTGCTCTCAGCTGTGTGCTCTGGGGAGGCAGGACCCATGCCTGGGATACAGAGTCCCTCATCCTGGCTTATCCATCCCCAGCCTTCCAGCAGCACTCCGTTCATGTCAAAAACTGAAGTAAGCTCATTTTAATTTCACTTTATGTGCTTTTGGGGAATGAATTCTGGATGGGGCAGGAAGTGGGGTGCAGTGATGACCACTGCCTGTGCTCAGCTCCCACCACATCAACCACAGCCTTATCTCACCCCTCTGTCTCAGGGAGGGAGGTCTCACTCTATCACACCTCTTTCTGTTTTATTTTCTAGCTTCCTTTATAACTTTTCTAAAGCTAAAATACCTTTTAAACCTCTTCCATTACAGGCTGTCAGTGGTCACAAGTGACTCTGTTCTGAGTAGCATCTTGGCAAGAAAAAAGAAGCAATAAGGTAAGCTTATTCCCATGGTGTACTTTGGAAATTACCAGATGCATCCAGTGGCCTTCTGGCCACGAGGAAAACAATGTGTACCTGTCTGGCTCTAGCTGTTGTATTTTTTTCACAATTTATTTGAAATATGCAATTTTTTGAGGGTAACATTTAAGTTCAGAAAGAGCAACCATTATTGTGATACGTTTGAATTTGCCAGCAGGTTCTGAACGAACTGTGACTATTCAAGGATAATGTGTCTGGATTTATATAGAGTGGATCCATGCTGACTCAGCAGGGAGGTGGATGGGCTGTGCCTCCTGCTTATCTGCAAGCAGGATTGCTCAAGTCAGGAGAGAGAGTAGGGATGATGCTGTTACAGATAGCAGAGAGAGGCAGGGACGGGGCTTTCCCATTCTTTCTGCTGTTTGTTCATGGTGGGTGGTTAAAAGTGCACTCAGGTCCCTATGGAGTTCTGTCCTCCACCCAAAGTTTAGACCCTCTTGTGAGGACAGAGAAGAAACATTTAAATGCAAGTAATAAAAATTAAAAGTCCTTGCATGTGAAGTGTACCACAGATAAAATATGCTTCAAGACTCGTGATCCCAGTACTTACAGAAGTTATTAGAACACAGATTCTGCTGCTGCCAAGAATATTAGATCCAGATTTCTTTTTTTTTCTATTGCCTTTGAGAATATTTGGAGCATTGCACTTGAAAAGCTTCGAAGTCTGGATGAAGGTTCAAATAACTTAGGAAATTGGATATAGAGAATTAGGGTTGGTTCAGGATTGTTTCTGACTGGAATTGGATGGGATTTCTGTAAGTCTTACATCTTTGGGAAATGAATTCTTTTATACCTTTTACATAAGGTTACTGTCAATGATAACCAGACTTAGTCTATGGATTGCTGATGTGCTGTTAGCTCAAAAAAAATATTTAATACTTGCCATTTCTTCCATTGACTTTTTTTTATATGAATTTTTAAAAATTCTTTTCCATTCTGTCCTGCTATTATTGTTATGGAAAGCTATGGTTTCTTTTAATAAGAATTTTCTTATTATTGTCCACTTATCTTATTGTCCAATCACAGCATTTGTGACTCAAGGATGTGGCTAACAGCTCTTTGCATCTTAAGACACACAAAAAAAAGATTTTCAACTTTTTCAGCTATGGTAAACAGGTACTGTAGCTTCAGTGCCTGGTTTATTTCCCCACTCTGATAAAGTCATGGGAAGAATTTACACACTGAAGTTATCTGTCTGTGTTTCCTTTGGGTCAAATCCTGTGGGTTAAACTTGTGCGAGCCTTCTTTCATGACTTCACATTGATGGATGATATCAGGAATCATCCTAAATTATGTGTCTTCCTGTTTCTGTAGAAGCACTGGCTTTAAGTATAGGCTTCATCAGAGTATTTTTAAAAGCTTTGCCCAGGTTTGGTTGTTTTATCATTATACATACTCTGATACCCGAAAAAACACCAGGGTGCTGGTGTATAATTTTTTTATGCTTGTTTATAAGCTTTGCTTGGTTGGTTCATCTCGTGAAACATGAGGAATAACTGAGCGTGGCTTTGACCTTGAGGACTTTATGTGAGAGGGCAACATATGTGCACAGGAAACATGCTAAATAAATGCACTCATAAAGTTGGTGAGGAAAATGCTGCTGCTGCCTACCCAATTTGAAAGGTCAAAATTTACTTCTAAACTGGTTTCCTTTTCTGCATTGCCTTGCTGCAAGGTCTGCAAATAGATGTATGGGAAAAGAAACATCTATGCAGGGCAAGTGACCTGAATTTAAGAGTGGGTATAGTAAGAGTGTGAGTGGGTGGTTGGGGGTTTTTTCTCCCCTCTTTATGAACTTAAAAAACCAAATATGAGTCATGCTGGGGGTGCTACAGGACTTTCTGATCAAGTCAGTGGAATACTAAGCCCAAATGTCATGGTTGGAATTTTAAAAATTAAACTGAATTACATCAAGGTTAAACCTTGGAGGAGCTGCCAGAGCAGGTTGGTGCTCAGCAGGAAAACCCAACTGAATCTCAGCCAAGCTGACCACAGGCGGTAATAAAAAGACATACTCTGACAAAAACTCCTTAAAATCATGGACTCCTGCAGAATAAATGTCTTTCTGATGATAATGCAACTCTTCTGTTTACCGTCCCAGTTCAAACACTGACTGGTGTAATATCTCTTATTCTATGGGGTTTTGTGAAACCCTTAGGGTGTGTTTGAACAAAGCCAGCTCCAGAAAATATTGTGGGCTGATCTGCTCTTTCTTATAGGGTTGGGCATGAGCCCTTTGGTGATCTCTAGGATTCGTGGAACTAAACTAAGTGCTTTTCAATTTCTTTCTGTTTTTTAAACTGAGTCCTGCTTTGAAATGGTTGGGCAGGGCAGGGAGCTGCATGCCCTCGAGGAAAACACCAGGGCAGAGGTCAGATCACAGATACATAACATTAAACAGTGACTTTGAGAAAGAAACACACTAGGGCTTAAAACAAACCACTTTTGAACTGGGTATCTTCCAATATTTTTCAAAGTACTCTGGCAGTTGAGGTGAGGCTGAATATATGAGTAAATTCATGTATTACTCTGCTGCTGCTCTGAGTGGAAGGCCAGGAGTTGGTTGCATTTACTGTATGTACCGTGAAGAATTTCAGGACAGCAATTCAGCAGGTTTGTTTCTTTGTGTAGGTCCCATCCTTTCACACACAGCCACAGAAACTCATCTTTCACCTGGCCGTGTGAATATGGCCCTACAGAACCCTGCTGCAATTCAGATCATGTTGGGATCTCAGATGTTTTCATGGGCTTTGAGCTTTCCCAGTTTATCATTTTGTTTCAGTTTTCAAGGTTCTCTGTGTTGTGGGGGTTTCCAAAGTACTTATCTTCCCTAGGATGCAAAAAAGATGCAGAGAGCTACAGCCAGACCTGTACCACCCCATCACCACTGCTGTTTCAACCTGGAGATGCCTGATGGTTCAGGGCTTGCTAAGCATGGTAGAAAATTCCCTATGCTGGGACTGAAGCATGACAATAGGACAGATGTTTTTCTCCACATGCCTTATAAATGCTGTGTCTCTTTCTTCCTCTTACCACTATTTTGTCAGCTGCAAGAATTAGTTCTGATGTTCCAATCTAGGCAGCATATTGGTTAGTGATCCGGACAGGATGGGAAATGGTGCAAACCTTCTGGCTTGTGTGTCTGTATGAATTACAAGGTTTACATGTGTGATAAATCATACTGCCATAATGAGGAATTTCCATGGCTGTTAGTGACTTCAACACCAATCCTTGTCCAAAACTCACCACCTTAGATAGGCTGGGAGTGGGAGTGGTGAAGCGTGTTCAGCAGTAGCAAAGGTTTAAGCACCAAGATAAGATTCATCTAGCAAATACATAGATGTCATGTTTCAGAGTTAGAAAACCAATTGATGAATCCATTATGTTTTATCACAGTATTTTCAAATTGGGGTCCCGCCTTTTTTCTGAGCTTAGAAGAATTGTGGATTTCCAACTGATGTCAGCTAGATTTGTTATTATACAAGCCAATTGTCTTTGGGCTCAATTTTATGACAAATTGTAGTTCTGTCTGTACTTAGAGAAGTCTGGGTTCCCCCATCTTTTCTACGTGTGAGGACAAACCCCTTGAAATCTCTGGTGCCTGTGAATCACATGGGAACAGGCATCAGCAACACCTTGGGAAACCCATCATCCATGACCTTTTTTATCTGTTATCTTGATGTTGTTATTGCAGACTAGGAGTACTGCTATTGCTGTGACCAGAATTGGCCTTACCCACTACCTTGTGATAGTCTGCATTTTTAAAAACTTCTTCCCATTTAAGTCTCTAAGACTTTTTCAAAAATACAGATATATAGCAGAAAAACAGCATCTGGCATCCAGTTTGTACTGATTTACACAGAGCTATGTGAGGTCTTGTGAAAGGAATATTATGTTCTGTATCTTTCTTAAAGCATGAGATTCAGCACCAGTTTGGATCTAGTCATAACCTGTACAGATGCTGTATAGTGAAAAAATGTGAAAAATTCAAAGTGATGTCTGTTCAGTGCCTTGGGAGAAGACACTGCAGCCGCAGTGGCAGCACATGGAACCTCAAGGTTTATTTAGTCATATTTCTCTAACCTTCTCTAAGGTTCATGTTAGAGCTCATCATAAAGCAGTGGAAACTAAAAGCATGAATTTTGTGCTGGGGGTTAAAGCACATGGAATGGTGGGTGTTGGGTCTCTTCCACCCTCCTGGGGGTTGTGGATCTCCCGGTCTGTGGGTCAGTGTTGGGTTTTCTGTTCCTTTTGTGCAATCCCCACACATGCATATATCCTTATACCATAAAACTGGTAACATAAGATGCTTCAAGTTCGATAACTGCACAAAATAAATGATGACACTTGGCCATGCTTGTTACACGAAGCTTTAATTGCTGTGTACAGTTTTAATTTGCCTCCTTGCATTAGCCAGCACAAATTAACATTAATTAGCATCAGAATATGTGCAGTAATTAGCAAAGACTCTGCTTTGTAACAGCCATATCTCCCCTTCCCCTTCCCACCCAGCCCCTCACTGCCTGGGCCACTCTCCCCCAGCCCAAGCCACGGCGGGGTCCTGGCAGCTGCATTTGCCATCCAGGTACAAACCCGACTTGCTGCTCCTCACACTGCTGCAGTCCAGCTTCTCATTGGCCCACCTCAGGAATTCTTGCAGACTCTCTTTAAATTGTGAGAAATTAGTTCTTGCCTTCTCTAAGCATCTCTTGTCTTTGGTTGAAGATTTCTAAGAGCAAAAAAGAGGTACTGATGCATGAGTTACAGATGCTGCACATTCTGTCTCCGCTCACTGGCATGGAGCAGGATGCTGCCCTTCACACCCCCAAAACCATTTCACACAATTCTTAGAAATCGTTAGTCATTAGCTATTTCTCTTTGACTTTCACAGTACTGCAGACTTTTCTGTGTTGTTTTTGAGGGGCAGATTAGTCACCTGCCAATCTGGAAGAAGGTCAGAAACCTTTCTCTCGCAATACCAAATTATGGGGACTGTGAGGGAGTGTGGTACAATGGATGGGTCCCAGCACAGTCCCAGCTGCAGCAGTGTGGAGCATGTGTTGGTTGGATAACAGACTTAGACATGGGTTATTCTGCAGCTGCAATAGGTAGAAATTTGATGCTTATCTGGTTTTCTTCCTAAAGTCTGCTTCTCTCTTTCAGGGAATTACCTAAACACGGTTGTTGGAAATTCAGCCACTGGTCCATGCAAACCTTATTTTCTATCCCCCGAATTTCTCTTTCTCTCTTTCGGATTCAAAAGGCAGATTCTTTTCTCTGTAGTATTTCTGATCTCTCTTTTCTGCTATTAATTGCCTTGTCCTTCCTGAAGGACAAGCTGTACAGGTCATTATTAATTGCACCTAATAAATAATCTTTATTACTGCAGGGCTAACTGAACTATATTGATATGGTTTCCATAAGAATGAATTTGTGGATGAGACAGAAAGCTTGGTATCCTTCCCTGGGGCTGTAGCTGATTCAAAATTAAAAATGAGTGATAACTCTTTGCTAAAAAGTGAGAGTGGTAAATCACCTGATGTTAACAACCCTGGAAAAATGGATAATTACAAAAAAATGTTTAAAACTCAAATCAAAGAAATAGTAGAAGCTTACCTTCAAACTGTAGCAGATTTTTTCTAGCCTTTGCATACCTTTCTCCACTTTTCTCATGCACATCCATGTGGGAATCTTTTTCAGTTCATGAATAAATATTTTGGTGTTATTATGTGCACAGCTTAGTTTCTAGGAGAAAAAGGGAAAATATACAGTGTTCTAGTTTGCAACAAGAAAGCTTTTCTTTCTTAAAAGAACTGTTAATAAATCATGTTGAATATGCCATTTTTCTCTGGAAATCTAAACTTCTTTTCTTCTTTTTAAGATTTCCTCTTAGACCTTCTTCTAAGAAGTGTTATAAGGACAGTTTTCATAACTATTATAGCTGGAAACTTTGAAATAAAAAGGCTCCAGTTTCTGTCAGTGGTGGGTGTGACCGCATTTGGAATTTGATTCGATTCCATCTAAGTCAGAGTGTGATTTATTTTGTCTTTGCTTTGGAAGTACAACACTTAGAGAGAGCTACTTTAACCATTTTCTTTATATTGCCAGTCATTTGAAGACCAGACTTTGCAATCACCAACAGAAGCTTCTCTGGAAAAACATTAAAAAGAACTGATAAAATTTGAGGTAGGGCGCAATTATCTTTGGTAGCAATTAGAATGGTTACTAGCCATGTTCTCATAATCTTTTAAAAATATGACATTGCATTAGTGTTTTGGGACACCACTTCCATCTGCAGCAATTACAGCTTGCTTTAAATGTCCTCAGACTTGCTGTGCCAGAGGTTATGCTCGAATTTCCCTTTGGAGACTCTGACTGATAATAATAGAATGGAAACAACAGATTCTTACCTTTATGTGAAGCGGTCTGAAGAACTTCTCCTGGAAACAACAGAAATAAGTTAGTCACAAACTGGAAATCATCTCAAAAAGTAAATCTGGTGTGAGGGAAGCAGGGAAATTATTTACATTTATGGGCTCATTTTCAGCCTCAAGCAAACAAAGCATTTCATCAATTAGCGAGTATTTAGTCTCATTCAAGAGATGAGGCATTTCCTTCAGAGGGAGAAAGTAACTGGACACCCCAGAACTCAATAGCAGCAAGAATACGTGAGGATGCATTTTAAAGGTGTTGCTTTGGAAGGCTGACCCTTGTTATCTGAAAAGGGCTTTGAATTCAAGCTCTTCTCTCTTGATAGATAGGAAGCTGGCTTATATAAAGAAGATGAGTAAGTGCAGGATGTGATTGCTATCTTATCTCATTCATAAATCATGCAAATAACAAAACAACGACAACTTGAGCACTTGAATTATCAGCATATCTGATTTGAGAAACTTTTATGATTAAAGTTCTGGTAAATTTCCTAAAGCCTCTAACTTCAGAACAACTCTTTAATGCAAGAAAAAGTGATGTGTGAGGGCATGAATATTGTAAAAGAACAACAAAATAATAATAAAATCATAGAATGGCTTTAAAAATATGACATTGCATTAGTGTTCTGGGACACCACTGATATCTGCAGCAATTACAGCTTGCTGTGAATGTCCTCAGACTTGCTATGCCAGAGGTTACGCTCCAATTTCCCTTTGAAAAGATAAGGTACCTTAAAGCTCATCTTGTTCCAACCTCCTGACATGGCCAGGGATAAACTTCCACTAAACTAGGTTGGCCAGAGCCCCATCCAGTCTGAACTTGAACACTCCCAGGGATGGGGCAGCCACAGCTTCTCTGGGCAACCGGTGCCAGGGCCTCCCCACCCTCACAGGGAAGAAGTTCTTCCTAACATCCAATCTAACCCTGCCCTCTGTCACTTTGAAGCCATTCTCCTTTGTCCTATCAAGGAAAATATCTTAGGAAACTTGTAGTAACTCAGCCATGAAGGGGATTGCTTCCCCTCAGATAAGACTGGATCTTATATTGCTGTACATTTTTGCACTTCGAAGATTTCAGCACCTCTGGAGCTAATACCAGCTAAAGATGAAGCCCATAGGACCTAATTAATCACCTACATCCCTGCAGGGTGACTTGGGTGAGCATGTGTGAGCAGGGGGGGCACAGACATGTATAACACCCTTGCAAACCTGACTACTTTTCTAGAGAAAGTATCTTCTCTTTGACCTGAAAAGAGAACTGTTCATCGTAATTAGTAAGTGTGTGAGCTGGATTTTACCCTGGCATAATTAATTTGTACGACAGGGCTGGGCAAATCTGCAGTCTCAGCTGGCAACTGCAGCTTCTCCTTCTCATGGGGCGGGGAATGTTTGGTTCTTCATTAACGATACTTGAGCTCTTATGTAACACTTCCCAAAGGTAATGAGGTGATTTTACATGGGGACGTGTTAGTAAGTGACAAGAGGGGCTGCAAGGACAGTGCCACATTGAGTAGTGGCATGTCAGAGATGCTTTGGGGTGGGACCCCAGCATCCCTTGGGGGGGGAGCCAGGGCTCCCCCAGCTTTCAGAGCTGTGGCTCTCCCAGCACAATCAGCTCCGAGTGAACACATGAGGGAGTTCTCTTCCAAACACGAAGGCAATGCAGCTATAAAGACAAAAAAGGGTAATTCGTTCTGTGCTAGGTAGCAATTAATGTTACAGCTAATATGTGTCATCAAGGGAGCTCTGAGTGTGAAGTTATTTCTGGCCACAAGGAAAGGGAAATCACTCATCATTATCATTGGTGCCAACCATGCCTGGCAGTGCAGTGGGAGGTTTCATAACCTTCCCCGGGACACCTGGGCTGCCTCACCTTGTTCTGTGCTCAGGAACAGCCCTGGCTCCAGCAGAGACCTGGGAGGAACTCCTTGTTCAGTGCCAAAAACAACGTACTTGGCAAGTGCTCTTTGGAAAGTGTGAGGGAAGAGCCAAGCTCCCACCTAGAGCACCAAGCTTTGCCAATATCCCTGTCAGCCTGGGCCAGTTGGTATTAGGGTCTCTCCTAAATATTTCCCATATAACCCAGTTTCTATTCTAAGTCTATAATTGATTTTCAGGTATGTAATTTCATAGAAAATGTCTGACAAACCACAGAGTTGGTAGATGGGTTTTTCCAAATTTCATTAGGGAATTTTTGTGTTGAGTCAGGGATATGTTTACTTCTGGATAGTCTTCTATATAATAATAGTAACAACAGTACTACTATAATATGGATATGAGTATTTGAGACTGGATGATGTTATAAGTTCTTTGTCTGAGTATGTTTTGGGTTGTCCCTACTATAAAAACAAGTCTGCATCTTAACCGTGGCCATGTTCATTTACCTGCTTTGCAAACTGGAGAAGTTATTTACATTTTCCAGTGCTATGTGAAAGGTTCTTGTAGCACAAAGCACCTGGGAAATTATTGTCATTGCTGCACTTTCCAGCACTGCTTTGGTTCAGCTCTGATGAGAGGCTTGAATCATTCTCTAAAGGGCAAAATTTTAGTATCAAGCTGCTCTTGGTCTGTTGGTGTCCAGGCCCCCTCATTTCCCAACCAGGCTGTTGTGAGACCAAGTAGCTTTGGGCATCTCATTTCAACTGACAGCCTCAGGTAGAGTACATTAAAATGAGTTACCAAGATGATAGTTTCAGTGTGCTAAACTGGCACACCAAAAGATGCAAAACATGTAAACAGTCAACTAAAATGCCTTTGTACTTTCTCCTATGTGAGTTTCAGAGTCTGTTGATAACACAAGGAAGCCCATTCTGCTCCTCACCTCTGGAGGTGGGAGAAATCAGGAAAGGACAATCTCCTTTACCTTCTCCCTCCCACTTCTGTCTGGATCACTTTCCCCAGGGGAAGCTCTGGACAAGAGGTTCAACCCCCACCTTACTGTGTACAGGGGTTTAATAACCACATCCACCAGGCACAAAGCCCTCTGTGGGCTGTATGTTCACCTAAGCCGTTAGGCAAATATTGACACCTTCTAAACCCATTTATCGAGTGATTTTTGCACCAGATACCTTTTGGAACAGTGTCACTACTTTTAATACACGCCCACCTGGAAAACATGCCATGACTTAATGTCAAATAGCTTTGAAGCTGCTAGAGAGAAGTAGCAAGATGTTATCAACAGGGTCGTGCTCAGAGAGAGCAGCTCCCTGTGCACAGGATGCATCTTTCGGTGATGCTGCAGTGGCCGGATGTCGGTGCTGAGCCCTCATGCCTGCACTGACTCCTGTTCAAAGCCAGACACTCTGCGGCCTGACATAGTTGTTTTCCTTTTAACTCTTTCTGTAATGAGAGGTGAGAATCTGCTGTGCTTTATTAAACCCTTTTGATCTATAGATTTTTATAAAAACATGTTTTATACCAAAAATACTCTAAACAGGACTGCTCATGTTTTTAACCAGCTGAAGAGTTTTCAAGGATGTTGGCACAGGGAGTTTTGAGAAGCTGGGATAAACAAGCAGAACACCAAATCTCTCAAAGTGGTGAAAAATATTTGACATTAAAGACTGAGGGTTGTACACCTGGGGGATGCCTTATCAGTGGGTTTGGGCACTGCAGGGGAACTGAGGCACACGAGCCCTTTTTCAGGCTCATTCAGAAAATAGCTCATCTGAAATCCTCCTTCACCTTTCTGTGACACCTCTGAGCTCTTTGGAGCAATACCGAGAAAAGATGATTAAAAACCTGAGCGAGCTCACAGGCAGCCCTTCCTTTCACTTGTCTCCTCTGGCTGCTGCCGGCGCTGTGGCGGAGAACGGGCCAGGGCTGCCACCTAGAGAGCAGCCACCGCCACTTGCAGACGCATCCTCGGGGCCCTCTTTTGGGGAAGGAGCGCTTGCCAAACCTCGGCCCAGCCCGAGTGCCTGCGGCAAATGCAGCAGGGAGGGCTTGTGTCATCTGCGAATTACCCCAGCCCAAGGGCTGAGGGGTCGCCTGGGGGAGAAGAATAATAGCGATAACAGTTTTATGTGTATTTGAGCAGATGATTGGAAAGGCAGTGTCTGGGGGTATGTGTGTCTGCTGTTCCCCAGCCTTTTCTAAGGGAAATATTACTGTAGGATCATAGAATCACAGGACAGTTTGAGTCGGAAATGACCTTAAAGCTGATCTAGTCCCAATCTCCTGCCACAGGCAGGGACTCCTTCCACTATCCCAGATTGCTCCAATCCCTGTCCAGCCTGGCCTCAGACACTTCCAGGGATGGGGCAGCCACAGCTTCTAGGGCAGCCTGCTCCAGTGTCCCACCATTTTCCATCTTCCCTCCCCACCACGAGCAATGGTCCACAGCATTTTCCAGCAGTCCTAGCCCATTGCTTTGTCTCCCTCTCAGAAGACTTCTGCTAACAAAACTTTCTTTGCAAGCAAACATTTTCTATGCTTTCCCCTTGCATCTCACAGGATAATGGCCCCGTCCCTCCTCAGAAGATTGTAACTATTCCTCTCTTTTGCCCCCAGTCCCAAAGGAGAGAGCAGCTTTGGATGCAATGTGTAGGATTGTGTTCCTGCTCCCCAAAGGGCTTTCAGCCTCTGAGCTGGAGGTCAGTACCAACCCTTTCAGACCAGCTTGTCAGCAGCCTGTGTGCCAGTCTGGGGGTGATGGGACTAGAATGTTCCCTCGGGTCCCTCGTGAATCCTGTCCTTACAGGCATTACAAGCTCCATCCCAAAGAGCTGAGGTACCCAGGGTCACCTTCCTTCTGCCCTCTCACCCCCTCACAGAGTGAGCTGCTTTGACCTAAAGCCACTAAAAATGTCAAACCTTTATTTTTTGCATTCTGTATTTTTGTAGGTATTGGTTAATGTTTTATTTCTGACTATTTTGGGGTGGCAGAGAGATGATGACTGAACCTACTGCTGGGTTGTGGTTTTTTCCCTGTTCATACAGTGACTACTGTTTCTTTCTTTTCCCACACTCACGAAACTCTTCTTCAGGTGTTGTTACAGAAACTGGCTAATTCTTCAAACATGTGGGTTGCCTAATGGGATCTCTGCAGATTCCAGCACGGATTTCCCTGCCTCTTCAGCCTGCCTTTTTCTGCAGATAATGTGGTGTTTGGGGTGTCTCACAGGCACACGATGGCTTGCACAGCCATTGCTCACTGCTAAATTCTCCATGAATCATGTGTTTTAGGGAAATTCTTTGCAGGTACTCAGTGATGCCTGCAAAAGTACATAAATATGATGGGCTAGGTTTGGATTGCTTCCTGGAGGTGAAATTCTGGTAGGAGGATCCCCTCAGAGGAAGGTGTGTGTCCAACAACCCTGATGGTCCCTGTTAGTTTCCCCATTAGAGCTTCAAAAAGGATTTTTTTTCCTGTCAGCTACATTTTGCTTTCTTCTGCATGGGTGAATCTTCCTGAAATCAGAATATCCAACTGGATGGAAAAGAGGAGATGCTGGAGGGAGATCTCCATTGTGAAGTAAAAACAAAGAAAGAAACTAAATCCTGATTCACTGTTTCAGTGCTACTTTTACCCAAGTTTGAAAACACTAGTGGTATTAGGTGGTATCTGACCTAAAGATGGTGATCCTCTACACAATCTCTTGTAATTCATCTATAGGCTATATCATAAACTTAAAGATTCCTGAATATAATACCCTGCTGACGCAGATGCAGTCCAGACCTCACTGGTAGGAGACATTGATTCAATCAATCTAAATTATTTTTAGATTGAATGTTGCTTATGTCACCAAAAAGATATATATATGTTTATATTATAAATTTTTTCTATAGATAATATATCAAATATTATGCAATCTAGATATTTATATATCTAGTACATACATATCTAAAACATATATATCATATTACATATTTTATATATATTATATATAATGCAATATACTTTTATATTTAAAATGTTTGTGTGCTTGTGTTATATGTGCCACAAAAGAAAAACTGCCAGTTCTATCTTTGTGCAGAAAATTTATTTTGCATAGATTCTGTTAAGAGTTTGGGTACATTTCACAGCATTCTGCATACAAGTTTCCCAAATACTTAACCGTAAAAAATGTACAAGTCCTGTACATACAGCACACAGCTGTAATGAGAACAGTCATGCTTACAGAATTTGTACTTCACATTTTTAACATTTTAAAATGATTGTCACTGCATTTGTGGCATAGTAAGAGTCTTCAGTTAAAAGAAGTATTTAGGTAGAATTCGAAGAAGTGCATCCTTTTATAAGACTGTCCCCTGGAAGGGCCTCAGCCTCCTAGAGGGGAGGTGGAGGTGCTGGGTGACATGGATGGCTCTGTCCCACAGGCTGGCCTTGTCCTGCCTCTGAGAGCACTTGGGTGATGCAGAGCTGAGCCCTGGGGCTGTGGCTTGGGACAGCATGTAAGAGAAATAGTGTGACAACAACCCCCAAACTGGATCCCCAGAGCAGCTCATCACACGCCGTTACACAGCAGTCTTCTAAAACAAATAATTATTGCATTTCTTCATTGTAAAAATAAATAATTTGAAGTTTCTCTAAATAAATAGAATAAATAAATAATAATAGAGATCTGAATAAATAACAGCTCCCAATAGCGTTGCTTGAAGGAGGATATGCTAAGCTCAGGTCTTCTGGCAATCTGGACAGGTGTCTCAAACTCCTTTGAAGCTTAGCTTGTTTCATCTGGAAGGGCATTGTGACCCAGGAATCTTAATAAATATTCCAAATTATTGAAAAAATCATACTCTTCCACTGCCTTCCAGTGATGTTCCTTGAGGGCAGACTGAAAGGAGAGGAGTGAAAAGAATCAGGACATGTAAGTTACATTCTGTTCCCTGACTAGTTGTTTTTTTTCTTAATAATTAATTTTAAGACCATGAAGGCTCTCATGAAGATATTGGGGTTCGAATGGCCGAGGAAGGAGTTACAAGTTGCATCTTGTTCAGCTGTTTCTCAGCCAGGGCTCGGGTCCCCACTTACACCAGGGCACCTCCACTGGGTGATGGGCTTTGTCTTAGCAGGGAGACATTGGGAAGAGGTGACCAGAGCAGAGGAGGCCATGGCCAAGTGGCAGCTGCTGGCTGGAAGCTGCTCCCATTGCCACAGGACCAGGAGGCAGTGGGTGCTTTGGTCAGACACTTGTTCTCAGTGCAACCAGGAAAAACCACAGAATCCTTCCAGGTCCTCTAAAGCAGCAGGAAAGAGCAGGCAGGGACTCAGCCCAAACATACCGTCCACCCGGTGCATGACTCTTCATAGGCCTGGATGTTCTGCAGCTGCTGAACTATTTGTTTCTGCTCCTTACTCTCTTTGCTGTTTTTTAGGGCTTCAATAAAGCCTTCCAGATAGGTGGCTGCATTCCCTCCTGCCTCCATTGTGTTGTTCTGGAATAACAAAGTTTAGTAATTTTGTCTTTTCTGTACTGTATTCCTAGCACAGATTCCATCACATTAATGCAATCAAAATGCCTGCTACAAGAAATAATCTTGGACAATGATTTGAGGCCAAAATGGTATAATAATTATTATAAAATTATATAATAATCTGTAGCATAGAGAAGCAACTATACAAACCAGTGCTTTCCTTCTGCTGAAGGCTGATATTACCTTCAAGTCAGAGTGAGTCTGTGGAGGTGGAACTAGGCAGGACTGGGCACCATTTGTTTTTTTATTGGCTCCTTAGTTCACTCAGGCATGGGAAGGCAGTGATTCTTAGGAGAATCTTTAACCTTCAGTGCTGCTACCTGGGCTTTGCCTCTCCTGAGTTTCCCCAGGAAACGCACTGCCAATGCCATTGCTGGCATTGGTCTCCAACAACATGGGTATTTCTTTCCCAAAAAGGCAGGGAAACAGCCTGTTCCCCACGTTCCAATGGCAGTAAGGTACCTGTCTCCATCTGACTCTGGAAGACAGTTCAGGTTATCTACCTGTGAAAAGAGAGATAACCAGTGTTGTCTGGAGCCAGCTGTTCTGTACTGCTATACTGAAGGCAGAGCCCTGAGCACTGGTGCTTCAGGGAGATCTGTTTGATAACTCTGGAGGGAGCAGAGTCCTGCATGTGATCTCTCAGCACATATAACCCCACCATGGTGCTCCCAAAAAGCCAAAAGGGTGACTTGGCTGCCATCTACAACCTGACTTAAGAGCACAAGAGCATCCTGAATGGGCTATAACAACATCTGCTTTCCCCTTCCCTCTCAAAAAGCAGCTAGCCACCCCACAAGCCCACAGCATTGTAAAGTGAACCCCAAAGGGATCTTACCAGAGGTGCAATTTCGCTGCTGCCCTGAAAGAGATTGGTAAAAATCGGATTAGTAGGTTCCCTGTTAACACAGAAAGTCAGACACGGGGCACAGAGAAAACGGACCAACCTTTGATCTTAGCTTCTGAAGGACTTGGATGGTTTCCTTGAAGAGGCTGCTGCAAGGGCAGGCTGTGCCTTTGGTGCATGGTGCAGGGGACACGAGGCACAGCACTGACAGCATGACCCCGAGCAGGCACAGCATGGTGGCAAAGGGGCTGTGCTCCCCTCCTTGGGCTGGCTAATCTGCCTCCCGGCTGCCTCTTATATGTGCTCTGGTGCAAGGAAGTGATTAATGCCTCACCACAAAAATGCCTGCACTGAAGGCGAGTAGTCACCTGTAGAATGGAAGCTGTTAGTTTCTTATCTGATTGAGGAAACTACATGTTTCTAAAATAAGGACTCCCCCAGAAGTTCAGTGGGAGCTACGTAATTCAGATATTTGAGCCATTCTGATTTCAATGCTGGAGCATTTTTATGAGCTGATATTGTCTGAAGATTGATGCAAAGTAACTGAATGTCTCTTGGACCTTTACATCCATATTTGCCCTACTTAATATTGCAATTACATTAAATAATACTCTCACCTTTACTAATTAGTTCTCTGCCCTTAGTTCTGTGTGCTTGTCATTAGAACCCCATGAATTACTCAATGGTGCCATGCTCAGACATAAATGACAATTTCAAGACTCCTCCTGACACCATCTGGGCCTGTGCTGGGGTGAGGGACCAGCCATGGACTGCTGGGGTAGCTCAGTATCTTGAGGGGACAGAAAAGCAGCTCCTCTGATCTTTTTCAGGAGCAATTATCCAGTTTCTGTGCTCTCCTGAGGAGATTGAAACCATTTGGCTGGTAGCTCATTTTACTTCATCTGCAGGAAGCTTGGCTGATAGGGTGCGCAGCACTGATGATTGATAAGGACACTGACAGAATTGCTCCTCAAGCTGCAGGTGGGCTCTGGGGTGGCCGCAGTGGGTCCTGGGTGTGCAGAGCCCTCTCCTGTTCCCTGATCCCCCATCAGGGCTGCCTTTGACCATGCTGCACAGCTCCTCTGCACTCACCCTAAGAAGAATGAACACTGTGCCAGGATTACACCTGCAGGACATCAGGTCTTTACTATCCAAAACCTCAGAATGTTACGTTGACATGTTTTTGCTGTAATTTAAATTATGCTATTTCAATCCTGCAGGAGTTTGTTATGTAACTGACCTTCTTTAATGTGCATTAGGTTTTCTTGCCCTTAAAAAAACTCAAATGGTACATAGCTAGAGACTGCTTTGTCTGTGCTTCTCCCCTGAGGCAAGGGCAGGTGACCCACACACACAGGTGCCATCCAAGCTGATGAGAGCCCAAATACTGCTTTTTCCACACTCACAGCATTTTTCCTACTAGTCCCTCAGCTGATGTTTCACAGGACACATAACTTCATTGGTTTCCTTGCATTATATTAATTAAATCAGAAGGCACTATCATGTTAGCTACAAACCAGGTTTTGGAGATGCTGCCAGGCACTTCTCTCCCCTGAGGAGCCACCTTGTTCAGTTTTTTGTTTTCAGTCATTTTGCTAATTGTTTGGTGAGTGAGGCATCTCCCCTGCCGTTCTCCACAGCTTAGCCTTCGGGAGCCTTTGCTGGATGAGCCACCAGAAAGCAGCAGCCAGGTGTGGAGCAGACTGTGCTCCCTTTCCTACATGCCTGGGATATGCTGGTGTGGGAACTGGGGTAGTTTTCCTGCCTTGCTGGAGTCACACTGATATTCCCGATGTTTCCCTGTAGTCAGAAGACTGGTTTTACTCTGGAGCCGAGGTTAACTCGCTGTGTGTTACCTTAGTGGGGCAGCATCCATTGGAATGCTGTCTCTGCCTTGTGCTATCAAGGGATTTGCATCAATTCAGGCAGCGGTGAGTACCAGTCTCTGTGGTGCACACATGGCCTCTTTTAAAAAAATCCTGTGATTTGTTTTATTTTAATGAGTTCATGAGTGGTGTGGACCCTTCCAGTGACCCTGTGCAGTGCACACCTCCGGAAGCAGAATTGCACCTGAGACTCAGGTGTTTGTCCCTGTCTCTGCACGGTTCAGGACTTTGCCTGTCCCTGGCACCACTGTGGCCCTGGAGATAAAACATTACAGCATGCTTTAAAGGGAAGGAATGGATTGTACATATTGAATCATAGAATAGAATCATAGAATAGGTTGGGTTGGAATGGACCTTCAAAGGTCAATTTGTTCCAACCCCTTGCAATGACCACTAGACCAGACTGGCCAGAGACCCATCTAACTTTACTGTGCATGGATGGCTGTACCTGCTGGTACCAGAAATTATAGCCAGGTTCAATATGCAGGGAATTTCTTCCCTTGGAAGAAGCAGTAGGAGCTAAGGTTGTGGCTAAACCTGTCAGTGAGCACTGGGGATTTTGCTTTTATCTCCAAAATATCTAAAGAAATGAGAGTTCCTGCAGAGAGGGCAGAAGGGAAAGGTGTGGGCAGGGTGGACTTTTACTGCTGGAAAAAAAATGAATTGTGGAGTTGGGACTTCACCTTGTACTCTTCATTCTTTGTAAAGCCACTAATGACATGCAAATACATTCTTAGATTGCAGCCAGGGTGGAAAAAAAAAAAGAGGTGATAAAACCAGAAGGGAAGATGGAACTTGCGGTCTAGTCATGTACGCACATTCATCAGTTGATCTCACACACACCATCTCCTGCAAATATTCACTCAGAGGTGAAACTGCTGTGACCACCCCGTTTCCCTCATGGTTGGATCAGCATTGACCTTTCTTTCCTGTTCTGTTCTGAGGGGATAACTGCTGTAGGAATCTGAGAGGGCTGCAGGGAGTTTCCAGCCAGGGCTCATGCAGCAGTGCCTCCATCCAACTCCACCTCCACCAAAAAAACCAACAAGGATTAGCAGTGATGAGATGTAAATCACTGATATGACTTCACTCCTTGGCAGAGCCACGTGGAATACCTGTATCCTTGTCAGACATGGAATTAATGAACAGAAAATGGCCCAGCCCATTAGGAATTACCCAAAAGCTTAACATAAAATTAACTGAAAAATGGAAAAGATAATAGAAAATTAACTGAAAACTAACAGAATTTAGTTATTTTTCACTTTTCTAAACCTGGAGAGATGGTGAGCTTCAGTTTTGTGAGCTAGGCTTTATGTAACTAAAGTAGAAATCCTGGTGAGAAGTCTCAGCAATGGTACAGAGACCATTCTTCCCCTGTGAAGGATTTGGACAACTTCAGGTTCATTGCATAAATGATCATTATAAAATCATCACACCCATGTAGCTCACCTGAGTGGAAGTTCAGCCAGCTGAAGGGTGACACAAGCTCTTGTGAAGTTTCCTGTCCTATCAGGGAGAAAGCAAACAGTTTTGACAGTAGTTTTACTAATTTGTGACACTCCATCTCAAAGCTGTCTTCTTGCTGTCATTCCTCTGCGAAAAGACTGATCAGTACCTCCTTTCACTCTTCTGAATATCCCTGTCACACACGTGCCAAGTCCCTCTCTGTGCATTCTTGCACAACCTTGAAGTGTTTTGATTTCTCCCAGATGTTTTCCCCTGCCACATTTCTAGCTGGCAGCTGCACTTGGGCACCCCTGAGCAGACCAAACCATTAGGCTCCTCAGCCTTGATGGGCTCCCTCTTCCCCTCCTTAGCCCTTCCACTTGAATTAATCTTGAACAGGGAGGCTGAAATGATTTACAATGTCCTTTGCACCACAGGATTGACGCTGTGTTCCTCGGTACTGGAAGGAGTTAAGCAACGTTCTATTTCTGTGGTTTGCCTCTGCAGAAAGGAGGAAGCCATGCCTCTCCCTGCCTTGCACAGTGATTTTAAATGCTGTTCAGAACCAGCAGAAACGGAGATGGTCATCGCTGGTGACTGCACTTGGTTGGGGCATCTGCAGCAGATGTGCAGCTCTGCTCCCCAGCCCAAGGACATTCCTTTTGTGTTTCGTTCTCTGGCTGTGGTCACTGGTCAGTGGCCAGCTGTCTGGCCAGTGGGCTGTCATCCTTGGAAAGTGGCCCTTGGAGCATGCGGCCAAGTCAGGCTAATTGGAGAGCAGAGGCTACATGTTTTGAAATAGGCTCTGGAGAGAGAAAGATTCTTTATTTAATCAGAAGGTATTCCCCATGTTTGTATGACTTCCTGTGCACCTACTCAAAAAAAGCGCCTGTGAGTCACAGAGGCTGGTCCTTCCCTTGAGGACCCGGTGGGGGAATTGTACTGACGCATGAAATCAGAAATTAATCCAAAGCCGACTCATTCTGCACATCTCAGCCTCCTGGACCCCTGCCCTCTGCTGCAATCCCTTAGTCTGTCGAGGGTCTGCCAAGGTCTCCCTCGCTGACGGGGGTCAGCAGGGCTTACCCTGTCTCCTTTAACCTGTGAGGACTCATAGATAGAACTTTTTGTAACTACACAGCTTTGGAAAATCAAGGAAAACCTCCCTGCTTGCTCAGAGAGATGTCCTGGAGATGCACAACAAATTCTCTACCTTTCAGGCAAAACTAGAGATAAATTGTGGATTTCAATGTTAAATTCTAAGAGTGAGATACCTGTTTGATCAGAAAAGATTTCACAGGCAGCCTTGGCACCTCTCCAGCCCCAGTGAGTCAGGTTGGTGCTCACAGGACAACAAACATTATCACATGCACACTTCACCTTCCAGGGAAAACGGAATAGTCTTCTATTATTTTTTGAAAGAAATTATATCTACAATTTCTTATATCTTCCTACCCATAGTGAAAAATTGCAAGACATCTCTAGACTTGAGTTTATGGTGTAAAACCGATTCAAGCTCCCTCAGGACCTCATGTGCACCCTGGGAGCAGCCACCACCTTACACCTCTTGCATCTTTAAGCTGGAGCCTGTCACCCATGTGCAGTGGCCTTGGCAGTTGTTGATAAAGAAGGACAACTATATATTTAATGATGATTCATTGCATTCTCAGTCACTTGTCTGAAATCAAGCGAGTCTGAGAGAAACACAGATGATCCATCCACAAAGTCTGTAATGGGTGTTTTCAAGCCTCACCCACTGACCTGATGAAATTTGGCTCCAGAGAGGTGGTGACCACAAAGGGACATAAAATTTTTCAGTTTCAAAGACACCATGTACGAATGAGGAAATAAAAGAGAGGTTTTCCAAAGCCTGTGGGATCATGTTCTGCAGAAAATAGAAGGTTTGTGAATCCTGACAAGTGACTAATGAGAACTACAGATGAAAAAAGGAAGTAAAGTATCTACAGAAAATGACTAATCAAGTTTAAAAAAAAAAAACGAAAGAAAACAGGGGAATTACCCTTGTAGAGTATTAGCCCAGATCTGGCTGCTGATTGCTCCTCGATGGAGCTGAGGCTGCATTCATCTGGTTGTGATGGCATCACCATCCTCTGTGCACAGCTGAGCAGGGGAGTGCTGCCACAGCTGATCTCCATTTCTCTCATCCTTACTGCTAAGAAATGATGGCAAGAGAAGTGGTGCTGGGACAGGAGGGGGAGGATGGAGCATGGGAACAGCATTTCCATGTCCAAGCTCCCTTCTGTCAGTTCTGCCCTGGCATAAATGAAGGGGATCCTGTGGCAGGGAGCTTGTCTGCAGGCTGGGGCACAGCTGCCTCCATCGTGGCTGCCCTGCCACATTCCCCTGTGCAGCTATTCCAGAACCATCTACAGCCTGGAAAGTGGGACTCTAGGAGAGACTACCCCTGACCAAGCTGAAGAATGTGCCCTTGTGAAGCTGGTGCCTGTGTGTTGGTGTGTTATGTGTCCCACATGCTCCCAGAGCCCAATGTCTCTTGGCAAGCCTTCCCCCAGACCTGCTTGTTGTGGTAGCTTAGGACAGCTGCCACCATTAAAGATCTAGAGAGCATCCACAAGTAGCTGGTCCTACACAGGGTGGATGGGCTTCTTCCACCCTTGGAGAGCTCGTCATGGATCTCATGAACACAGGCAGATCTAGGCATGTGGTATGCACCCCAAAGGAGTTGGGCAGACTGGATGGGGTCTGCTCTGCTGCCACTGTGTTGGGGAGATGGGTTTTACCATGAATAATTTCTTACTTATCAAATGGGGAATGCTAAATATAACTCACACCTACAACTTCTAAAAGTAGCATATGTCTCTGTGAAGCACACCTTCCCCCGCTGTGCCACCAGCTCACACGTCTTGTCCCCTGCCGAGGCTCACAGAGCTGCTTTTCCTGCCTTGGTGTAAGAAATGCAACAATCGTTTTTTAATGAAAAATCTACTTCCAATACAAACAAATCTGCAGCAGCCCTCGAAAGTCAAAGTCACAGCTTAACTGAGACATCAAGGCAGGTGTGTTTTGTTGTATTATGATGATGCAAGATGCTTATCTAGGTTGTTAGAGCTGTGATGAAGCTGTCGGGGTTATCATGCTCAGGCAGCCGTGCTCAGCACACTGGTGCTGTCATGCTGGTGGTAAGACTGTCCCGCCTGCTGAAACCAGGCATTCCCTTCACTGCTGTTTGCACAACAGTTTCTGCTCGGCTTAATGGTATCAGGTTATTTCAGAGCCCGCGTGGGATCACAGATGACGGCAGGGCCCTTGGAAGCCCCAGCCAAATGGACTTTGCCCTTGCCAGGGCAGGGTGGTGAAGAGGAAGGGCTGTGCCATGCTTGAGATATTTACAGGGTGCTGCTGGCATCAGGGCTGGGAGGCTCCAGCTGGACCTGGGACGCCACTGCCTTCACCCCACTGCCTGCATCCCGCTGCCTGCATCCTGCTTCCTGCATCCTGCAAAGCCCCAGAGCCGTCCCGCCACGCCGGTGCTTTCCCTGGCAGTCTGCTGCCCCAGGCAACAGCTCCAGCTGCGTTTTCCTACCGCCAGCCCAGTGTTGACTTGGAGTTATTTAATGCTTCACTTTTCCCTCCTCTTTGTCAGAGTTTCCTGGACTGCTGTGCCAAGAATGTTGAGCCTGATTAATGTTTTCTCCTTAATATCCTGAAATTCTTCTCCTTTCCATATATGTTTGATTCTGAGACTTCCCATTTATCTGAAGGGTGAATTTAAAATTTAGTGTAAAACATTTAAATGTTGAAATAATGTATCTGAAATACTAAACACCTCCTTGCTAGTGAAAACTGAAATTCGATGGCAGGAAGGGTTTTTTCAGGTTTCTTCATCTCTTCAGGGTGGTTCTTATTATTCCTTGATCTATTGCAGTACTGAACGAGATGGAGCTCAAGAGCAGAGATTTTCCCGACTGTTTAACTTGAGGGAGTTCAGCTAGATACTCACTTTCTCTGATCTTAGTAAACAGATTCAGGGTTTGGTTTGATTTCCTTGTTCCCCAGTTCTTACGAGAATTCAATAAAAAACAACGCACAATGACCTTGCCCATGGAGCCTGGGCAGTTTGTGGTACCTGGGGACAGCCAGGGCACCTGTCCCCATCCAGGGCTGGCAGCTGTGTCCCCACTGTGGAGGTTTTTGAGGCTACTGGCCCTGTGTCAGGAGATGAAGTCTCTGTCCAGCCTGAACTGGGCTCTGCCACAGGCAGTGTTTGCATGGGGAGGTGCTGTTTGAATGCAAAGCACCTGCTTTTGTTTCAACCAATGGAAGTGTGTATCTGAAAAATGGGATGAGCTCTGCACTGTGGAAGGGATGGGATGTGTGTAGGAGCCAACCCCTGTTGTAGCAAGCCCTGTCCAGGGTCTGTCAGCAGGGACAAACCACATTTTTTGGAGGTTTCTGCGAGGCATTCTCTGTCTCCATGGCTGCTTGCCGTGTGGCTGTACGTCTCTGGCTCTTGGGGTGTTCATTCCTGCCTCAGCTGGGCTGTCCCTCCATCCCCATCCTCTCGTTGAACATGGGTGCTTCTCAGTTTTTCAGGGCTGGGAGCTCCCCACACCACCGAAGGCGAGGGGCTGGTTCTCAGCTGGGACAAGTGAAAGCTCTTGTGCTTCCGCAGCACTGCAGACGTGGCAGGGCCATGGTGCAGCCAGGAGTGAGTCACCCCAGGGGGCAGGAGGACACATCTTCTTAAAAGCTTAAGCACAACATGACTCAGTAAAGCTGAGTTCAAGGCCAGGCTCAGCAGGTGACTCCAGGCCTTGGGAAGGTGATGGGATAGGTGAGGGCAGATGTGGGGTGCTCGCCCTGATCAGGGGCATCTCCCCTGTTGCTGGCAGCACCAGTTGTGTCCATCCCACTTGGAAATCAAACAGCTCCCCTGAATAGCGCTGGAACAACTCACCCTTCACAAACAAAGGACTCTTAATTATGCAGGAAAATGTGTTTATTTTTGTAAAGGTGCATTTACATTAATGGAAGGTTGCAAACATTCAGTAACAGATACATAACTATAGGCGGCACATGACAGGAGTCCTTAAAAACCAGTCCTAGCTGGAACATTCCCCTTCAATACCCTTTTATTAAACTTTAACTTTCAGAATCTTAACTGATAGCTGTACATGGGTTTGCACTTCGTGAGTACCTGCCATAGCTATGGCTACTTAAACAGTTTGGAAAACAAGTATTGTCTGATTCAGTTCAGTAGAATTCGGCTCACATGACATGTGGGAAACACCTTATATCAGCTAAGTAAACTTGGAGGAAAAACAAACAAGACCTCTTTGCTTTTGTGTTACACAGTTTGGCTGGATTTGGGTGACATGGCTCTGCTTCACCACCAATAAAACATGTAGTGCTTGAAGTTATGCCCTGGATCTGAACGCTCAGGGAGGGAGTGGAGGTGGGAGTGCACAACTGAAGTGAATCTTCTCCAGTCCTGGAGCTGATTCAGGAGCCAAAGGGAACAGAAGGGGCTGGGTGGCACCAATGGCCTTGTCCCTGTCCCACAGACTGACTAACTCAGCTCTGAGAGCCCTGGGGCTGTGGCTTGGGACAGTGTGGGAGAAATATTGTGACAGCAAGTCCCAAAGCAGATCTCCAGAGCTCCTCCTCATACACCATCACATAGCAGTTTCCTAAAGCAAATACTTAAACACAGCAGCATCACAATAAGTATCTCAAAGTCTCCATAAATAAATAAATAAATAAATAAATAAAATTTCTCTTTGATTATAAAATATTTAAGTTAAAATATTAAGATTATCTAAAATATTTAAATATTTAAGTGCTTGTCTTTTAAAAAATCAGCATGTTTCAATAGTTATAGTGAACATGACTGCTGTTGTAACATCACTCTTTATACATATATATATATATATATGTAAGATATCTCTATATATAAGTATTCTATCACCATATTCCTGAGGATAAGTTAATTGAGTCACAGTTTGGTTGCAGTAGAGTTCAGGTTCTTCTTTTTCTTCTCAGATTTGGACTAGCTGCTCTATTTAGGCCTTTTGAATTTTCTCAGAGAGCAATCTCAAGAACCTGCCTAGTGTGTCCAGGAAGTCATCCCATGTTACTTGTGCAGTCTTACATTCCTTATCAAGATCCTTTAAAAAAAAAA
>VZRO01007532.1:231788-248934 GCA_013397915.1 Daphoenositta chrysoptera | reverse complement strand
GTGGAGGTGGGAGTGCACAACTGAAGTGAATCTTCTCCGGTCCTGGAGCCGATTCAGGAGCCAAAGGGAACAGAAGGGGCTGGGTGGCACCAATGGCCTTGTCCCTGTCCCACAGACTGACTAACTCAGCTCTGAGAGCCCTGGGGCTGTGGCTTGGGACAGTGTGAGAGAAATATTGTGACAGCAAGTCCCAAAGCAGATCTCCAGAGCTCCTCCTCATACACCATCATATAGCAGTTTCCTAAAGCAAATACTTAAACACAGCAGCATCACAATAAGTATCTCAAAGTCTCCATAAATAAATAAATAAATAAATAAATAAAATTTCTCTTTGATTATAAAATATTTAAGTTAAAATATTAAGATTATCTAAAATATTTAAATATTTAAGTGCTTGTCTTTTAAAAAATCAGCATGTTTCAATAATTATAGTGAACATGACTGCTGTTGTAACATCACTCTTTACATATATATATATATATATGTAAGATATCTCTATATATAAGTATTCTATCACCATATTCCTGAGGATAAGTTAATTGAGTCACAGTTTGGTTGCAGTAGAGTTCAGGTTCTTCTTTTTCTTCTCAGATTTGGACTAGCTGCTCTATTTAGGCCTTTTGAATTTTCTCAGAGAGCAATCTCAAGAACCTGCCTAGTGTGTCCAGGAAGTCATCCCATGTTACTTGTGCAGTCTTACATTCCTTATCAAGATCCTTTAAAAAAAAAAGACGACATAATTCAGCCACGTTAACCTGAATGTCACATTTAAGTCTCTGGTATTTGACACCTCAGCTGACAGATGGGCTGTAATAGCCCACAGCGTGTTTTGGGAAGCTGGGTGAGCTGCCCCTGGGGGCTCCAAGGCAGGGTGATGATGTGTGGGTGACAGCTCATCACCTGGCAGCAGGCACACGTGCCCTGAGCCCCAAGGCTGCCCCAGCTTCCACTCACATTTGTGGAGTTTTTTTATTATCTTCCTTGCAATTGGGATTACCACAGGAAAAGATGTCAGAGTGTGATCCGAGGAAGAAAGTGGATATATTTACACCCTTCTTAGTCTTATCATTTTCAGAAGAGATCTCTAGTGTCCACTGCAGCCAGCTCAGTGCCATCCCAGCTGCCATGCCCCATTATTGAACAGCCTTTGCTGATTGTTTTGCTATTAAGTACCACAAAGCCAAACTTACTTTGGGGAGGATGTTTTTGTAGGTGTTAAGTCTGGTCAATTTTATGGCGAAGACTTTGCTGCGAATGTCAAGAGCTGCCAAGGTGCTAGCAAAGGTTTTCAGGTGGCTTTGCATGCATCTCTCCACCTGCAGGGATAGGGAAGAGTTATTTCAACAGTAATAATTGGTAGCACATAAATAAAACATCGTATCCCAGGAATTTAAATACCCATGAAAAATAATAGCCTACAGGAATTAAGAGCTGTGTTTTCAACACTAGCCCTGATTCTGTATTCAGCCATTTACTGGACACCAAATTTAGGAAATCATAGTGCAATCTATAATTTTCATTTAAGAACATGCCAGGGTTCAAAACCTCCCAACTGCCTTAAATAAGTTGTAGGTGCCACTAGAAACTGGACATATAAAATTTGGATGTCTTCAATTCTGGAGATATTTGTTCCTCAGCCAACCCTGCATGAGAGCTTCATGTCTTGCTATTGTGTCTCTTTTGAAACTGGATCAGAATTGTTTTAATGAAATGAAAGCAATTATTGCTGCTGGTGTGAATTTTCAACTTTTCTCCCTGAAACTAAGAGGGGCTGATGCCATTTGTCTTCTGTTCACTTTTAATAGGAGATGGGCTGCTATTTCTCACTGGTACTCCTCGTGTCCTCCATAAAAAGCTCACTTTTCCACTGGATTTCAGGAAAATACAGGTCAGTGTAATGAATGGGTCTGTACAGGATATGGACTAAACATAAAAAACTAAAACTAAGGGATCAGAGTGAATTTGTGAGGCTTCCAAGAAGATGCTGCTGCACACCTAAGACCTTCGCCTACTGAGAGAACTCCTGAAGCATTTTAGCATTGGCAGCAGCTTTCTATAGGTTCTTGCAAAAACTTTTCATTTCCCTGGGTCTGTAAAGTTCTCTTACTGCTATTAGAATTCTGAAGTGGGAAAGGAATTTGGGGATTTTAGACAATAATTTTAAATAGAAGCATGTGGATTCTTACCGTAGCATTCACGGTTACAAGGCTGGGAACCTGCTCAAGAGAAAATGAAGTTAGTAACTTCAGAATAGAACCTGGAATAGAAGGGCAGCTAGGGGAAAGTTGTTCAAAATTAAGGAACTTACTGCATTTAAATTTAGTTTCTTCATATCTTGGAGAAGTTCTCGAATGATCAATCCCACCAGAGCCCTGGAGCTCTCCTCCTGCAGTGCTGCTGAGCTGCCCAGCACCCCCAGACCCAGCAGAGCCACAACCTGGAGCAGCATTTTGAGAGTCAGCTCTGCTCCTTAGCTGGGTGAACTGTGTGTGGCTCTGCCTTGGGCTCCTTTTATACACACAGTGCTGCAGGAAATGATTAATATCTCACCACAAACATGCTCTTGCTAAAGGGGAGGCGGGGAAGAGTTACCTGAAGAATGGAATCTGCTGCTTATTCAAATGAGTAGGAGTCTATATACTGTCTGCATCAAGAGCAATGTTATAGATTCTCTACCTGAATCCCTTTGCAATATGTATTTCCAAGGCAAATGGTACAACCCTTTAGTGTGAATGAAGTGTAGACAGATATCTGTATCCATCTGAAGTTTAATTAGACTATGTTTTCATAGACTACACATACACATATAAAGACAAATGTGCACACAACTGTGGATGCTGGGAAACTAAATCTTGTTTTATATTGGTTTCTCAGCACTTCCAAAAATTTGGAGGTCATTTAAAGAAAATGTACAGCTTCCCCCAGAAAGCTAGGGTTATAGTTCTCGATATTAGTATATTTACATTTTTTGAGATTTATAATAAAACTACCAAAAGTATTAAGTATTGTTTCTACAGGGAATTTTGTCTAATTCAGGAAATATATTACAACCTGATTGAGTCAGGACAGAGATTCCAAGGTGTTGGTGTTCTTAGGAAAGGCACTGTGGCCTCAGGATGGATTTTTCAGCTATCTGTGGAGAAAACAAACTGAAGAGTAACTGAGAAATTTTGAAATCAAACTTTGTTTAATATGAGTAGAGCTGCACAGGACAAGCTAATTATGAATATCAAGTGGAGAAAATTGGTAAAGAATGATTCAGAAGTCTGCTGACCTGTGAATATAAAAAAAAAAATCAGATTTCCTAAGAACAGCTGTCCCCTGGGTTGCATTAGAGGAAGATCACCATGGATGCTGCAGCCCTGGCAAAGAGAGGTTACATTAGCTTTACCCTGGACAGAATGGCTGTGTCATCTCTCACTGACTTGGCCTGGGGCTACAAATGAGGATGGGAACCAAGCTGCAGTTTTCCGTGTTCTATTTAACATATGAAAAAAGAGTTTCCAAATCAGAGTGTTACCAGGATATTTATTCACTCCTGGATTATTGAGGATGCACTTGTGGGTGCAGGATGAGGTTGTAGCCATGTCCTGGGAAGGAAAAGGAACTCTCCACTCAGTATTTTCCCCATGCCTAGCACACTTTCAGAGCCAGTAGTAGGAGTACACACTCTGTCATCCAGAAATTTTGTTAGACTGTACTTTGCTCTTTAATACAATACTGCTGATGAAAGTCCTGACTAATACTGGACCCAGACCAGATCCTTACAGCCAAGGCTAGCTACGACCTTGCAAGCTGATGATGAATTGCTTGTACAGTGATATATTTAATGCAGTAGTTTCGATTCTTCTCCTCTAGTTTGCTTATGAAAACATGCTGTAGCCTTGGACAAAAATGTCAATAAATGTTTTTCTACTAACCAAAGCAAAAGTCCAAGGAGCAAACTATTTTTAACAAATGTTACGTATGATGTGATCTGCTTTGCTCTCTGTGTGTTTGTTATTGCTCTGTAGAAATGAAAGAAATTTTAAAATCAGATTGTCCCTTGAGCATGCTGTGTCTTTATTCTGGATGGACCATGCTGAGTGGTGTTCAGGGAGGGCAACACTCCCTCAACCCATGTGCAGGTGCTTTATCACATCCAGCTCAGGGAACTGGATGCTTTTGTTTTCATTCCTGTATGATCAGGTATGTTCACATCACATACAGTTTTGTGTTTTTTCATCTCTCAGATGCATTTTGTTAAATTCACTGAATACATTCCTCTCCTGAAAAGTCACCTTTGTGATAGCAATCTGCTTTTCTCTGGTTGTATTGTGAGAGACCTTGCACCGTCACAAACATTTTGTAGGTGACACTGTGAATTTGGGTAGTCTTTAAAAGATGTGAAGTAAGAGAGGAAAGGAGAAAGCATATCTCATAAGTCAGTGTTATATCAGATCATGCTGTCAGTAGGCTTTCTTCCAGCTACCACTGTTTCTCCCTATCTATATAGTTCATCTCAGGGGTAGTTTCCAGTGAGCTGTAGTTTCCTCATCACTTTACTAGTATTTCAGCTGTGCTTAATAATTCCTTCCACATTCCATCAATAATCTGTGACACTTCTCTGGTAATTCCCAATTTATTTAGTGCAGCTGTCAGGGTCAGGCATATTTCAGGATTAATTTTTTAGCATTCTGGACATACTTTCACGCCCAGGCAGGGGACATGATGTGCAGGCAAGGGCTGGAGATGGGCTGAAAACCAACTAACAAGTGTAAAATGTATTCGTAAGAAAACTTCAAATACAGCAAATGATTTACAACAGGCAAGCATGAAGCAGTTACTCATGCAATTTGTTACATCTTGCAGTCAGGGCACTTGCCAGAAACAACAGAAGCCAGTGTTAAAATCTGAAATGATAATCTGAGATAAATGCCAGGACTATGACTTTTACAATTACTTTATTGGATTCAGTCTAGAGCATTAGAGTAAGTAAATAGCTCTGCTGAGGAGGTTATGGAAAAACAGTGTCCCCGTCTGGTGTCAGCATCATCGCTCTGAGGGAGTATTTCTTTGGGAAAAGGCTTTTAAGCAAGCCTCTTTGTTATTTTTCCAGCTATGTGCAGGACAGAATAAGCATCTGTCATGTCTTACATCTCCACACCCTGCTTGTACATCCCACAGGGAATGTGCATATTTATAAAATGGGAAGCAGGAAGAAAATTAATTAGAAAAATAAAAAGGACAAAAATCTGCACCAGGCAAACCTAGCTGATGTTTGTGATCCTTCAGTGAAGCTTGGCCACTCTGTGTGTGTGTGTTTTGGCCATTTGCCTCCCTAATCATTGCACTTTATGCCTTGTCTTCCCAAGAGCACATCACACTCAATTCTGACAAGGTTGTCGCTGGTTTATGATTCAAAAAATTCATTATTACTTTAAAAAAATTATTATATCTGGTTCGGGAAACTGCCTGTGAAAACTCCATTGTACTCCTCCATTTGATAGGAAATCATCTACAATGATAAGATGTTTCATCCTCTGGAGAAAACGTCTTCAGACATTTCAACATTTTCGTCCCCAGCCTGTCATGCCAGGAGCCCAGAAATCCCTTTACCCTCACCCACATCGAAGAACAGTTTAACTGTGAGCAACAGTGTCACCCCAACTCTATACTGACTACTTAAAAATGCCCCATTTCTAGAAACATTCAGGGCCAGGCTAAGTGGGGTGCTGAACTGCTTGGTCTGGTTCAAGATGTCCCTGCCTGTTGCAGAGGGTTTGGAATAGATATGCTTTAAAGGTCCTTTCCAACACAAAATATTTTATGATTATATGAAAACTCATCAATCACTTTATTTTTAGTAGGAAACATTGATAGATAACTGGTTCCCAGATCCTCCCACAGCTCAAGCTGAATTGGTTGCTCTATAAGCTCCTCAGCTATAGAGGAGCTCCTCTACTGGTCCCAGGCTGTTTGTCTTCCTCCACTCCCAGAAATTCCCTCAGTTGTCTGGGTTTTCCAGGATTGTTAGCAGTTACCACAGTCACGGTGCAGAGAGCCTTAGGAGCTCAAAAATTAATTGCATCATGTCCTGCAGACTTGGCTACAGTTAGTTTATTTTAATAGTTTCTGTGAGGGGATATTTTTATGAAGACAACTCTTATGTTTTGTTGACTAGATCTCCTACATACATCCTGGTTTGCAGAGTCTTTGCTCCAAATTTCTGCAATCGATGAGTAATAACAGCTGTCTCTTTGTGGCAAAGGAAGAGCGTCAAAAAGACAACCCAGTTACAGAGGGCTACACGGTCAGCAATCAGGTTGTGCTCTACAGAGACATCTCAGAGTCTGGCTCATTCTATATTCTGTATCTGTACTCAAAGAAAATCACCCCAAAGCCTTAAACTTCAAACTGGAAGAGCATTTTGCAAAATCATTAGCATTGAATCACCGTGACAGTTTTCACAATCTGTGAAACAACAAATTCCTTCCAAATAATGTACAAGCCTGTTCTAAGAAACCTGCAAAAGCCCTTTCTAGGAAACAGGGTACCTGTGGCAAGTTAGCTGTGTTGACCTATATTGGAGAGAGGAGTAGAGGAAGATTTATGTACAGTCATCAGTGGCAATTTCTTCAGGCCACGGGCTATTTCTGTATGCTCAGAGGTGCCTGAAGATGTCCAAAGAAAGTCCAAGGGTTTACTCTTTAGTGGCACAAGAAAGCACTTGCTATCTGCAGTTGTGCTTTTTATGACAAAATATCTGTAAAGCTTCCATTATTTTTCTTCCAAGCCCCTTCTGATGTGGCAGGCAGCCTAAGGCATGCTGGGACCCAGGTGGCAGTGGGAAGGACTGGAAACTCCTCTTCCCAGATGTGGTGAACTGATGATGCTCACAAGTCATGTGGTGGTTTCTGTTTCAGAGGAAAAATGCCACCCATGCACAGTAACTGTAAAGACAAACAAAAATAATTTTTTACAAGTAGTTGTGGATTTATATATTAATATCTTCCGTGAAATGGACCTTCAAACCTCAAGAAAGGAATTTTCATCACAAGGCCACAGCTGTTGATAGGATCCTTGTAGCCAAAGGTTTTACCTGGGCATTTTTTACAGGTTTGTCTGGGATACAAATGACCTGGTAAAAGATTTCACAAATCCGACTTCTTGTCTGTGTAGTGAATCCTTTTACCACTTTTTATACTTATTGCAAATAAAACCAAAGTTGAGCACTGAGAAGCTTATCTTAAGGGTCTTTTACAAAGTACATGATTCTGTAATTTCTAAGAAACAAAATCCTAAAATGTAGTTTGCTTATGTGACCATACATTGGTCTCCTTACATCATGCTTTCAAACTTTCTTTAGTTATATTTTGCATACTTTTTCTTATGAAAAAGTTATTGAATCTCTGTTTTGCTCAGGGTGGACCTCTCTTGGGTGGCAGATTTTCTATAGCATTTCTAATTTTTAAGTCGTTGTTTTGCAAGCATAATAATCCTTCTAAGTATTTTTTCCCATGTAATTTTAGGGTTTCTTTTACCAAGTAAACCAAACCCCAAAATCCCAGGCAATGTACCTTGTGGAGTCACAGTGACACCAATATGGTTAGGAACTCAGTGAACTGCACTATATAAGGCCATAGAGATTTCAAATAAAAAGTCATTTCATGTTTTCAGTCTTGATAAATATCTTTATGCACTAGGCCCTATTTTTAGAACCTACTGACATCTTCAAGATGAGTCAGCATCCCAGTCAACATGGAAAATTTTGTCCTGGTGATTAAACATTGATAAGTCTGTGAGAAAAGAAAATGACAGGTAACACATAAGGCTTCCCACAAAAGGGAAAAGATGCATCTTTTGGAAGTGCACTGGGAGAGAGCATCACCTCCAGCTTGGTAAAACCAGTGGGATTCAGCGTGATGGAAAAATACCTGCAGCTGTGTGGGAGCTGGTGATGCACCCCAGCTTCTCAAGGGCAAAAATGCTGAGAGTCAGAGGTTAAAGAGCCCAAAGTGGAGTTTGTGGAGCAAAGTGTCTCAAAGCACGTTGTGGCTCTGCAGCAGCTGCAAGAGACCCTGCTTGGGAGATTAATCACATCCTTTGGAAGTTTCTGACGTTTCCAGATCAGCTGAGAGGAACATAAATGTTTAGAATTGCTATGCTATTTTTAAACAAACAAGAGAGACCATTTATTTCTAACTCATTTCAAACAACCAGGATATTTTTTTCTCTGTGTCTCCCAGGTTGTTTTCCCCATAGACCTATGGAGAGGGGAGCACACATGCCCATAGATGTGCACTGAGCAGGCCAGGGCCTGTGGCAGCATCCCTATGGCTGCAAGCAAACTGATGTGACAACACAGAGGTGAGAAATCAAATATGTATAAATGTCAGTTTGTTCTGTTTAGGAAAAAAAAAAAAAAGGGGGGGGGTGGAATTTTCAGGTTGCTGTGAGGATTTCAGTCTGGTTTTCCACACCTGAATACTGAGAAATAGGTTTCTGGATCTCATTTGACTGTCTAATAAACTACTGCAGTTCAATACCTCTTACCCTTAGGGAAAGAGAAGTAGGTTCTGGGAGGAAGTGTGCTATTTTAAAGCAACCAGCAGACAGTGCCTTTACCATCATTATCCAGAAGTGTCACAGGCAGCACAACAAGCCTTTTGCTTCAGTGATGCTGGCTGGCTGTTCCAGCTGCTCCCGCTCTCCTCCTCTGGAAAGCAGAAGGAAACATTGCTCTCCAAGGAATGGCCTGATCTGTATTAGGAAAAGATCTTGAGGTCTCTTGTGTGCTTAAAGGCAGCTGCTTTAACATTTAAGAGGTGTTTTCAAAATACTGACATAAATGGAAAATAAAAGCCTTTTGGAAAGCAGAGCACTTTGCTATGGAGAGCAACACGTGCTTGCACTCAGCAGTGACCTGGGAGAGTTACCCCTCTAGGGTGTAAAGAGTTAAGCTCAACAGAAACATTTCTCATGTCATTAAAAAAGCCAGCTCACTCTCTGTTGTACCTATTTAGGTTATGTTTTCTGGGTGCATGTCTGTACTTACCAACACTGTGTTTTTTGTGCCATCTTCTTGCCCAATCACTCATCTCTGTGAGATCCTACTACGATGCCTCATACTCAGCTTCAGAGAGTTGGCATCACTCCACACCTTCTCAAATTTCATCCCCCTCCTTTTCCAGAGGATATTAAGTAATGCAGGTCTTTGCTACTGTTAATTCTGGCTTGAAATGCTGCTGCTGAAAGATGGTCTTGTGAGCAATTAATTGTTTCGTGCAATGGCTTTTCCCTTTGACTGAAGTGATTCAAACCCCTCATCACTTTGGTTTTATTTATGCCCCCTTTTTGCACATTCAGTCCTGCATCCATTCATTGAGACTGGGAGTTGTTTCCATTATATCCATTTTATTAGACCATACAGTGTATTTTACTCCCTCTCAAGAAATATTATTTGATTCAAAATATGAATGAAAAATCTACTGTTTAACAGCTACTTTTGCTGTTACCTTGGTAAACAGTAAGTTTTCCCTGTGCAACAAACTCAGTGCTGATGCTTCTACAGTACTTCTAAAAGACCTGCCATATTCAGGTTAAGCTCTGATATTCATACCTCTTTTACCTTTGTTTTTGTACAGTTTTCTAAATTCTTAATCTTGCTATTATAAAAATTTCATGACCTATCAATTCTATCTTTTAATTAAACCAGCACAAAGAGGGAGCTGGCAGATGATCATGGCAAGAAGGCAAAAGACATCAAAAGCCCTGATAGACTGGGCTAAAGGGCTTTTTGTCTGCAACACAAATGCTTATTTAAAAGATGCTCCATTTGAGTGCAAGTTAATAGAAAATAATGAATAAATGTGTGAGGTGATAGTAATAGGAAGTTATATAAAGGCATTTCAGCCTCCACTCTCAATGGGGGTATTTCTGCAGCTCTTTGACTTCTGATGCTTCTACTGGAGTTGACTCTGTCACAATTGTCTGAATGAGCTTCTAACAGCAGATGGCATCTTCCACAAATTCAGAAATCCAAAAGGGATTGCTACAGGAGGAAACAAGGTGGAAAGCTCATTGCCCTGCTCTGCCAGACTGCTGCTGTTGATAAGGTCACATCGTGGATCAATAGCAAATTTGGCCATGAGGACTCTCTCTCCTCACACAGGCTGGTGAAGCACAGTGCTTTATTGGAACACTTACAGCTCAAAAGAGCCTGGATGCTTTTAAAATAAAAGGACTGACACTTCAATGGCTCACCAGCAGGAACAGTCAGTCGCTGTGCAGCCACTGCACAACTTCACTGCCCACATAACTCTGCCATGAACAAATCAGCATTCTGCTGCCTCCAGCCAAAATCTGTGACAAAATTATTTAATATACATAAGTTATCACTTAAAATTCCACCTAAAGTTGAGGAGTTCTGAGCTTTTGGATATGCTTAGGTCTTGGCTTTGTCCTTTACTTACTTTAGAGGCGTGGCTCAGGAGCTGCAAGCTGAACCACAATACCTGTATTTGTCCATTATCCAAATCCAAAGAGAAGAGCTTTTCTCTAATGAAAGCTCAAAGGTCATTACTGTGTATGTTTATATTTATATGAAGAGGTTGGAGCTTTACTTCCAGTCTGGTGGAGGTCTAACATAATTTCCTGCAGCAGCATCAAGCTCTTCTGGCCACAGCAGAAGTATGACCAGAGCTTGCTCTGTTTTGTTGACAGGATCCAGGCGGATTCAAGCTGTGAGTATGTCCTGTAAGCCAGAAGAGGTTAAACTGAATGTCACTTATTTTCTTAATGTGATTTCAGCATAGCTGGCATGAAGGGTTATGGAATTAAATTACTTCTGTCCAACTCTGATATCTTCATTTGTTCCATAACAATCATAATAGAACTACTTGTTTTCTCCCTTCTTACTACTTCTACTACTTACTACTACTTCTCCCTACTTCTTACTGTAACGTAAAAAGAGTGGGTCTGGGATTTGGGTTTTTTTTCTAAAAATGCTCTTTTTGCTTTGTCTTTGCAGCTGGGGCAGCAGCAGAGCAGCAGTAGCACCTGTATACTCCTTGCATAAACCCACCAGAAGTAGTTCAGAGAGTTCATGGTCATGAATGGATGTAAACAGAAACCAAAAGAACAAACTAGGTCATGATACCACTTCTAATCTAATGCTTGTTGGTATTTCTGTATCCTCAAAATGAAATATTGTATTTTCCTAGTTTTTTCAAAGTCAATCAATTGAGTTTTCCAGTGAATAGTTGAGTAGCTGTCTTGTCTCCAGCCTTTTTCTTGCAGCCATGAAGATTTTGGCACTAAGGTCATTGATCTCAACTAACAGTGATGCATAGGTGAAATTTTATGAAATAATGAGACACATAAAAATTTACACTTGGTAAATTGCTTCAGAGTCCAAGAATTGTAATTTGTGTATATGTATGTACGAAAATTATTTACTGTGAAAGTTTAACAGATGAAAGACAGTTAATTAGTGCTATTACAGATTCATGTGGGACCCTTGTTGTGCCAAGTGTCTGGAGTCAAACATTAAGAGACTGCTCTCGCAGCAGAAAGTTTTTAACTGTTGGAGTCCTGAGAGCTCTAAAGGGCTTTGGTGGTCCTGAGCAGCCTCACCTGGGCTCCTGCCCACACCCTTCCCATGTGCACAGGAGACCATTTAAGCCCAGTCCCAGAGGCTTCTTCCTGCCCTGTGTTGCCTTGTGGTTTCCACCTCAGTCACAGCTGTGCCTGTACTCAGCCATGGCCCTTCCTCACCTTGGCCCTTCCTCATCACCACACAGGTAATACCTGATAGTCTGGGATCCTGCCTGACCCCTGGTTGCTGTCCTGAGGCCTGTCCTGCTTGCTGTGCTTGGCTCCAAGGAATTGCACCCTGTCTGTGAGGGCAGGTGTGTTACTGTGGCTTAGGGAGCATCAGCCCACACTAACTGTAGCTGTATCCTTGTCATTAAGGTGAGATCATACTGATGGAAATGTAGTTTAAATGAGAGCTGCTTGCAAAACATAATGCTCTGCCAGCTGAGATGAACAACCTGAACGATAGGAATGCTTTAAGCACCAGTGTAGTGGTCAAAAGAACTATTTCCATTGGCTTGAGGTAATGTTTAGCTTTGACTTCAAAGGTTTAATTCTGTCCCTTCATTTAGCCACCATATCTTTCTCTAAATCTTCACGGTCAGGAAGGTATGGAGAGTTGGCACCACGTAGTATGTTTGTATAGCTTTCAGAAGCAATTGGAACTATTCTCTTGGCTATGAAATGAGATTTATTGAAACGGCAGTCCTAGCTCTTCATCTGGGTTTGGGCTGCCAGATAGCACTGATCTGTGTGCTGTCCCTCTGGTAAGTAAATCCTCTGCCCATCCTGAGCACACCTGCTGCCTCCAGCCCTTAGGCAGAGGTCCACAATTATCTGTATGAGATGACCATTGGGGTGTATGAGGAGCAGCTAGAGGGGCTCAGCCTGGAGAAAAGGCATCTCACAGGGAACTTTTTTTCTCTACAACTCCCAAAGAGGAGCTTGGAGCCAGGTGGGCTTGGTCTTTGCTCCCACAGAACAAGTAGCAGGACGAGAGGAAATGGCCTCAAGTTGCACCAGGGGAGGCTTAGATTGGGTATTAGGAAAAACTTCTTCAGGCTCTGGCAGAGGCTGCCCAGGGCAGTGGTGGAGTCACCATCCCCGGAGGGATTTGAAAGGTGTGTAGTTGTGGCACATGTTGAGACATGGCTTAGTGGTGGACTTGATTATCTCGAAAGCATTTACTAACTTAAAGGATTCTATTAGTCCAGTGAAGGATGGACTTAATTATCTTCTCTTCTGCAGGTAGAAAAAGATAAAATGGCAGAAAAGGAGGCTGGTGATGAAGCAGACGACAGGGAAGGAACAACTGCAACTTCCAGGGTAACACATTAATCACTGTTGCTATCTCTAATGTTGACAGTAATACGGATCACAATAGGGAGTCCTTCAGAACCGCCAGTGATTTAATGGGGCAAAGAACGGGTTTGTTAATGAACAACGGTAATTACTGCGCTGCCGCTGTCCGTGGTGCTGGAGGTGGCGCTCGTCCCGTTTATCTGCTCTTGGAAAACGCCCGGGCAGGTGCACACCCGGGGAAGGGCCTCCAGCTTCCTGTGTGACGTCCGGATTGGGAGGGCTCGGAATAGCTGAGAAAAAAGTGAAAGATGCCTGCAGGGCTACACAGAAAAATAAATTATTCTTCCTTAGGCAGGTTTTTGCATTCCAAGTCTAAAAGAACTATCTTAATGTTCATGAAGTGTACTGGAAAAGTACCTTAACCCTTCCCACATATATTTGCTATATGATTTGTCATAGGTCTGTCAGCTGCAATTTTAGAAAGTTAAAGTTAAGAAACTAACTCAGCTGAGATCCCCAGCCAGCCAATTCAAATTCGCTTTCTTCCAGAATGTCATAATACAGTAAAACAACTACCTCAATGGCAGGAAAATTCATGATGAGAGAATTCACACCCTTCTACCTCTGGGGAAATCCAACCATAAGAGGGGAAACCACAGACTTTGCAAGTTTCACTGTTATCAAAAAGAATTTCTCCTGAATTGATGACTTGCCAAAACTTTTTCATGCTCTTAGACTTCATAAACTGGATAACTGTAGTGGATAAAGAATTGGCTGGATGGTCACACTCAAAGAGTTTTGGTACCAATGGCAACTGGTTGGCCAGTCACCTCTGGGTTGAACTGAAATCCAAAGAAAGGATAAAGGAGAAGACTCAAGGTGTAAATACAACCTTCAAAGCAAGGTAAATTAAAAAAAAAAACCCCACAGGTACAGAAAGCAAGGAGCTTTGAACATTAACAAAGGCAATGGGGGCTTCTACTCGTAGTCAAACCATCAGGGATATTTTAGAGCTGGGTGTGTTGTAGCTTGATAGGAGACAAGCTCACTTGGCAATATAAAGCTCCAAAGAAACACTGAGAAATGATGGAAACAATTCAAACATCTTTGTGATCAACACAAAAGAAAAGCTGAAATAGCATCCTGAATAGGTATGATCTTTATTTAGCAGATTCTTGCATTGATTCCACCAATAAATGTTGAGTTTCACAAGGAAAGAACGATCTTTTAAACATCATAATTCTGCAATGAAACAATAAAGAGAAGACAAGGTTATAATCATAAGAAACCAGAAGGGTAGACACTGCTACTGCACTGCTCCTGGAATGTGAGGGAGTGCTGAGTCACTCTGCTTTAGGTGCTGCCATAGTAACTATTTACCAGCTGGTTGGGAATGAGGAGAGACTGAAAATTCTGAAATAAAAATCAATTGGCTCACAGCTTGAAATATATTTCATATGCTTTTTAAAATATTTAACAGAATGGAATACTTCTGAAGGTTTTTATAGTAGTGTTACTTGGGGCAAGCAGATTATGTTGGACTATTGAATAGACACATAAATATATTCAAGCAAGAAATAAACTGGTTTCTTCCCAGCTAGGCTAATGTTATTGTATCTATTTTTGAGGGCAAGTAGGAACTGCTTTGTATTTATGGGGAGGTGATAAAGTGCCTGTTCTCTATAACCTAGCCCAGGCTGTGATGCAAACAGAAGATGGGGGTTCTGGTAGTAACAGCTTCTGAAGTGAATTGGAAAACTTAACATACTTTAGAGAGCTCTAAGCTCAGATTCCTTGGCCAGTTTTTTCCTCATGTTGCCCTCTGCTCTGACTATTAGGAAGGTCCCTGCTGGTGGTGGCTTTAATATCTTGGTGCCTGAAGGTCCTCTGCAGGAGTGACATCTCTGGTGTATTAGTGATTTGGGGCGCTTCTGTGAATCATAAGATTCTGGGTGGTTTCCTAGCATGGAAAATTTCAGCATTATTATGACAGGTGTCTGTCACCATGACACCTCCAAAGGTAGAACATCCATTACTGTTATACCAGTAAGTGAGAGCACTTAAACTGCTGTTGAGGTGCAGACAACTTCAGAAAATTGTAGGTGGGCCTTTTGATAATCAGTTTAGCCAAATTTGGCTTGGACTGTAGTTACAGAGAAGCAGAAAGCTAGCAAAGGTTTTAAAGTCAAGAGTTAGAGAAAGGTTTATGAGAACTCTGCAGAGAGGCAGGAAGTTTGTGTGAAACACAGGAAGTCACTTGCCTTTTTAAAATTGTTGTAGAGCTTGGAGGAGTTGCTGCAGGAGATGCTGAGGTCAGGAAAGCTCTGCTTTGCAGAGCATAGGCAGACACCTTGCAGCTCCCCAAAGCAAGGCTATGGAGGTCCAGGTGGGATTTGTCATGCCAGTGATCTTCACTCCTACGGTAGATGAACAAAAGGTGTTTCCAGGACTCATTGTGCAACTGCATGTGCAGATCTGTTTGCAAAAATATCCGTGAAGTTTTGGGAGCTGGTACTCTTGAGCCAGTTTCCTCTGATCCCTCAACTTCCCTAAGGAAGTATTATTTTAAAAGGCACATCTCCTCAAAGATCAATAGATCCCAAATCATAGAACATTTTGGGTTGGAAGAGACTTTGAAAGGTCATCTAGTACAAGCACTCTTCTGTGAGCAAGGGTATATTCAACTAGATCACATTGCTCAGATCTCTGTCCCACCTGGCCTTGAATATTCCTAGGACAATTTGCTTTGTTGTATCAGTTAGCTTCAGTACTGTGGTTTCCAGCTAACAGATTTCAAGACTCCAGAAGCAAGGCTCAGTAAATGATACTGGTGGTTCAGGGAGAAGTCTGGGCTTGCCTAGACACAGGAACTGTAGGATCCAGGTGGCCTGCAGAAGATGAGACATGCTTACAGCCTTGCAACACAAAATTTGCCACAGGGAGGCAAGTAAAAACTGGGGTAGAAACTTGTTTTTCATTCTCAATAAAGAGAAGGCTGTAGGAATAGGATACAAATGCTCTTAAGTAAAATAGATTGTGCAGTATTTAATCTATAATCTGTCTTACTCTCAAGCAAAATAGATGGCAGTAGAAATGATTTTGCCAAGTCCTGTTTATAGCTGTTATGTTTGATTTTATGGCACTTGAAGGTGTAGCTGGAGACCCAATTGCTTTAGAGGCATTTATTGTGAGAATTGCAGTCTGAGGAAGCAGATACAGTTCTCTTTGGTTTCCAGCTCACTTGTTTGGAGTGTTTGATGATGGTTTTCTGCCTTGAGACCATGAGTCTTGGAAGACAAATAGCCCTTGACTAAAATGGACATGGCAATTTTCTAACAGCTTTCAGGAGTGGGCAGTGGTGACTGTAATACAAATTACATCAGGTTTAATCAGCTGCTGGGCTTCTGTAGACAGGAAATTTTTTTTAATCCTTCTCATATTAAATCAGAAAGAAACCACATGATGAATTTTTTTTTGCCATGGAACAGAAATTCTTCATTTTCATATGCTTCATTTTCACTTTTAAGAAAACCAAAAGCTTTTATCTGCAAAGGAAATGTGTGATCTTCACACCTGTAATCATACCTGAACTAGTGCTAATTCCTGGTACCAGCAAGGAATTTTAGTGGTGTATCTCGGCCCATGTTCCCAAAGAGTTAAACAGCTGCATATCACAGCTTGGAGCAGGCAATTCTGCCTGCTGTGCAGACCTGCCATGTTAGTGACTCAAACGGCTGAATAAAAAGACAGCGTCTCTTCTACCCTTTGGCACTCCCATCCTGTTTACCCCACTGGCACTGTGATTCCCAGAGGGATGCAAGACGTGTTCTCACCACTAGTCCAGCACTTTTAACACCTTCTTCTGCAAAGCCCTTCATGTACCATGGAGCTGGGACATTAGCTTTTTACAACTAGCTTGTTCAGGGAAGAGTCAAGAACACAAATCTGTTCTTCTCTCTCCACGTATAGTATCACACATAGCTTGCCTCCTTTTTTTTTTTCCGTTTAAGTAGCCACGAGCTGTATGATGAGATGTCTAGTGGCACTGCAGAGCTGTCTCTGCTGATGAAGCTGGGTGTGCTTCGGCATCTCTGATGGTCTTTAGTACCGCTGTTGCGCAGGTCACCGGCCAGCTGCAATTTCATCGGCCAAAGGTGAAAATAAAGCTATAAAGGAGTAAGTTTCTCCCCCTCGTTCCCCCCCGCCCCCCCGCCGCCGCTCATGGATCCGAGGGGGCAGGGATGCTCTGACGAGCACCCGCGCACCA
>VZRO01007532.1:173413-224106 GCA_013397915.1 Daphoenositta chrysoptera | reverse complement strand
GGGAAGGCGCCGGCGGCGGGAGGAGGCCGCGCTCGGGGCTCTGCTCCGTGTGGAGCCGCTGCTGGTGGGGTCGGGTGTTTGCCTTGTCATATGCATATACACGTATCCTAGTAAAGCACTGCCATTCCTTTTCCCACATCTTTGCCTGAAAGACCCGCAATTGCAAAGTTATAATAATTTCGAGGGAAGGGGGTCACATTTTCCGTTCCGAGGGAAGTTCCTGCCTTCCTTGGCAGACACCTGTCTTTCAATCCAAGACACCAATACAGCTCAGTTTTAGGTAAAACCATTCTCCATAACTCCAGATAATCCAGTTCAGAATTATCTTTTCTTCATCCAAATGTCCAAATAGCTCGTTGGAGCAGAGAGCAGCTTGTGGGCAGCCCGTGAGTGCCAGCTTGTGGAAGGTCACCCAGGTTGTGGCAGTGTCCTGATGTCCCTGAACCTTTGTTCCCTGTGGCTCTCCCTCGCACACTCCACTCATGTTGCTACAGGCAGGGACACCTCCCACTATCCCAGGTTGCTCCAAGCTGTGTCCAACCTGGCCTTGGACACTTCCAGGGATGGGGCAGCCACAGCTTCTCTGGGCACCCTGTGCCAGGGCCTCCCCACCCTCAAAGGGAACCAGGGTTTTGAGGGGCCGGGGAGCCATCCCCAGTGACCTCCTCCCTCTGTCTCCTTGGAATACCCGAGTCCTGGTTTTTTTCTGCCTGAAAAGGGTCTTTTTGTGCTGCCTCCTCCGGCCGAATCTCCCGCAGCTGAGAGGCTGCTGAGGGTGGTGTGATGCTCTGACCTGCCAACAACAATTCAGGGCTGTGTTTCCTTTCGGAAAACGCATTTGCATATCCTCTATTCACTTTATTTGGTTAAATATATTTGAAAAGGCAAAAGCTCTGGGTCATTGAGACTGCAGAATGGGCCGTCTGGCGGCCTCCTCAGTCTTAACCCTTTGGAACCTTGCTCCAAATTCTTGGAGGCTTAAAATATCCAGAAAAAAGGGATTTTAAGGCTGTTTTTGCAGCAGCAGGGGAAGCAGGCTGGAGACGGGGAAAGCCCTGACAGAAGTCAGCAAAAATGTGCCATACACCTTTGAAATGAAAATTCACTTATGTGCAGTCACAGACAGACTTGCAGAGAGTTTGCAAAATTTAGCATAGGCAGAAATGTCTTCAGGGTGGCTTGAAAGTACCTGTGAAAACAGGAGAGCAAAAGCAAATTACAGCAGTGTCAGGCACAGAAAGGTGCAGGGTGCTGCAGAGTGTGGGATCAGCAAAGGCAACTGCCTAGAAACAAAAACAGAAATAACCTAATTGCTGCTTTAGTTAACAAAATAAATAAAACCCCCCGAAACAACAACAAAGAACCTGAAACATAAACTGTGTGTTTAAAATCTTTCAAACAATGTAACTGCTTGTTATTAGTGTCAGGAGAGAAAAAATATTTCAGCGAGGTATTTAATTTGGAATATTTAAGGACATCTCAATCACAGCCCAACCACAGATTTCTCAAAAACATTCCATGAGATGATGCCAAACCCCCCCCTTTTCCCTCATTTTCTAGCACAGTGCCGGGGAACTGGAGCGGGATGTGGCTGGGGTCTCTGGCTGGTGGTGCCAGAGTGCAGGAGGGACCCCCTTGCCTGGGCCAGGACATGGCCCCCACACCTCACTGTGTGCTGCACCCCCACACTCAGCTGCAGTGACTGTGGGGGGGGACTGTGCTTCTGGATGCCTGTACAGTGTTTTGAGGATGACAGCTGGGAAGAGATGCATAAGCAATAAATTCATCATCCTGGGTTTATTTTTGTTCCCTTGCCATCAATTGGCATCCCTATGGTATAAGGAAATTGAGGGCTAGAGGGAGAGGAGGCAGAAACACTTGCCCAGGAACATCATATTAATGTTCCTAATTATTGAATTAATCCTCTGTTTGTGCTGTATGCTTCCTTCCTGCTGCTCTTTGGAAGTGGTCAAAAATATAGGCTGTATAACCATAAAAGCATAATACCTGACCAGAAGATCCAGAAAAGAAAAGGACACTACTAAAAAGAAACACAAGGCAGTAAAATTCCCCTTTCTTAGACATTATTTGAATTAGTGGCTGGTTTTTATTTGAACTTGAGGCACGATTTTCCATGGATGGGCCTTCAGGAATGTAAAGACACTGTTGGCAGATTTCTGTTCTGTAACTGAAGCTATGGTTCTGGTTTATGGGAGTGTCCTGAAAACCACAGCAGCAGCTGGGGGTTTTTTGAGTTATTCTCAGAATTTTGAAGGGCCAAGTGGGACTCTTGCATAGAGCAATGGAAGCTCCCAGGCTATCTCAGCTCGGTGTGGTTTCCTGGTGGTGCAGCCTCGTTTAGCTGCTCTGACGACTCTACACAGAGTCATAGAACAGTCTGTGTTGGAAAGGACCTTTAAAGTTTATCTAGTTCAACGCCCCTGCAATAAGCAGGGACATCTTCAGCTAGACCAGGTTGTACCAAGCCCTGTTCAATCTCACCTTGAATGTTTTCAGGGTTCAGGCACCCACAGCTGTTCTGGACAACTTGTGCCAGTGTGTCACCACCTTCATTATAAAAAAAATCATTCCTTATATCTAGTCTGAATTGACCATCTTTTAGTTTAAAACCATTACACTGTGTCCTATTCTGTATTCTCTTGGCTATAAGCAGCAATGTTTAAAATTCAACCTTAATCTGCATTTCTCATTAATTTTTATAAAATATAAAAGCATAGAGAGATTCCATAGGTTACTCTTTTTTATAGGACTCTAACTTTCTGCTTGGCTGGGAGCATTATAAGCACTGTGATTTCCTGATATATCTTTTTTTTTTTTTTCCTGGATGGGTCAGGTCTCAGCCAAATCCCATAGAAGTCCTTTGAAGTCTTTCCATTGATTTTATTGGTCATTGGGTCTCACTGGGCTTTAGACTGAGCACAAAAGGTGAAGTCTAATTTCCTCTGTACTAGTATAAACATCCCTGCTACTTAATGCTCTAAGGTGAGGGGCAGTTTGGAGCAGATTTCTCCAGAAGCAGAAGTCACCCACCTGCTGGTTTGAAGTTCAAAGGGTTTTGTGGCTCCTATTGCTTTGGTGGGGTGCTGGATGCTCAGCATCTTCGTGCTCAGCCCCAGTAGCCCTCAGCTTTCTGTTCTGCAGGACACAGCTCACACATATGCAGGAGGATCTGAAAATAGACTTGAACTGTTCTCTGTGCTCCCATGCCAAAAGATCTCAGAGCAAATCCCTGTTTATGGAGAACTGCGTGTTTTCTCTTGGCTGTGAGTCCAAAAAATGAAGTTGTCTTCCCATAAAGCCCTGTCCCCATCATTCTGCCCTGCAAATTACCCGGCAGAAAATCCTGGGGCAGGGGGAAAGCTTTTATTCCGTGTATTACTTAGAGTATGCTTCCATCATTTTTCCCTTAAGGTAGGCACCCCATGTCCAGCTTCCTCCCTTTGTTCTCCATCAAATATCTCTGATGGTTGTTTCAGAGAGTGAGTCCCTATACTGGACGTACGTGCAATGAAAGCAAGACAAGAGAGAGGGAATTACTGCTCAAGGTACTTACAGAGGAGGTAAAAGGGTCGGCCTCTCCCATGAAACACGTTTTATTGAGTCTCACCACCCATGCTGAGGGTATATTGCCCATGGTGAGCTTCATGGTGGTAGGCAAGACCAGCCCTTACCAGCAGGAGCTTGAAAGAAGAGCTCCATAGCCCAGTATGTTGTTTTTTAATCCAATGTTCATTTGAAATCAGTATTCCCATATATTATGGGCATTTCATCATGAACACAGCTGTGCTGAGGCTGTGGGCTACCGGCACTGAAGCACCCAGCCAGCCCAGGGCTGTTCACACACCTAAAATATTTTCCTGACTGTAAAGTTTCTGTCAAGCTGTGACTCATAAGGAACAAAGGGGCAGGAATCTGAGTTGTTGAATATTGCTGAGGTCCCATTAAGCCAGCAGTATGATGCTGATTTGCACCTGCAGACCATTCAGTCTAGTACTCCCTGCCCTACCCTGGCAATTTGATGAATTAAGCCTGATTGCAGAACACCCCCCATGTGACCCAAAGGAGTGATATTTGACAAGCTTGCCTGAAATCTCATTAAATAATCTCTTCATTCATGAGTATTAAGTGTTCTTTGAGAATTCTCCATTATGCACTCCAATATCACAAGTAGAATTTAGGACAGGTCAGACAAAAACTTTATTAACTAGGATAATAGTGAGTGTTCAGACAGCCTTTCTCTCTCTGCTCTCCCCTTTTCTGCCAAGTGGTTGTGGAGATCCAGCCAGGAAAAAAAGGACTTGAAGAAAACAATAATTTCAGTGTTAATAAAGCCAGATATCCAGCCTCACGAAGGACGGACACTTCAAATGCCTTTCTAACAGCCAGAGTCCTAAGCAGGAATCGCACAGTAAATAATGAACAGTAAATAAGGTGATGATAGGGAGCAAGGGCTCCCGGGGGCCCAGGAGTGGCACACCCGTGTTATCTTTGCTCAGGAGTGGGGAGCTGGAAGCTATCAGACACTGCTGGCTTTCAGTTGAAAGGAATGTTCTTGTAGTTAAGAGAATATCTCAGCCAGATCTCTCAAATGTAAATGTTAATAACTTACCATGACAAATGAATTTCAAAGTTCTGGTCTTGTTATTTTCAGTGTAAATTAACAAAACCTGGTTTGGGCTGAAATACCAGGGTGTTGGGTTTTTTCTTGTAATATATATAGCAGTATAAGGATGATGTTTGCAGTAGTTACTCTCTTACTATTTTATTGATTCAGATGATTTGTATTTATTCTACTCGATCATCACAGAATGTTTTGAGTTGGAAGGGACCTTTAAGCTCATCCACTTCCAATCCCTCTGCCATGGGCAGTGACAACTTCCACTAGACGAGGTTTCTCCAAGCCCCGTCCAACCTGGCCTTGGACTTCCAGGGGTGGGGCATCCCCAGCTTCTCAGGACAGCCTGCTCCAGTGTCTCACCACCCTCACAGGGAAGAATTTCTTCCCAAAATCTAATGTAACCCTGCTCTCTGTCAGTGTGAAGCCATTATCCTTTGTCCTGTCCCCATCTGTCCATTTAAATGTCTGCCCATACCCAACCTCTGAAGTTTCTAGTTCAGCAGACCAGAACTGGTGGCACAGACTTTCTCAGTGTCAGAAACTTTCTTTTATCATGACTTTTCCCAAAGGAAAAAAAAATGCCCTTTCTAATTTTAAACTGCGCATTTTCAGGAAGGCTTTACAGTTTTACACCTAAAAGCCTTGCTTCGAGCCTGTAAATCCTCCAGTATGACAGAGATGTGCGAAAATACTGCAATATTCAGGAGCGGGGGGGCGGGGTGGGTTTTTCCTCTCTGGAAGGCGGCTCTCACGGCCGGGATGTGGAACCTCAAGGGTTACAGCGGGCATCGCTGCTGCTGCGCTAATACAGCCTAAGCCGATATTAGCCAAGCTTAACTTCTTTCAGCCGTTTGCAGATGGGAGGGGGAGGGACGCCCTGCAGTCAGCAGTTCTGTGCGGGGACTGGGAGGGCAGAGCCCCGGCCATGAGCTGACCGGGCACCGGGGGCACCGGCGGGACCGGCGGATGGTGAGTCCCGGCGGGGTTTGCATTATTACATTGCGGTGCGTGGCAGGAGCCCGGGGGGAACCGAGCGGGATCCGGGAGCTGCGCCCGGACAAGGCTCGCGTGGGTCTGGGAGGACCCGGGGGGCTCCGGCGGGTCCGGGGGTCCGCGGGCTCCACCGCAGCCGCGCTCCGGGACGCCGGGCAAAGGCAAGTGGCGAAAAGCAGGGCCGCGGGCGAGCTGCTGTGCAGAGGGAGCCCGGTGCGCCGGGCTGGGTGGGCTCGTTCCACGGGGGCGATGCGGGAGCGCTGGTGGCGGGGCCGCGGGACGGGGGTCACGGCACGTGGCTTTGGGAGTTTCCTGCCGTTGCGGGTGTTTCCAACAGCCTTAGCAGGGGAAAAGCTCCCGCCCGGCTCTGGCCGGAGTTCCGAGCGCTGGAGGCAGCGGCCCCGTAGGTCCCGCATGGGCTGCAGGGCTCCAGAGCGGGGGGTGACAGCCTTGGGGACCGGGGACCACTCCGGGCACCCCTGGGATCAGCGGTGAGGGCAGCTCTGCCTGCACCCAGCCACGCGTGGGGGCAAGGTCGCTGCGATGCAGAGATGGAGCCTGGTGTTTGGGGCTTCCCTGGAGGGCTCTGCCTCTTTGAGTTCATTGCCCCAAACTCTTGACCTTACATATCGGGGCTTGTTTCCACAGCAGGAGCTCTGCGGAGCCCGGCACACTCATTTAGTTGTGGTTGATCTTGAATCCTGTGTTGAGTTCGGGGCCCCTCACTCCAAGAAAGACACTGAGATGCTGGAGTGTGTCTAGAGAAGGGCAGTGGAGCTGAGGAAGGGTCTGGAGCACAGGACTGGTGAGGAACAGCTGCGGGAGCTAGGGGAGCTCAGCCTGGAGAAAAGAAGGCTCGGCTGGAACCTTACCACTCTGCAAAGGAAGTTGAAGCTAGGTGAGGAGGTCTCCTCCCAAGTAGCAAGAGCAGGAACAAGATGAAGTGACCTCAAGATCTGCCAGGGCAAGTTTAGATTGGCTATGAAGAACAATTTCTCCACCAGAAGAATTTTTCAGCTCTGGAAGAGGCTGCCCAGGATAATGGTGGAGTCGCCATCCGTGGAGGGATTTAACAAACGTGTAGATATGGCACTTTGGGACAGGATTTAGTGGCAAACCTGGCAGTGCTGATGGAATTGTTAGACTCAATAATCTTAGAGGGCTTTTCCAACCTCTGTAATTCTGTGACAACCTACTGGTTTCTACGCTTTCTGTGTCTCAACTTTCAGCCACCCAGACTTCAGTGTAGGCTCTTTGCAATGTATGTCTCTGTCTGAGGTATCTCCCAGTTCTGGTGACAACACTTGCCTTTGCCAAAGCTATGCAGCAGTGGTAGGTTGCAAGCATTCAGTGTACTGTGTGATGTTGTTCCTAATTCCGTGCTGTGCATTCACACCTTCCTCAAACATGGAACCATGAGCATGCTCCATCCACATGGGAAGAGCCTGCTGCTGTGTTGGGTGTGAGAGCTCATGGGGGTGCACCCTGGTGTCAGGGACAGAACATGAAAACCTTATCTGTAGCCATGAAATCCCCTATCTGGACATAGTGTGGTTTCTTGCTTGCTGTGTTGTGATGTTATGTGCCTGTTGCTGGTGCATCCCATCCTTTGGCATGCTGGGGACAGAGAGGGTTGGGGATGTGAAGAGAATGGGAAGATGATGCTTTCAGTAGTTTCAGAGAGCCTCCTGGAAGGTGGAGGGTCCCTCCTGCTCCTGGAGGTGTACGTGTGGTGGGTCAGGCATGGCCCCGGGCACAGTTGCAGAGGTGGCTGTGTATATTGTGGGGCCTCCTCAGAAAACCTTCTGCACCCGGGCAGTGAGAGTGTCCCTAATGCCATGGCCCTTTCTGCAGTAATCACTCTGGTTTTACTGATCTCATGCACGAGAGAAGCGTCAGGTTGTGTTCCTTTAAAAGCACGGTGATACTCTGGTACACAGAAGAGATTATTTTGAGAAGCTCTGTGTTTGCAGGCAGCGTGTTTCGGTTCTGACCAGAGGCTACTGGCACGGGGCCCAGGCAGGCAGAGGGCACGGCAGGAGCCGGCAGGTCTGTGCAGCGGGCACGGCTGCTGCCTCATGCTGCTCCTGTCCCTGCTTCTGTCCCCCACTTGCTGTGGGAGGGGGGAATCGCTTCCTTTGGGTTTTTGGCACATGGCCTGCCTCTTTATTTTCTTGCCCCTTACTGCACTGCAAGGTTGCCAAATAAGCCTTGAACAACTTTCAAAGCTGCCTTCAGTTTCTGGTTCGTTTTGGGATAAAACCTCGAGCAGATTCAGGCGGTCACATTCTATGTGCACAGGGTCTGGATAAAACTCTCTCCACGTGTACTTAACCTTTAGAATTCCCTCACTCCTTCCCATCTGTGCAGACAGGGTCCTTCAGAAAAGCACTTCAAGTACAGGGCCAGGTTGGATGGAGCCGTGAGCAATCTGACCTAGTGAGGGGCATCTCTGCCCGTTGTGTGTGGGGGATGGCTGGATGATCTTCCATGTCTCTTCCAACCCACACCATTTGTGATTCCATGGACTTGCAAGGCACTTTCTTGGTAATTAACCTGGTCTAATTATGGTCAGCTTACTCTAAGGGTGGGGTACAACTGTATTTGTTATAGTTAGTGACACTACTGTTACTTTTTTGTAAGCTCCCATTTTCGGTGTCATTTTCTCATTTCAGTTTCCAGTGTGACAGTTGTAACACTGTCTTCATGGGCATGTGTTTGACACAGAGCTGGCAGAGCCTTTCAGTCCTCTCCTTTTTCGTATGGTTTTGCTTTAAATGCAGTAAGTATTGGAGCTCTTCAAGCTGTAAGACTGGCATAAAGAAAAATGTGCCTTATAATACTAAAGGCAGTGTTTAGCTATGATATGGTCCAAGCTGTGAGGTCTCTGTCTACATCTGCAGCAGAAGATGAAAATCTGTGGTGTGATAATGCACAGGCAGCATCCTGAGACAGCAACAGGCCAAATTTCCAGGATCTTTGTGGCTGGAGGCAATGCCAGCTGCAGTCTGGCCCACTTAGCCCTGCTGTGAACCCTTGCTACGTAACTGTTGATATTGCAGAAGGCAACACAAAATTGAAGTTTGACCAAGTAAGTGTTTTGGTCCAGTCTGAGCTGTCAGAGAGACAATGCAGGCTAACACCTGTCTTGGAAGTGAGATTGAAAACATTCCTGTTCTTCCCTATCCTCTAAAGCACTAACTCTGGGCATGCCACTGTTTTAGGTCTTAAGCATTATGGAAGGTTTTCTCTTATGAGCTTGTTTAGTTTTCTGTGTCACTTTGGATTAAGCACTCCCATGCTTGCCTGAATGCAATTGGCTTGCAGGATCCTCAGAGTGTTATTCAGAAACCACTTTATTCTGGTACTGCTGCCAAAAGAAATGGCAGCAATGAACCCAAAAAGGTTTGCAGCTGGATCAGTACCCCTGGACTGGTGCACAAATATTTGTGCTGGTGCCTGGGAAAGGCAGGGTGGGCTGGGAGTGATGGAAGGGGCAGATGGTCAGGAGGATTCCTTGCCCTGGCAATGGAGTATGGTGGGGCATCCCAGCCTGTGTGGGCTCCACCGAGTTGTGCTCCAGGCAGGGGTGTAGGTGGGTGTGCAGTGGGTCAGGGAGTTGTGCAGGGAGGACATGATCCCACCCTGGCACCAGGATGCCATCTGATCATGCCAGGTGGGAATTTGCTCTTAAACTAACCACTTTTTCTGATACTATGGCAGGACAGTTCTGTGCCAACAGCCATGTGCCCCAGTGTGGGCATAAGGCGAGGGGACCCTCATGGCCCTGTCCAGCAGTGTTGTGGGTTGGGGTCTTCCATCCCACCCTGCCAGAAGCCAGCAGGTATCAGACCTGTGCAGTTTGTGCATGCAGCAGGAGAGCACCCAGGGCCAGGGCTGTCCCTTCAACCATCCCTGTATCACTGTGACCAGTCTCACACAGTGACCCTCCAGCTGCAGCCAAGGGCAGGGTGTGAATGGTCATGGAGAGCTGGGAACTGGCAGTGCAGAGATTTGCTTACATGTGTGTCCTTGTCTGGCAGTGACCTGATGTGGGGACAGCAGAGCCAGCCCTCAACAGCCAGGGCAATGCATGCTTGTGTACCAGCTTCTTCCCTGCCTGGCATTTCACCCAAAATCTCCTTGCCTCCACCCAGCCATGGGCTAGGGGCTTTGTAGAGTGAGATGGCCACAGAGGGCCTGGCTATGGCATGCTCATGTGGGGAGACTGAAAATGAGCTGGGCAGTGAGCTGAGGAGGGGAGTACATCCCACCTGGGTGCATTGAAGGGTAACTCCCCTTGTGGTCCCTGCACCTCTGCACTGCCCAGCACTGACACTGCTGCAGAGCCTTCAGGTGTCTGGGGTTCTTAGCTGGACCAGGGCCTCTACAGACAATACTAAGGTTTATTTAAATCCAATATTTAAGGGCAAACATCAGAACTTTCCCTGGCAACAAGCCATCAAGCTCTTTACAAAGCACCTTCACATCTCTGCTCTGCCAAGCCAGCTGTCAGGGGTGCAGCTCCCTTCTCCCTCTCCATTCAGTGCTTCTCTTTGTACTCTGCCCCAGATAACTATTTTTATGCCGTTCTTTAAGCTGTTTGTTTGCTGCCTGACACAGAGTATTCGGGAATCATATAGTATATGGGACAATCAACCATCAATGTCACTAAAAAATAAAAAAAGCCCAAACCCAACCCAACAAATCTCATTCTTCACAAGAACGGAAGCTTACAACTGCTCATGGGTTCTTCTGGGAAGGGGGAGCTTTGCAGGTGTTCTGTGAGCAGTGTCCAGAACAGAGCCCCAGCCGTGGCAAAAGCAGCCCCGCGATGCAGTGCCAGGATCCAGCCCTGTGTGACAATGCCAGCAGCACCTGGCACTTCAGCATGAGCCCCAGCAAACGTGCAGGGTTCACTGCCACCTGCAAGCTTTGCCAAGGGCTGAGGGGCAAATTCTCTCCTGCTTTAGTCACCTCAGTGGGATGTTCCTGAGGATTTTGCTGCCTGTGAGTCAGGGAAGCAGACAGGGAGGGATCAGCCTCTGGTTTCCCCAGATGGAACTTTGCAGCCCCTGTGCTGATTTTGGCACAGTTGTGTGAGCAGGCTCCAGAGAGCTGAAAACAAAAAGCCAGAAACCCCCACAACTTTGGGGGTTTGCTTTTCCTTCTGGCTGGGTTCTGATTTAGCTTGGAGGAATGGCCTGAGCCCACCTGGCATGAGCACACAGAAGCTACACTGGCATAAGGCAAACAAAATGGATATGATGAGGGGGACAGTGGGTACAAAAATATCCCGTGTAGGTTTTCCCATCTGAACTCCATCCTCTGCAAGCACAGGCTGAGGTTTTTAGCCTGGTCAATGAAACCTCGTGACTCTGGCTCATGCTGCTGCTGGGTAACATTTTAAGGATGTTTCAGCAGTTAGAGGAGCTTTTTTGTTACTGTGCCTTAGACAACTGATAGACTTCAGAGACAGCAGAGCTGTTGAGCTTCTCTCTTTTGGTAGGAAACTTAAAATGCTTGCACAGGCTTCCTGATGCTTTGTTATCCAGAGGAGTGGCAGATTTGGACCAGATTTCCAGTAATGGCTTTTCCATATGCGTGAGTCATGGTGGCTTCGAGGGCTGCTGCACTGCTGTGTTGGGGGGAAGGGGGAGAGGGTATTTTTAGGTTGGTCCACATGTTTGAGCTGTGCTGAGTGGGTGAGAAGGTGTAGGATGGAGGATGAAGCTTTCCATGAGGATTTGGTATCAGTGGATGAAGAGGGACCTGATGCAGAGAGATGAGGATGAGTTGATGGTCTGTGCATGGCTCCGAGCAAGGGGCATTTCCAGACAGCTGGGGACTGGATTTTGCTCTCTGAAAGATCTCAAATGTCTAAAGTAAGATCTCCGCACAGCACTGAATTATTTATTGAATAATTTCTCTTGGCAAGGGACCGATATGCTGTAGATATTTTAGATACTTTAAATACTTCTATTTACGTGTGATTACTGGGCTCTTTCAGGACATTGAGCTCCTTGTTAGCATTCTTCCCTTTTTAGTAGATGCTTGCAAAGATCTTGTGTTTTGCAAATGCATTTCCCAACTATGCAGAGCAGGAGGGAGCAGAGGCCAGTGCTGCTCCTCCGGTTGCGTGGAGATTCCCAGCCTTTGTCTGTGCCTTGCCTTTGGGATTGGGGTTGTCAGGAAGGTGGATGGAAGCTGGAGGGTCAGCAAAGCCCGAGCCCAGTGCTGTGGTCTGCCACTGGCTCCATCCCTAGGAACCATGGGGAAATGTGGTGCCAGGGTCACACCCAGGCTCTTAATGCAGCAGCTACTAAGAGTGTTTTAAGGAGTGAGGTGTCTGCAGAAATGCTAGGGGCACATGGTTATTATGCAATTAGTGCTGTTAAGCATCAGTCACCCCGAGTAGGGAGAAATTCTGCTGTTTATATATTTATTTATATATGCACATACACACACAAGCATTTACATCCATGCATGCAGATGTATGTGTGTATATACCATATATAAATGGGACCCAGTACTTTAGCAGCCTTTTCTCCGAGACTTTTTTTCTGTCCTGAGTGAAGCTGCCTGTCTCTCCTAAAAGAATAATACACCACTGGGCCAAGTTTATACCACAGCCCCAACCACATGCTGATGCTGAACTGATGTCTTTCATCCATCCCTGTGCTCTCCCACTCACTCAGTCACCAGAGGTCACAGGAAAGCACGGCTGCCCTCCTTGCCATGGAGTTTATTTGCCTTATTCTTCTGCCGCAGATCCAAGGCTTGACCTGGATGCAAAGCCTTTTTCCATTGCGGATAACTCTGCCTTGCTGAGTGGGTGGGAGGGCACTGGGAGAGGGTGAGTGGGGAGGCAGGGGCATGGGGACAGTCCCTGATGGCATTGCTGCAACCCCACGTCTGCTCCCATGCCCCAGACCCTGAGTTCGGGATGCACCGAGCCCCCAGCTGGCTCTGCCGGCTTGAAAGCAATTTGAACTAAAGAGGCTTATGTACCATTGAAACCTTGTTCTTTAATAGTCTTGTTGGCAAAAGGCCAGTTTCACAGATTGGATGGGTCTGATTCTCAAAGGAAAGGGAGAAGGATATTCTTTGTTAGTAAAAATAGAATTTAAAAGTTATAAACTGCTTTTATAACATTTCTTGATCATGGGGTGCTTCTCCAGTGTCTGCTCCCTGGAGAAGTGCCACAGCCTCCCAGGCACTGTGTGGCTTTTCTCCCTGGTTTACTATCCATTGCCTCTCACCCTCTCTTATGTTGCCTGAGCACCAGCATAATAATCCAAAAAAAGCAATTTTATCTCTAAACCAGTTCCTTTTTTCCCCCTCTTTTTTTTTTCCCTTCCCAGGTACAACTCATTGAGTTATAGTGGAACCATAGTCAATGAGGCCAAATGCCTTGGCTTTGAGTCCTCGATTATTATTTGACCCTGCAAAGAACTGCATGATCTAAGTAAAACACAGTAATTGTGGTTGTGCATGGGGGAGGCAATTATTGTGCTCAGTGGGTAAAATTAAGGACCTGTAAGAGTTCAGTTTCATCTGGTTTTGGTAGGTAGGGCGGCATTTTTTAATGGAAAACACAGTTTTTATGAAAATGTGCTGCCCCAAAAATCAAAGCAGCGATACATCATGTGGAGGCTGTGGGAGTTGGCTTAGGGTGATGTGTCTGAAGGTGAGAGACATTAAATGAGGAAAGGGGCTATAGTGAGATAGGTCACTTTAGAGGAGCAAAAGCAGGTATGATTTCAGAAAGTTTTAAGTAGTATTAGCCTTGGCTTGATCAATAATCCTAGTAATTATTGAATGCCAGGTGTGGCTGATTACCCCTTGCAGAGTACAGAGGGTCCCTGTACCTTCATCCAAGTACGTGTGGTGGGTCAGGGCTGTGGGGTCACCCCTGCCCAGGCTGCTCTGGAGGGGTGCAGGACGAGCAGTGAAATGTTTTGGGTCACTGGTGTGGTGATGTGTTTATATGACAATTGCATGTGTGGGACAGAAGCTGTTAGGAGTCCTGCAAAACTATGTGAGCCAAGAATTGCTTGTCTCCTGCTTCATTTCGGGGCTGCTTACTGGATTTCCACACAGTGATTCTTTCATAGTTTCAGATACTTCTGGTGTTCCTATTTCCCCCTTTATGTGTATCACACCCTTTACTCTTTCTCAAGCAGTTTGGAACCTTGCAGGCTGCCTGGCTTCCTGTCTCACAGCAGGGAATTGTTCTGTAAGGTTTTCAGTAGCTCTCTGTAATGCCCACCAAATACATAATGGCATTTTCTCTCTGTAATTAACACTGGCTTTGTCCTGCTGTAAAGCTTGGCATTACCATTTCCTTAAACACTATAGTGTAAAACCATTAAAACAGAGAATAAATTGACCTGGTCTTAAACTAGGTAAAAGTAGAAAGGTGGCCAAGTGTCATGAGTTTTCCAAATTTTCCCGTTCAAGTAAAATGAATGAGAAAAAATCTGCAGGTTTGGATTAAACTGGATATTGCATTTGTGGCTGAGGCACAACACAGTCTGTGGTGGGAGATCTAATTAGATCACTTGTTCCCATAAAATCTAGAGAAATGTGAGCCCAGCCTGCGGCAGAGTGGCCAGTGTCCCCCTTCCTCACCTGAGCCCAACCCCAACCCACACTGGCCTCAGAATTAGAACTGAAGGCTCATCCAGCTTCTCATCCTCTGTATCCACACAGGCAAAACTTGTGGAGCTGCAGAGCAGAGGCTGACTTGGCATCAGCTCTCTGGTTTTAATTACAGCAGTGATTAGGAATTCACAGCCTGTGGTGTCCCAGGAGCTCCCTGGCCAAGTTGGAGAAGGTCAGAAGTACCTGAGCTGCATTTAATGGCAGAGGCTCCTCCCAGGGTTGATGTCCCACTGCATGCCTACATGGAGTTTGGGAAAAAAAGAAAAATAATAATTATACTCTGCAAGCAATACACAGCATCCCCAAATGCCTCTGCCTGCATGGCTGTGACAGCCTCTGTGCATGTTTTCATAAAGATGTTAATTATTCCAACAGCTTTCATTTAAATAAACAAATGGTTTCCAGTGATGCAGTCTGACTAATAGCTTTATGTGTCCCTGGGAATGCTGACATTCCCTTTCCCCTTGGTAAATTGAGACTCTCATGTACTGATACAGTAATAATTTGAGTGCCATTCGTGATTTGAATCCCTATTGCAAAGTCCCCTGAACCCTCTGCACAGAGCACTAGGCATGTTTTCCTTCTGCACAGGAAGGCGAGGGAGAGTGGTCCAAGTTTTGCTTGAAGTTTCTTTGTGCAAATCTTCTGTCACTGACAGAATTTCCCATTTCAGGAAAACAACTATAAATCTCAGGGTCTGGGTTTCTGCAGAACTAAACATGTGAAAAGAGTTCAAAAAGCTTGTAGAGTTTCACTGGAGTGAAATCCCTCTAAATCTGCCTCTCTGGATTGAGATGTTTTAGATCCTGTAAATTCTGTTTCCTCAGTGAAATGAGTGAGCAGCCAGTGCCGTAGCCAAGGACACAGATCCGTGGTGACTGCCGGCTGACGGGATATTCCAGCTTGCTCTGAGAGAAGCGGAGGGTCTGCGGGCTCTGAGCCATCACACGGCACTGCCTCTGCTTCGTAGCTCCCCACTGCAAACAGTTAATTCTCTCAGACATATTGAAAAGCTGCTTATTTGGGTTTGGTTTTGTGCTATGAAGTCTAATGTAAATAGTGTTTTTGTGGGCTTGAATAAAGGGTAATGGGGCACTTTAGCCATTTTCCAGGATAAAATGAATCATCCGCCTCTTCCCCATTCCACTGTGAATGCAGGGGGCAGGAGGATACAGATGTCCCAGTAGGAGTTGTTCTTCCCAAGCAGGAATGGTAGGAGGGATGTGATTGTGAGGCTGCACAGGACCTGTAAAATGTTAATTGCATTAGGCATACACTAGTAGTCTGAGGCTGCTCGCACACTGGCTTATGTCACTGAACTCCATTGACTGGAGTTACAGAATCACTTCCAGCAGGAAAAAAATGAAGACTAAATTGCACAAGAGAGCCGTTTGTTACCAAAATAAATAAGTAAGCCCTGTTCCAGGGGTGCTTGCTGTGAACACAGGCTGGTGGGTGACCTGAAACCCAGTGTCACTGCTGGCTGCCCAGAGGCTGCAGGAGCCCTGCTCAGCCCGGACCCAGGCTGGGAAGTTCGACTGTGCCAGGCACCCCCAGCTCTTACCCATGGCTGTGCTCTCTTGGCATCCCTCCAGCACTTCTTCCTTCCTTCAAACCACTTTTTTCTGTCCTTCCTTGTATATTTGTTTCTCTTTTCTTTGCCATGGGAATATTTCAGAAATCCAGTGATGCGAAGTGCCAGTTGGAGTAAATGGAAATGTCAGTGTTTGTACGTGCCACATGCATGGGTGCCGTGCTCTGCTCGCTGGCACCCAGGGCCGCTTGCTTGTGGGGAACATGCACTGCAGCAGGGTGGTAGATCCACCTCGGGCAACAGCAGTGGGGCCAAGAGGTAGCAGAAATGGGCCACAAAGGTAACAGGGAAGTGGAGAAGGGGTGTGGAGAGCATCCTGCTGCTGTTCCTGGGCCCGAGGTGACAGCAGCAGCTGCTTGCTGTGCACTCTGGGTGTGACACTGCCTTGCTGATGGGTAACCCAGCCCAACTGTGCTGGGTTTAAATTACTATTATTTATTTTCCTGAGGGCATGAGAAATATACTCCCAGAGCATGTGACCATGAGGTGCTCACCTGCTTGTCCTGACTTGTCAGAGGAGGCTGTGATCCAGGCAACTCTGACCCCTCTTTCTGTAGGTATAGGGAGGGGGTGAGGCAGTTCTCCCCATCATCCCAAACATACCTGGGCCCCTTTCCTGGCCACCATCCCAGGGCAGGTTGGCTGCTCTGAGCAGATCAAGTATGGACTCATCAGGAATCACTCTGGGATGCAAAACCCAGGATTAACTATTGCAAAAGGCAAGTTGTGTGAACTCTGCAGTGCCAAAATTGAATGTGAACAAAAATTGCAGCCCTGACTCTCGTGATCCTCCTGTGGATGCTATGAGCTCTGAATGTCCGTGGATGCCCTCTACCCAGACAGATGCAAAGGCCTGGTCCTGCTTCTCCCCAGGCAATCCCTGCAGCTGAGCAGGACAGAAGCAGGACAGAAGCAGGACAGAAGTATGTGGGTGTAGCCAAGCATACCCCCATGTCAGTGCTGTTCCCATAGGCACCTTCCCAGCTTTCCACTTTCAACTTAACTGCATGGATGGATACAAAACAGCACTTACAGGCTGCTGTTGAGGGAGTAATTCCCAAGACTTCAGTGTAACCAGCAAACTGGGTGGCTGCTTTTGGTGGGACAGGCTGTTTCTGGGAGCAGACAGTCTTAATTGGGACTTGCTGAAATGCTTTTGCACAAATAGGCAATTCATCAGCAAATGAATAGCGCCCTTCCTAAGCTCTCCCGGTTTTTGTAGTAAAAGTGTGTTTGTCAGGCTGCTTTTCATAGTCTGATGTCAAGAAATATTGAGGGGAGAAATCAGTACTCTGTCTCAGTTCATAGAATAATTTTATCCCAGAATAGTTTGGTTTGAAAGGGATGCTAAAGCTCATCCAGTTCCAACTGCTCTGCCATGGGACTCCTTCCATATACCAGGTTCCTCCAAGCTCCATCCATCCTGTCCTCGAACACTTCCAGGGATGGGGCATCCACAGCTTCTCTGGGCAAGCTGTGCCATTGCCTCACCATCCTCACAGTTCATCCTAACATCATTGCAGTCACGTAGTCAGTATTTTATCACATGTAGAGATTTCTGAAAAGATGCTCAAATCTCAGGAGAAAATTGTCTCCTATGTGGGTATTTCCCAGTAACATCATTTGAATGTGATTATTGGAGGGGTCAACCATTCTTGAAGAGGCTGGTCATGGTCCCAGAGGGTTTGCACAGTCGGGAGTTCTCTGGGAAGCAGAGGTGACTGTGGGATGCTGGGCCAGCATCAGGGAGCAGCATGGGGCCAGAGGGATGTGTGGGCCAGAGCCCTCAGGAGGGAGATGAATGACCCTGAACATGGGCTCTGTGTTGCTGTGCCCTTGCTGCTGCCCTCACCATTTCATAACTCAAAAGTGAGTGAGGTTAATTGTTTGTTATGTTGATTTTTTTTCTTGTGCAAACTTACAGACCTCCTCCAGAGCCTCATGTGAGGGGTGCCCCCCTGTTCACCACCTGGCCTGTGCCAGCCCCAGTGCTCACTTGGCACAAACACAGGAAAAGGCTACTAGAAGGTAGTCCTGACCTTCAGGGTGTCAGGATAGTGCAGCCCAGACACGATTCCCAGGAGGAAAAAAGCTGGTTTGTGTTAGTGGTGCTGTTGTGTGGGAAGTCCTGGCCCCCTCATAGAAGTGAAGCCATGTAGCTGCACAAGCTGGAGCAAGGCCAGAGGGCAAGAGGGAAGGGACTGCCTGGGCTCATGTGGCTGAAAAACTTTTTTAAGACCTTGACTCTTGTAAAGTCATAAAGAGAGCTGTGGGAAACCTTAACTGTTTGGATTCCCCCGGGCAGCACCTGCTTGGCTCATCTCTCAGAGGGCTGGCCGATACTGGAGACTCCCCAGTGGGGAGTTGATACAGGGCTTTCACTGTAAACAGGAGTTATTTAAAATGTTCCTTGTGTACTCAACACCCAAACACGAGTCCCCTGAGGACAGCCTGACCTCTCACTCTGGAGCAGTGAGCCACCTGCCTGGCTCCTTCTCTCTGGTGGCTGTTTCTGTATGTGCAAAAGGGAAAAGCAAGGCAACCTGCTGCAGCAGAGTTTAGATCGATGCCTGATCCACAGCGTGACCTTGCCTTTCCCAGGAACAGCTCCCGCTCTGTGAGCCCAGCACAACCAGACCGTGTATGCAGTCCTTCTCAAGGAAGGCAGAGAAAGCTTCTGGCAGCCCTGAGGGGTCGTAGCTGGATCCCAGAGCTTGTCCCAGCGTAACTCACTCCAGATAACTGCAGCTGCATCACCTCCGTTACATTGGTATTTGGTTGTGCTTAGGGAGTGAGCTGTCTGTTCCTGCTCACCCTGCTACAGATGCATCCTCCTTTCTCCTATCTCTTCCACAGATGCTGTTTTCCTCATTAGGGTGGCTATTGGCAGGCAGCCCCACGGCTCAGCAGAGCAGGGTGTCTGCGATGGCTGATGAGGCAAAGCATGTTCTCCCCTTCCCAGAGACCCGTGCTGCCGCTGCCCATCCGCAGCCTGACCTCACCCGAGCTGACCCATCCTTCTGGCTCTTGCAGAGTTTGCCATTTCGCTGGTGGAGAAGATGCAGGCTCAGGAAATCCTGCGGAGCCTGCGGCTGCCCGAGTTCGATGACCTCAGCCAGTTCTTCCGCAACCTGCCGGCCACGGCGCTGGTGGGCCTGGGCGCCTTCGCGGCTGTCGTCGCCTACTGGTTCGCCAGCCGGCCCAGGCCCGTGCAGCCGCCCTGCGACCTGCGCATGCAGTCGGAGGAAGTCGAGGTGAGCCCGGGCAACCCCGGCTGGCTTTCCCCGAGATTTGCATGCCTGGGAGTCATGGAATGGTTTGGGTTGGAAGGGACCGTAAAGATCATCTCGTTCCAACCTTCTGCCATCAGCACTATCCCAGGCGGCTCCAAGCCCCATCCAGCCTGGCCATTAACACTTCCAGGGATGGGGCAGACACAGCTTCTCTGGGCAATCTGTGTCAGGGCCCCACCACCTTCACAGGGGAGAATTTCTTACTAACTTCTATTTTAAACCTACTTTATTTCACTGTGAAGCCACTAGTTCTTGTTCTGTCGCTATGTGCCCTTGTAAAAAGTCCCTTTCCAGCTCTCTTGTAGGCCCCCTTCATGAGGGTCTCCCTGGAGCCTTCTCTTCTTCAGGCTGAACAACCCCAACTCTCTCAGCATTTCCTCAGAGGGTACGTGTCCCATCCCTCTAATCACCTTCATGGCCTCCTCTGGACTCGTTTCTACAGATTTGTGTCCACAGGGGATGCCAGGAAGGCTTTTTTGTTGTTGTTTCAGTAGTTCCCCAACTTCATTCTGAAATCAACCATATAATGCACTCTGCCAGGGATCACTTTACCCCTTAATTTACCTTTTTCTGTAAACTGAAAAACTAGAATACAGCATGTTAATTTATTCTCTTCGATTTTCAGTAAAATTTTGGTCTTAGCTTTGCATAACCATACATGGCCAAAGATTAGAGGCAGTGCCATTGCATGGGAGAAACAACTGAAGGGCAGCAGCTGGTGAGACCAGATCACCTGGCACTCTTCATGTGTGTCCATTGCTGAGTTTGGTGCTGCAAACTTGGTAACAGTAAGAAAAAGTCAACCAGAATCCATGCTTAGAGGCTGAGGAGTTATTAATTTTTATGCTTGCAAAAGGCTTTAAAATGTAATGATGCAGCTCTGTTTTAAAGAATAGAAATATTTCTGAAAATTGTCTCTTCTTATTTTAATATCTGAAAGCAGGATGAGAATTTTTACAGCCTTTTGTGATGTTCCCTCTAAGATGTTATTGTCTTTAATTCCAACAGCTTTTTAAAAGGGTAGGAGGAATTTACATTTTTCAAGACAGTTTTCCCTGTGGTTAGGGCTTTAGTTAGACTTTTTTCTGGCTCCCAGTGCAGTCCCGGTTTGATCATTTCACCCTGGCTGCCCGCTCCTAAAACACCTCTGCCAAGCTCATGCACTGGGGGGTGGCCTCTGCCTTAGCCTGTCCTTCTTGTTGGCCTGGATGTCCTTGTGGAGGTGCTCATGGTGCTAGTCCTGGAAACCAGTGGAGCCCAGAGCAGATGCTTCCCCCAGCACATCCCCACTCCATTACTTCCAGATCCATAATTCCTTATTAAATTCCCTTGGGAAATACCAGCAATCTCCTGTGACAATGAGCTGGGTCAAGTGCTCTATGAGCAGAGGGTTCTCCTGAGGTGCTGAGGTCAGTGTCCCTCCTCTCACATCCCTTTGGGTCTTGGGGCAGGTGGTGGTCTCAGAGGTCTTGCTGGCATTTGGGGAGTGTGCTGCTCCATGGTGGGGTTACCCACCTCCAGCCCTCGAGCAGTGCTGATGGCCGTGTCCCCTCGTCTCGTGCAGGGCCTGGCCGGGGCGCGCCGCTCGGTGATCGGGGACAGCCCGCAGCTGCTGACACACTACTACGATGATGCCAGGACCATGTACGAGGTCTTCAGGAGGGGATTCAGCATCTCTGGTGAGAGCACAGTGGTGAGGAGGCTCAGGAGCAGAAGCTGGGAGAGGTGGGGACCAGGCCATGCAGATGACCCAACCCCATGGTCAATGGTATCATCACAGAGCTCTCATACACTTGAGAGACGTCACTTCCCACTCCAAAAAGCCATGATGACTCTTCCCTGCTCTGTCATAACTATTTCTGTGTCTGCTTTTTATGGTGTCCTGCCTCTTTGGATACAACAATGTCATGGTTAGATTATTATTTTTGGTACCATAAAAAACCCCAGTGGAACTGCACATATTCTGTCCCATGAGATGGGGGTAAATAAAGTATTCAGTAGGTGTATGAAGGACTGGATTTCTGCAAGTAGGTACCATTAGCAAATTATTCAAACTTTTCAAATTTTCATCCAGTCACGCACTGCTGCGTGTTGTTTTACCCTCCTCCAGAGTAGGCTGGGCTATATATAGTAGTTTTCACCTTTTTTAATCAAAAGGCAGCCCAAATGAGCCGGTGTTTGGGATGAGGGCTCTCATCAGACACTAATGCTCACGTGACCTTTGGAGAAGCCTTTTAATGAGGCTGTTTGGGGCAGATTGTTGCTGTCAGTGGGGAGGATTGAAGCCTTTTTGGGGGATCCCAGCAGTTTGTCTTCCATCAGATGCTCTTGTGTGTGTAATTTGCTGGGGATTGCTGTGAGAACCAACCTGATAACTATGGATTTACTCCTGGAGGGCTCCCCTACATCGTGGCCCCATGTGTAAACTCCTGGCACTGCCCCCTGTAACTCATCATCTCTGCTTGTGTGTTTCAGAGAATGGCCCCTGCCTGGGGTTCAGGAAGCCCAAGCAGCCCTACCAGTGGCTGTCCTACAAGGAGGTGAGCTGGAGGTGATGCACTGTGCATCCTCTTCCCCTGCCCAACACAAGAAGGGGTGTTGGGGTGCCTGCATGTTAGACCAGGAGGTTGCTCGTGCACCATGTGATGCTTCCCAGTGTCCCCACCCGGGCACATCCAGGTGTCACATGGGTGTGTTGGCTGTCACGGGCTGGCTCCATGCCATGAGCCCACTCCTGAAGGAGCACTGAGGCACTCTGGAACCATGGGGCATTGCCAACCACATCACTTGCTAGTCAGCTAATGATGGTTCATGATATCATAAAAATTGGACTTTTAGCTAGGAAATACAGTAATTTGAGAGCCTCCCTGTAAGCTTTGCTTAATTTAGTATTATTTATTTTTCTCTTTTTTAATGTATTTTTTCCTCTCCAAATTCCAGGTGGCTGAAAGAGCAGAAGCTCTGGGTTCAGGCCTTTTGCAGCAGGGCTGCAAGCCATCCACAAAACAGTTCATTGGTGTCTTTGCTCAAAACCGTCCAGAGGTGAGATTTTAAGTCCAACTTGATATTGTATTCATAATGTTTCTGACCTGTCAGCTTGTTCTCAAGTTGTGTCTGCTCCCATGGCCCCTTCTCACCTTTGTGCTTCCATGTCCTCCTGCAGTGGATCATCTCTGAGCTGGCTTGCTACACCTACTCCATGGTGGTGGTTCCCCTGTATGACACCTTAGGTCCTGGAGCCATTCGGTACATTGTCAACACAGGTAAAATCACAACTGATGTGACCTTCTCAAAAATAAGGGTTTTTGCTCAGAATGGTTCATTTTCTGCTTCTAAAAGACAGATGGTCATAGAATCCTAGAATAGTTTGGGTTGGAAGGGACCTTAAAGCTCATCTGGTTCCAACTCTTCTTCATTGGCAGGGACACCTTTCACTAGACCAGGTTGCTCCCAAGCCTCATCCAGCCTGGCCTTGAACACTTCCAGGGATGGGGCATTGTGATGATACTTGTTGAGTGTCTTGCATTAATTTAGAGAAGTTCTGAGGAGCTGTGTGTCCCTGTGCTGGGTCAGGGTTGCCTCTGTTGCATTTTCCACATGCCCAGTTGTGTGTAGCCATGGATAGGGACTGCTCTGGATGTGGGAATTACTTCATGGCCACCCACTCCTGTGCTGCTTGATATTTTGCCTCCTAGATCTTTTAATCCATGTGGGCACCAATTTTAATATATTTTGAACTGAATCCCAGAATAATTGTAAATGTCAGCTACAGGTTTGGCATTGATTTAGGTTAGCTAAGGTTGCATTTTTTTCTCATTTTTCAAGAGAAGCATGTGTTATATGCTGGGATTTCAGGTGTAGCCTGGAGTGACTAACAGAAGTGACATAGTGTTAGCTATGAGCCACAGTCTTGCATTAAAAAATATTTACTGCAAACAGCTTGTTTGGCTGCTTTTCTTGCAGCTGACATTTCCACAGTCATTTGTGACAAGCCTGAAAAAGCCAGGATACTCCTTGACCATGTGGAGAGGAGAGAAACACCAGGCCTGAGCTCCATCATCCTGATGGACCCATTTGAGAAGGAGCTGATGGAGAGAGGGAAGCGCTGTGGGGTTCGCATCCAGACCATGCAGGAGGTGGAGGTGAGTTTGCTCTCCCTCTCCTTTTACAATTTTTTGTAATATCTGTAAAAAGACACTACAATGTACAGGGACTTGTGAATTGTGTGCCAGGTTCAGTGTTTGGAGAGCACAAAAGAGCAGCTTGTGGCTGATAATACTGATGCTCGGTGCACTTGCCTCTTGGTGTTATTCCTTGTTGAGAGCAGTGCCAACATTTCAATTCTTTATCCTCAAATGTGCTGTCAGCTGTCATTTAAGCATGGGAAGGGGGTTGTTATTTGAGACACTGTCCTCCTACACATAAGCCTACAGCCTCACACTTATTTGAAACACCCTGGATGCAGCTCAACCAACCCAAACACTACTTGAAATTCAAGGAAGGCACTGCAGTTAAGGCAAGAAACTCAGGATAATAAAGATGGCCTAAGTGCCAGCTAGGAATTTGTCTGCTTTAGCTCACAATCTCCCTTAGTGGTTTGTAGACTATTAGCAACTGGGTTACAGTGCAGGAATTAAAGTGGAAATCACTTTTGTCATTTTAATCTCTTCCAGGACTGTGGCCGTGAGAGTCGACATGTGCCTGTGGTGAGTGTTTGCATGTTGCTTTTCCCACTTAAAACTGCAACAGAAGGGACCTTAAAGCTCATCTCGTTCCAACCCCCTGCCATGGGCAGGGACACCTTCCATGGGTGCTTAGACCAGGTTGCTCCAAGTCCTGTCCAACCTGGCCTTGAACACTTCCAGGGATGGAGGAGCCACAGCTTCTCTGGGCAACCTGTGCCAGGGCCTCACCACCCCCACAGGGAACAATGTGCAGTATTTGCTTTATTCCCTCTACCTGGAACACTTAATTGAGATAGCTCATCCTGCTATGAACATGTTAATGGCACAGTAATTAAATGCCATTGTTAAGCTACCCTGATTCCACAGCCTTACCCTGGTGGCACTGGAGAAATGTCTCTGTACCCTTCACTTTCTGCTGGGGCTTCTATAGTTCAGAAAAACCACTTGGCAGTATTTATATGGGATATTTTGGGAAAATTGCTTTGATATTTTTCACTGGCTGCTCATACTCGTACAAAACTCTCAAAAGCAGTTTCTGATGTTCAAGCTGTTTATTTAGTCATTCATGACTCAAAATAGCACACGTATGGGGTGGTGCTGAGAATACAGAGATGCTGCTGGAAATGGGAACAATCAGCTTTGGAATCTTGTCCCCTGTTGTGGAGTTCTTTCCTGAATTGACCTGGAAATTGATGAATTATCTCAAGTTGTCCCACACATCTACAGATAGAGGTGGTGGCTTGGAAAATAATAACTGCAAGACAAATATTCCACCAAAGTCTTCCTACACTACAGCATGCACTTAGTGCATCTGGAGCACAGCATAAAGGGACGAATAGAGTCTGCATCAACTGAAGAAACTTGGTAAAAAGAGTTTTATGAAGGTCTTTTATATTTGCTGAGGGAAAGACAGCTTTTTATGTCAGAGCAAAAACATAATTGGTTTGATCTTTAGGTTTCTACAATGTCAACAGTCTCTACTACTGACACTTCTGCATTTGACTGATGGGATTTTCTTATTCTGCTTTTGTATTTCTAGCCTCCTCGACCAGAAGATCTGTCAATTGTCTGTTTTACTAGTGGCACTACAGGTAAAAGAGCAATTTTAATCTTGAAATGTTAGAATATCTTATGAAATTAATTATTAATCCCACCTCAATACATGTGAACTTACTGGTATACTGATATGGCAATGATATTTCTAGGCATTTTTAATATTTAAGAATCTAAAGGTATATATACTTCCGTAGACTGCAAATTAAAAATAACAATATATTTATTTTTCAATTGAATTCTCTGACATACACTTTGCCAGTATGATTTTCCAGTTGTCTGAAAATCCACCCATATGTCTGCTTCCCATTTTGCTGTGTAGTTGTGAAGCACTTGGTTGGTTGGTATTTATCTTTCGCAAGTGTTTTTTAAAAAATACCCAAAACCCTAAAAAGTGGTTCCACAGCTTTCCATTCTTTGTATCCTAAACACATTGATGTCTCCAGCCTCACCAAGGTCCTTGTCACCTCTGTCTCCTCTTCTTGTGTGTTGCTCATGACACCAAGTGCTGGGAGGTTCGGGATGAGCCTGGCCAGCCCATGGTCCTGGTACTCATGTGCTGCTGGCCTCTTTTTCTTGGAGAGAGGAGCAGCATCATTTTCTTCACAGTTCTTAGCAGAGGCAGTGCTTTCTCTTCTTTCCAGACCCTGGTCTTTATCAGCTTGCAGGAATTTCCTACTCTTGAGAACTCAGCCTCCATAACATCTCTCTGAAAGCTGCATGGGCAGATGCACAAGGCATCACTGCTTGGGAAACTGCTTTTACTCCTACCTGTGGGGAAGGTCCATGCTCCAGGGGCTGCTGGGGCAGCTCTTCCAGATCCACCTGTGCTCTTGGGATTGCCTAATGCTTGGTCCTACCCCAAAGCATCCTCAGTTTGGTCTCAGCAGAAGGTGCTGGGAGCTGCTGGTGCCTCTCAGTTGGCAGGTCAGGCTGAGCACAAGAGAACACCTTCATCCTCCACCTCCCAGAGAAAACCTGTGCTTCAGACCAGGTAGGCAACTGCTTTATCAACTCCAAGTACAAGCTCAAGATGTTTTAAAAGGCTTTGGGTATTTTACCTTTGTGCATGGTCCTCAGTTTGAGATCTGCACTTCAGACTGGCCAGGGCAGAGCACTGAGGGAGGGAAGCCTGTGACTCTGCTCTGATCCAGCACTGGGAATTCCTAAATGGGAAAGACTGAACTCAGTGCAGGACGTGAACATCACAGCCATGTACAGAGTGAGTGCAAAGTGGCTGGGCACAGATGGGAGCAGTAGGAAACTGAAGGAGCTATGCCATAGATACAGCAGGGCACAGTGTGTTTGTGTGGATGTTCAAGTGCAGAGCAATTATTTTTTCAAGTCACATTTTTTGGATATTTTTATTTCTAAATAAGAAATTCTGCATAGAAAAGGTTTCTTTTGATTTTCTTTTCTTTATTTGCAGATGCAGTCAAGGGCCAGTTTCTGATTTTGTGCTTTTTTTAGAAGCATGCCCAGAGTTACAGAAATAGGACAACCAGGAAGCTCATTTCCCTTCTCCCATCCAAACCAGAGATTTCCAATTTTGCAAATCATGTCAAACTGAACTCTCTCATAACAATGCTTTGTGACCCATGAGCCCACCCTCTGCTGCTGCAGGACTTTGCATGTCACTCTCTGCCTTTTCCAGAGGTTGTATCAACACTCTGGTCTGTTTTCCACGTTGTGCTTTGATGTAAGAGTTTTATATAGCCCATGTAATTTTTAGTGATCAAATTTAGAATTTTCTCACAAAGGATATGTTCTCTAGGGCTTTTCCAATTCCAAAGGGCTCTAAATATTTTTGTATGGTGTGAAAAAAATCTCTGCTGTAGAATTTGTTACCTGAAAATTGTAGAATGGGAAAGAATTCCCCAGAAGTAGACTTTAACACTTGTTTTTCTTTGATAGGACCAGATGCCTCCCCAGGGAGAAAAGAGAGGTTGAGGTTGCTGAGCTTGGATGACAAGACCAACTTCATGGTTGTGCCAAGAAGCCATCAGCACTTGGAATTGGGCCAAAGGCACACAGATATCCCCAAACTGTCAGGATACAATTTATCATGTTGGCTACTCCAGAGATATCAGCTGTCATTCCCTCAAGGATCCACTACCAGGCAGATAAAAATTGCTTCCCAGTGGTTTCTCCCAGCCTGGCAGTGCATATTCATTTTTGCCAGAGCTCCCCAGGGGAGGAAAGTGCTTGCATCTCAGAACACTGATGGATCACATCATCAATATAGTGCTGGAGCACTTGAAAGACCCATTTGCCAATGAGGAAAAGGTTCTTCTATTTTTTTAAAGGTTCTTCTACTGCTTGTAAGAACTGTCAAACAAACCTGGCACCAAGATAAGGAGGAGTTGACATTCCTGGGCTGTTAATGGATTGCAGGGCATCCATTCTGTAACAGGACACTCACTGGATCTGTCTTTGTGAGGAAATTCAAACAAGAACAGTGTTACAGGAATGGCATTGATATTTTAAATAGAAAAGCAGCATCACTGCCAACCTTCTTCTCTCAAAGTGGTAATTCTGGGAAAGGGCTCAATAGAAAGGGGCATCTGTTTTGCTGGGTTAACTCTTAAAACAGAACTACTAAGGAAGGTTAAAATTTACAGGAGTTCCCCAACCCAAAAAGCTGCAGCTGTCCCATAGCAGCATGGTTTGTTCTGGATTTTCCCTGATGGAGGCTCTCGTGGCTCCAGCACTGCTGCTCTGCTTAGACACCATTATCACTGCAGCCTGTCTGGGATGTTGAGCCTGTGCAGGAGGGATGCAGAGGAAGGAGCCAGGATGTTCACACTTCACATGCTTCCAGGCATGGCAGAGATACTGAATCTGCATTCAAGTCAGAGGTGGAGTGAATAAATGAATCAAACATCTGAGAAAGCCTGTAGAATCACAGAACAGTTTGGCTTGGAAGGGACCCTTAAAGCATGTCTAGTTCCAGTTCCCAGACACAGCAAGGGACACTTTCACCTAGACTGGTTTGCTCCAAGCCCCACCCAGCCTGGCACTGAACACTTGAAATCCTCCAAAAAAAGTCTGAAGAATTTTGTCAAGGTGCAGGGACCAGATTTGTGCCAGAGGACACAGTTTTGAGTTTCCAAACCAGTATGGAGCACATCCTCTCCACTGGTGCCTGAGCTGTGCAGTGCTGCAGGAGCACAGCTGCTTCTAGAACTGCACATGTGTCTGGCTGGACACAATAACACAAATGATTTTTCAGTCGTGGTGTGTATGTACAACTGACACCTGTTCAGGACTTTTCTGGAAGCCTGGATCCATGTATGCACCCAGCTGTGGAAATAACCTGCCAGGCTGATTTTGGCTCCTGCTGGTTCAACACGTGAGGATGGGAGTGGCTGTGGCTGGCCAAGCTGTCAGCTTCACCCCTGAGCTTCGGATGAGGACCAGACCAAACCAGCCTCCTGTGCACCATCTTCATCTGCAAGTGTTTGGGACTGAATTACTCAAGGCACTTGGAACAGCAAATAGGGATTTTCAGTATAACATATTGTGTTAAAAATATCCTGCTCTATTGCAATAAATGTATGCAACAATTGCTACTGCTGTTTGTGCCTGCCTTTAATTATTTGGGAGGTTGAGTAGGAGTGATGCTGGTGGTGCTGGCAGGGCACAGGGCTCAGTGCTGTGTGCCCATGTCTGTGCCCATGCCCACAGTGGAGGGCTGCCAGCAACAAAGCCCTCAAACTGCTCTGAAACAAGAGGATGAAACATATTTTCCTGTGCTGAAACATATTCACAAAGCTCCACAGTCTCTTCCTAATCTGAGGAAGGCAGAATGCAATTCTGGTCGATTTACCATTTTGTTACATTAACTGCAGGGCCTTTGCCAGGCTGCTCGTGCCCACTGTGCTGGGGACATGCAGGGCACCTGCAGGTAAAGCTCCTCTGATCTGCCTCCTCAAGGAGCAGCAGAAACTACGTGGCAGTGGTGCAATGGAATTAAAACAATCTGCTTAAAACGTGTTGGAGAGAAAGAGGCTGGACCTGTAGTTATATTTGAGCTGAGCTACACCTTCTTTTCACAAGTAAAGCCTTGGAGGATGATGAAAAGGGACAGTGCTGTGACAGGAGGATGTGCAGAGCCCTCTGTGCCATTGTTTTGTGAACATGGAGGTTCTGTCCTGTGTATTTGCTGCTTAACAAACCCTGTGTTTTGGCGTCCAGACAGATAGGAAATGCAAGAGGTGTACCGTGGTCAGCTGAGAAAGAAGTGTAAAAATGCAAATATTGATGGTGCTGAGGTGTCTGCTGGTGGTGGATGAAATCCTGCAGGGGCAGTGCCCAGCTCTGGAACACAACACAGGGGCTTTGCTGGCTCCCTGGTGGGTTTAGGGCTGTCTTCAAAACACCTCTGCTGCTGACACTATTCATGACTTCCCTTAACTGCAGTCTCAAAGGATCTTCTTGTAGCCTAATTTTTACCTGCACTGCTCTCTGCATTTCTCATGTTATCCAGAGTGCTGGCCAAGTAAGAGTATAACAGCCTTTTAAATGGTGTTTCTTGGTGTTCAAGATCATTCTTAGTCAAAATCTGGATGAAATAAATCCTCCCAGGAGAGGCTGGAACAGGCGCCCAAGTCTGATGGCTGTGCTCATTGAGTGGCTCCATCTGAGCACTCTCAGAAATTGCAGTTGGGCTATTTCTGCTGGAACCTGTTTTCCAGAGTCTCCAAGAGAAATATTTCTGTTTGCAGTATCATTTTATTAAGTTTTGAGTATTGCAGTAAGTGGTTTTGGTGCATATTAGTACACATAAATGATGGTGAAAATTACATATGTTTTAAACTGAAGAAGTGAACGAAGTATTTTAACCATTTCTTGTTTCGTTTTTTTGTTAAGTTTTTGAAAGTTACCTTCTAGCTTATCTTTTATACTCTCTCTCTGTTTCCTTCCAGGAAATCCCAAAGGTGCTATGCTGACCCATGGAAATGTGGTGGCGGATTTTTCAGGCTTTTTGAAAGTGACAGAGGTGAATATCCTGAGCTAGAAAACATTGCCATGTGCAGAGTGTGTGGGTTAAGCTGTGGCCCTGCACAGGCCCAAGTACACTCTTGCAGATTAAATATGACATTTTTCCTGCTCTGAGGGCCAAGTCCCTGGGAATGGAGCAAGGCTGAATCTACAGTGCTGGAGGGCATTAAATCCTCTTTCCAGCCCTGGCTCCCAGGCTCTGTAGGGCACAATGGACTTCTGAGAGGCAATGCTGACTCCTGTAAATCAGTTAATTAACTGATTTTAATTAACTCGTTTTGAAGAATTAGGAAAGCACACAAGCCCTGTACAGTTGCAACTGGTGCTTGAAGAGGAGTTCAGGTTCCTCTTGTGCTCTTTGTGTCCCATTGTGTCCAAAAATGTCACCATTTACTTGAAACCTCTCTGCATACAAAGTGTGTGTGTATAAATATATATATAAGAACATATATTTTTACTATTATTTATTACATATTATTACATATATTTTTAATATTACATAAAATATTACGTATAGTTTATTATATATTTTATATTTATATATATATATATAAGAACATGATTTTTTACAAGAATGGTTAATGGTTAATTTCATTGATATTCCAGTATATCTCAGTTTTTGTTATACGTATTTCTAATAGAGCATAGTGCCTTTATAATATGTTTCATACAGTATGTAAACTCATGTTCAGAAACAATATAGGAAGCAGAATCAGTTTACCATGTCATAGTAAAGATTTTATACAGCTTATAAAGAACAAATATAAATAATCTAATTTCTGGTAGTGAACAGGCAATTCTATAAAGTAGTTACATGCACATGGGATGGACAATTGGTTACCTTATACCCCTTACTGGTCTTATTGTTGATGTTGAAATTAGTGCAGCCTTATTACTTTAATCCTTGAACTTTCTGAGGTTTCCAGACCCCTGGAGTAAAGAGACTCAGCCACGTGATGTAAGAAATCCCACAGAACTCAGCTGTTGCAGTGTTTGCAGGCCTGTGGCTCCCCGGTGTGCAGGATGAAATGCCAGTGCTGCACTGAGCCCTCAGGCTTCTCAGCACGGAGCTCTCGTGGCTTCAGTGGCAGCCAGAGGCACAAATGAAAGCTGAGCATGGAGAGGCCTGAGCTTCAAAGGGCAGGAACATTTATTTTGGAAGAGCACTAATTTAGAGCTGGGGGAACTTGGTGTCTTCCAGGACTGGCCCATAAAAATGGATTTAGTGTTTGCTGATGGCATTGGGACTCTGATTAGTCTCAAAGGTATCAGATTGAGACCCAGGTCTGGTGTAAGTGATTGTAAATTCGATATCTCCAGTCACCAGAGTATTGCTGGCAGATGGTAAATGCCTGTAGCTGATCCACAAGATTTTGGTAATGTCTGACCACAGTAATGAAATAGAGCAAAGTGCAAAACACTTGAAAGTAGTATAAATAAAAGAAATAAAATGGGAAGTTCTGTAGGTTTGTACTTGTTTGTACAAGTTTTTGTGGCAGTGTTGCTTAGTTCAGTGATTTTTACAAATTGAACCTATTTTGAAGTAAGTCCAGAGCTTTATTATAAGGTTGTTCTCAAATACCAAGAAGCTGTTTGTATTTTTACATTTAACAGGACAACTGTGCCAACAGTGGAATGCTCTTCAATGTCATAATGTTGGTCTGATTTAACACCAAATTATTTTGCCTGGGCCCTTACAGCAGTATTAAAAAAAACCACCTGGCTGATGTTAAAGGTTTTGCATTACTGTGCTTGCAGAAAATGAAGCCAAATTGAAATAATGTATAAATAGAACTGCAGGCCCTAATGGCTTCATTCAGACTGACAGACACAATAATGTGAAATGGGATGCTGAGAATACCCACATGGTCAATGATGTTTGACTTTGGTAGGTGATGGTTGGGAGGCCATACCCAAATCTGACCAGCCCAGATTTAACTTCAATAAAATATCCCCTGAGGGATGAACTCCTGTGTCTGCCTCCACTGTATCCCAGGTCATGGGCTATTGATTCCTTCTGAGCAGTGGAGATGCAAGTGGGTATAAACTGTTAATACTGTGAGCTGATGGATTTTTATACCCATTTTCCACTAACCACTGGCCTTGATGCAAATTATTGGGTAGTCAACCTTCAGTTTTTCTAATCCATAATATTACAGCAAGCTGTACCCCAGGAAATTTAGGTAGGTTATTTTCTTTTGGAGAATGGGGTAGGTAAGGCTCTTGGGGCCTTTGTTTATTCCAGCCTTCAAGAGAGAGTTAAAAACTTGGCCAAATCAAGACTTTGGCCACTTTTTTTTTAAAATAATTTGTCCAATCTTCTCTTTCCCCTGTCTGTGGGACAGTCATAATGCCCTTAAAATCACATTTTAATCACTTAAATGGTGAGAAACACTAACAGAAATAATTAGTCTTTGGAGCCTAAGATGAAATAATTCATTTTTCCAATACATCCTGATTCAAATCAATGATTAACCAAAGGAAAAGAAAAAAAACCGCTAACTTTTACTCTAGTAACACTGTGATTCTTGAATGGGCTCTATGCAATGTGGCAAAGTGCTGCTCCTGCAGAGCCCTGCTGGTGTCCAGGAGGCTCCTGCAGGTTGGCACTGGGATCCTGGAGTCTCCTGCAGGTTGGCCCTGGGATCCTGGGGGCTCCTGGATGTTAGCACTGGGATCCTGGGGGCTCCTGCAGGTTGGCCCTGAGATCCTGGGGGCTCCTGCAGGTTGGCACTGAGATCCTGGGGGCTCCTGCAGGTTGGCACTGGGATCCTGGGGGCTCCTGCAGGTTGGCACTGGGATCCTGGGGGCTCCTGCAGGTTGGCACCAGGATCCTGCTGTCTGCACACAGCTGAGAGCACAGGTCAGGGTCTCGGCACCTCCTGGTAGAAAGCAGTGAATAAAAATTGGATTCTCCGTTAGGGTGAGCCTCCATTCCCAGCCTGAGCTGCATGGATACGATCTGCCTTCTGCCAAGGAGAGCCCTCTCATTGCCCTGTGTGTACATCTCTGTGCTCTTTACTCCTCCTGCTAACTGAGCTCCATGATGCTGTGGCTTTAACGCTTCCCTGTGTCCGCCGCTCCCTCCTCTCTTGACAATCTTTACCCTTTTGCTCCTCTGGTGCCATTTTTCTTTTTATTGTTTTATGACTTTCTTGTTGTCTTCCTGTCAGTGTTTCTTTCCTTTCTGTCTCCCATGCCCTTCACCTGCAGAAAGTGATCTTTCCGAGACAGGACGATGTGCTCATCTCCTTCCTGCCTCTGGCTCACATGTTTGAAAGAGTTATACAGGTAAGAAACCTGCCTGAACTGACGAGGCCTCGTGGGGCTCCTTGTGTTTTCTTCCAGAGTCAGTGGTCTCCTACTTGTGAGGATGTACACATTTCCTATTTGCCTTTAGCACACATGTTTGAGAGAATGGTACAGGTAAGGTCGTGGTGTCAGTGGAAATCAGCTTTTTTCCACGCCAACAACAACAAAAAAATAAAATGAATAAAATACTAAATAACCAGCGATATCTTGTAGCACTAAAAAAGCTTGTACTCCAGAAGTGCCATGTGAATAGCACCAGAGCCATGGTCTCAGTGACATGGCTGTGAGTCCAGAGCAATGCCAGGAGAGTTTCCCAAGTTCTCCAGCTTACACCTGGCTCAGGGACTGAAAAACAGCCCTTCAGCAAGGAGCCAAACTCATTGCTCCTTCAGCTCATGGCTACTGCTACCTGAGCAATTTTGGGACAGCTTTTCAAAGCACTCTAGGAGGAAGTGTCATGTGAGTCAAGATAATTTCATGCCATTTTCTACATCAACTAAAATAATTGTATTGCATAAATAACATGATCTGCCGAAAATCCCCCAACTTGGCAGACACTGAAAAAGAGGAAACTGAGATCATGGTGTAAGACATGTCATCCTCCTGTCAGGGCAGCACACAGTGGGCATCCCTGGAGCTTGTGTCCCCTGGGAATTGTGGCAGAACCAAGCACTAGCTCTTGCCAGCCCACAGAACTGACTCCATGTCTCTTTTGGAAAAAAAAAAAAAGGGTGATGATTTGTGCTGCAGTTGGTGAGTTAGGCAAGTCAGGTGAGACAACCACATCAGGTCTCCCGGCCTGAGAAGCTGCAAACTTAAAATTGATCCAGTGTGTGAAAATTGTATCTGGATCCAGCTGCAGATCTGTACTTTCTCAGGGAGGCCTGTTTCAGGCTGAAAGCATACATTTGGAGTCAGACAAGCATCTGAATATAAACTTCCCCCTTCTTAGTAACATCTGTGCCAGAAGTAATATATATTTTCCCCGTTAAAAAACCTCACAAATTGGAAATGAAAGCCCATGAAAGATTTGGAGAATTACAGCGCAGCCTTTCTCCACTTGCAAGGCAAGTTGGTCAATGTGCCAGCACTGCTCAGGCAAACAAGGATATGATTATTCAAAATTCATCTGATGAGGGGGTGGAAAGAAATTAGAAATATTGAAAATGCATTCATTTCACGGGATGTTGCTGCACTGAAAGGGACAGCCTCCAAAGGATGTCCAGGTTTATCCTCACATCTGAAACAGCTTATTAATATAAAGATTTTTTCAAAAGAGCTAAAAAGTCGTTTTCAAAAGCATTCTGAACATCAAGCACTGCATCAGTGTCCCTAGTTTTAGCCAAAATGATTTATTCCTGGAATTTACAGTTAAAATTATACAGATATATTCTTTCAAGCTAAAAACTTCTAGTTGTTATTTTCAATTCCCAATGAGCATACTGGTTACATTTTCTTTCTTTTTTAAATTCATGTGCAGTGTAAAGCACAGATTCAGCAGTGTGATTTTCATTAAACCCACATCACATGTGTAAAATTCCTGTGGTTTCAGCTGATGGACACAGTCTCTTAACTGCCTGACAGAGCAGTGAGAGCAATCTGGTTAGTACTGCAGATTTTTAGGAGCAGCACAAAAAGACCTGGGTGTCTCTTAAGGAATTTTCAAGTTGTTTAGTTATCTGGGGGAGACAAGCCCACCAAAGGGAGCTGAGGTTTTCAGTCTGCTCAGGAAGGCTGGGCTCAGCTCTGGCATCACTGTCTTAGGCGCTTGCTGAGGACATTTTCTCCTCCATGCAGTGTAAAGCCATGGAAGAAGTGCTGGGCTCCAAATGTTCTGCACTGACCCAGTCTGGGACGGGTCCTTCCCAGGGTTACTGGTTACCAGTAACCAGCTGCCAGTCGGCTCATGGCCAGCATCCCCCCTGCCCATCCTGCATATCCAGCTCCATTCTGATCTGATCAAAACATCCTGCTTTCTTTTCAAGTTCAAGACTTCTGGATTTGTAGTTTCCAGTCAAGCACCTTTTATGATGTGGGCTTCTATTTCTGGGATACAGGAACAGGCACTGTATTGCTAACGTAGTTTATATTGTTGTATTTAAACAAAACTAAAGTATTAACATCTAAAAATCAGCTGCTGCTCCGTGTTTTATGGTGTTTCTTACTTTGCATTTCTCTATTGACAATAAGTCCTCATGCTGTGAGCTGCTATGGGTTAGGAAAGTTCTGATCCAGACTCTGACCATAACTGGGACTTCTCCATTCCCATATGCAGGGGATGAAGGGAAATCCCTTCCAAAAACTTTGATTCCTTGTTCTTCCAGAACAAGTGGCAAATTTGGTGGATGCTGAATTGCCAGTACTGAAAAGTGCCCAGAACTATCTGGATATTTCTATTCAGTGCAAAATTTATTCCCAAAGTCCCATTTTTGCCATACTGGAGAGCAGAAATTCAGGAAAGGTGCTTCTGCGCTTGGGAGGGATGCTTTGCTGTGGGAGTTGAAAGCAAAGGGGTTACATGTGTTCCTCTTTCTCCCCATCAGTCTGTAGTATACTGCCATGGAGGGAGAATTGGCTTCTTCCAAGGAGACATTCGCCTCCTGTCTGATGACATGAAGGCACTGAGGCCAACCATCTTCCCCGTCGTGCCTCGGCTGCTGAACAGAATGTACGACAAGGTGAGTTCAATTTCGATTTTACTCTTGTAGGAACAATGGAGTTTATGTCCCTTTAGTACTCCTGTGGAAGGATTCTCTTAGTCGTGGAGATTTCTCAAGCAGATTACACTATTTCTGCCTTGCTGCAGACACATTCTCACCCTGTGTAACTGATACAGCTCCTCCAGTGTGTAAGTCTGTATTATGACTTACACAGACTCCATACACAGCTATCATGTGTGAATATGAAATCCCTCTGTATTAGCCTCCCACCCTGTTCTCACTAAGCTTACCAGTGACATTTCTAGAGGTGTGGGATTTTTTCATCACAGAAACATCAGTCAAACCTGGCTGAACAAGGACCTTTTGTGCCCTTCAACCAGGTTTGAAACTTGAATCTCGTTCTGGTGGCAACAACAGCTGAAAATCAGAAATTTCAAAATGCCTTTGAGGATTTAGGCAGTGTAAATGTGACAGTAGCTTTTGGATTTAGAAATCTTTAAAACTAAGGTAAAGGTATTGCAAGGTATTTAAGACAGGCACGTCTGGTCATCATGTTAAATCTGTTTGACCAGCTGGGAATATTTATTCCTCAGAAGACTTATCCGCTAAAGACAAGCTTAAGCACAAGCTACTGATTGAATTTTTCCCCAAGGTCAGGGCTTCTGACTTCTGCTTCATTAGAGGGACAGGCACTGGGGGTTTCTCATTTGTTGAGGTGGAATTCGTGCTGGTGCCTGATTAAGCTCAGGTAAATGCAGCCCCCAACACCCCATCAGCCACCACTTACACCTGTTCATGTTGCTCATTCCCTGTTACTCAGGTTGCATGAACTTCACTGAACCCTGTCACAGAAATTATATAGTAAGAGCAGCCCTGTCAATCCAGTCAAAGCCTGCACCACCATCCTCTCTTTTCCCCCCAAAGGAACCATGTGTACAATAGGGAATGGAACAAAACACATCATTCCTTTTTCCCCCACTAACAAACCCCAGTGTAGCCTTGTTTACCTGTGCTGCAAATGTAACTGCACCCACCTGGCTGGGAGGGTGTCATGGGGAGAAGAGGTGTTGATGTGCTCTCTCTCCTGTGTGACACCTCCTGTGCCATCCTGTGCTCCCACAGATCTTCAGCCAGGCTGACACCTCCCTCAAGCGCTGGATCCTGGAATTTGCTGCCAGACGGAAAAAGGCCGAAGTTCGAAACGGCATCATTAGAAATGACAGTTTGTGGGATAAACTTTTCTTTAATAAAATACAGGTAAGTGATTTAAGAAGTGAGTCTGAAGTCAAAGAACTCTTGTTTCTTCTAGCAATGACTGGTTTTCTGAAAAGGGAGTTTCAGACAGTAGGAAAAATTTCTTCATGTATAGGGGTGTCAAGCATTGGAACTGGCTGCCCAAGGCAGTGATGGAGTTACCACCTCTGAAAGTGTTAAAAAAAAGGTGTGGATGTGGCACTTGAGGACATGGTTTAGTGGTGAAGATGTTGCTGGTGCTGGGTTGGACTTGATGATCTTGGAGGCCTTTTCCAGCCTAAACAATTCTATCAATCTATGATTCCTTAAAGTCAGGGTGGTCCACTTGCCTGATGATGGGAGCAGTCACTATTCACTAGTGAAGAACAGACTGGCAAATGGAATAGAAAAAGAGAACTGAGCACAGTTTGTTGCTCCGTGAAGTTTTGCCATATTTATTTTTATTTTTTTGTTCTCATTTTTAAACACCATGCATAATGTCAAAATTTCAGTTCTCTCAGGGTAACTTTGCAGAGGGAAATGGCGAAATACAAGGCAAGCTAAGATAATATTTGCCACATCCTTCTTTAGCAGCACCAAGAAATCACTAATTTATGGAATAGTGCCAAAAATTTTTTGCAGCTCTCAGATAGAAACTGTGCCCCTGTGGGGGAGGAAAGGATTGTATCAAACCTACTCCAGGGATGAAATTCAGGAAGGTGGTCATGAAAAGAGGAGTCACTGATCAAAGAGATGCTGCTCCAAAGTTTTCTGCAAAATCTCAGCAGATAGGATTGGATTTAGGGTTGGGTTTCAGTTGGGCATATTCAAACCTGCATTTCCTCCTAGGGAAAGAAGAATAAGGTTGTAAAGAAAAATGCAGGCATGAATCATGGTTTAGCAACCATGAGGAAAGAAATCAGAATGCCCTCCTGTTTGCCACACATCTCAGTAAAAAAAGAGATTAAATTGGCTTTAAACCAGGTTTTTTGGGCTCTGTACTACTCCAGGAGGCTCTGATTACTTCATTTTTTTTAATCGGATGACTTATCTGGAGACATGCCACTTTATTTTTAACTAAAGAAACTGACTGTACTTGTGGTCTGTGGATTAGTTGTCCTCAGTGTGCAAAGATAGCAGAGTTCACCCAGCCAGGAACGAGCCAGGCTGCATATTGATGCAAGGGCTGGCGAGACGGGCAGACTCAGTCAGCAGTTGTTTTCTTTTGTGCTGGGTTTTCTTTTTAACTTTTAGAATAAAGAAAAGGAAATGAAGGGGGAGGAGAAAGAAGTAAAATGGGACACGGGAATTGATGTAATACCCTCCAGAAATATTTGAAGGTCATCTGCCTTAAAAAAAGAACAACATTATTTTAGAGGGCTTGGGAGGCAATTCATTAAAACCAACGAGGTGTAAATAATAAAGGAAACTGGATGGGGGAAGAGTCTCTTTTTTCCAGCAGCTCCCAGAGCCAGGTCTGCAGCAGTTGCAGGAGTCGAGGCTGAGTAGCTTGTCCTGCCAGCGATGTGGGCACTCTGGTCTCTGTACACTGAATGGGCTTTTATCCCCCAGGAAACCTTCAGAGCTGGTTTGTATTTCCATACATGGCCACATCAAACCCAAACCTGGTTCTGTGAAGAGTCCTTGAAGAAAATCTAATTCCAACCCCTTGCCATGGGCAGGAAATCCTGTACATCTATCCTAGAGAGAGCATTTTGTGCAATCTCTGTGTAAGCAATGCTCATGGTTTGCCATCTGTAGGAGCTTCTGATGCTTTCTTTTGTTCCCTCCTGCCACCAAACAGGCAAGTCTGGGGGGCTGTGTCCGCATGATAGTGACAGGAGCTGCCCCGGCGTCCCCGACTGTCCTGGGCTTCCTCCGCGCGGCCCTCGGATGCCAGGTGGGTTCGTGTGGCTGTGCAGGGATCTTCACCCACTGCTGGCAAGAGAACTCGTGGTATTTAAGAAAGGAGATGGGTTAGACCCTCAGAGCTGCATTTAGGACAGCTGAACCACGATGGATCCAACAGCAGGGCTTAGGGCAGCCACAGAGTCCTGGTACAGCCAGAGATCAGTGGGGTGGGAAGGTGGGAACAGCCCTGAGATGGCAGTAACAGGCAAGAGATGTTTTCACTCTGGGCATCTCCCAAAAACCCCCCATAGGCTCATCCCACCCACCTGCCAGCACCAAATTGAGTATGTGCAATTAAATGTGTTTCTGAAAGTGCTGGGTACTTCATTACACGAGTTTTATTCTATATATAAATGGAGAGAGCTAATCTTCAGACGTCAGCCTAACCCACTTAAGATGTCCACTGCGCTATTTCTCTGTGATTAGGAAGCCCGGGGCGACTAAAAGGTCTCATTTGAGAGCCTAAAATTAGTCAGGGAAAAAAAAAAGGGGGCAGATTTCCAAAATGTCCCACAAAAATACCTTTTTTTTTCCCACTAAGAAGTTCCTGTCATAGTGTAGCATATGTCTTGACTCAAAGGCTAAGTGCTCAACTCATCTTCTCCCTGTTTTCAACGTTATAGAGCCATGGTCTTTCCTAGTCATGTAAATGGAGTTTTGTACACAGGAGGAGCCAGGAACAGTGTCCCCGTGGCAAATGGGCACCCACACATTGCAGCTGCAGGCTCAGCTCACAGGACGGTGCAACAGAGGGCAGTGCTTGGGATTTCAGTTTGTAATAGGGAAATCTTTTATCATCTTTTAAAGATACCTGTCTCTTTGTCAGGTTTATGAAGGCTATGGGCAAACAGAATGCACAGCTGGATGCACCTTTACAACTCCAGGTGACTGGACATCAGGTAATGATTTTCTTCTATCATTTGAAGAAATAAAAGAAATGCACATTCTTTTAGGAAATTCTGGACTGTAACATCAAGGTCAGGTTGATGGGGCTTGGAGAAGCCTGATCTAGTGGAAGGTGTTCCTGCCCATGGCAGGGGGTTGGAATGACATGAGCTTTAAAGGTCCCTTCCAACCCAAACCACTCTATATTTTTTCAAAGTAAGTTTTATATCCGAAGAGGAGGTGTTGGTATTTCGTTTCAATAGTGCAAAACCTTAATTAAGGAAATTATTTCTGCACACAGACACAGCTCCTGCAAGAACATCCAGTGTATCTACAACTATGCAAGTAACTAATGATAAAATGCTAATTATTGTTTATAGGAGAGATGACAAGTGACTTGATAACTTTGATTTCCAGGTCATGTAGGAGCCCCTTTGCCCTGTAACTTAATCAGATTGAAGGATGTGGAAGAACTGAATTATTTTGCTTCCAAAGGAGAAGGAGAGGTAGCAAATCACATTTTTATATCAAATTCTCACTAGTTAACACTGTATGAAGTAGTTACATAATTATAGAAGCATTTTACCTTTGTAGGGTGCATGGTTGCTGATGTGTTACATAGTGCAATCAGGAGAGGAAAATGGCAGTTTAACAACAGAGCAGCAAAGAATTAATGAAAAAGGAGCTGTGGCAGTACTTCCAGCCTGATTCCTTGAACAGCTAAGACTGAATTAATTAGTTCAGCTAAGAAGAGCTGAATTGCTGTGATTTCTACATTGCTGTTATTTCTATACTACACAAAAATTAAACTTATTGAAATAACTTTGTTATTTGTAACTGCAAATGGAATGCAAATCAACTTCAAGCAAATCAGTTTTGCAAACCCTACTTCATATTTCCATTAGCTTGAAAAAATCCATAGATAGTTTAATAACCCAATCTATTTTAGTTTCATGGAGCACAGTCATTAAAATATTTCAAATGTTGTGAGTTACTACTTTAATTGTATTTATAGCAGAATAAGAAAATAATTCATCATCACCCCTGGCTGTTTTGCAGATCTGTGTGAAAGGACCCAATGTGTTCAAAGGTTACTTGAAAGATGAAGAGAGGACAGCTGAGGCACTGGACCAGGAGGGCTGGCTTCACACAGGGGACATTGGAAAATGGTTACCTGTGCGTACTGGACACACACACAGTTCTTATGGCAATTGCATTATCCCATGTGAATTTTCAAGGACTGAACTTAGGTTTCCAAGCAGGTCTGTCTTTACCCAGGATTAAGTTTATATTTGGCAGAATAAGCTCGATATGTCAGTGAAGCATTTGAAAGCACAACAGGCAATTGAAAGCTCTGTTAAAGACAGACTGCTTGCTGAGTTTCTGTGGTTAAGTAACTTCTCTGGGAATTCTCATTTCTTTCTCCTAACAGAATGGGACCCTTAAAATTATTGATCGGAAGAAGCATATATTTAAACTTGCTCAGGGAGAATATATTGCCCCAGAGAAGATAGAGAACATCTACATCCGCAGTGACCCTGTTGCTCAGATCTATGTCCACGGCGACAGCCTGCAGGTACAAACCAAGTTTTCAGAAAATCTTACTTTACTCTGTAGTTAGAAGACAGAGAGCTGGGCATGAATAAAGGGAAAATGTGAGTGGATCACACCACATCATCTCCCTCCTGCTTTGGAGCTGGCTGCCAGCCAGGCAGGAACTGAGCTGCTGGTGTGACCCTGAGCAGCTTAGAGAATGCTGTGGCCAAAGATCAAGCCTTTACGTTGCCTGTGGTGTCACTCTTTGGGTTTGCAATGCTGTCCTTTGCCACCATGCCTGTGGTAAGCCAGGCAAAGGCAAAGCCACTGCTGCCCCCCGACACTGCCTGCCCATTCTGACATCTTGTTCTGTTAATTTGCACGTTTATAAACACACCTACAGCTTCTGAAACCATGGCACTTCATCCTCTGCGTTCAAGGCTCACACGCAGGAGCCTTCCCTTGGCATCAGAGTTTGCCTGGGACTTGCAGGGCCATGTGAGTTATTAATGTCCAAGAGAACACAAACCCAAATGAGGGTATTAAAACTGCTGGTAAATGCTCTGTTACAGACAACCTTTTATCTGAGAAAAAGGCACAGACATCAGAATGTACTTCATGATGATATGGTACCAAATTATTGATATAATTAAACAAGAAGTGGTAAACATGCAGAAATTCATCTGACTTGTGTATTCACTTCAGTGTAGATCCTGGTATGTGATTCAGCTTTCACCTGCAACTCTCCTTCTCCTTTGCCTACAGGCCTTCCTGGTGGGAATTGTGGTGCCCGATTCTGAAGTTATGCCAGGTTGGGCAAAGAAAAGAGGGTTTGAAGGAACATATGCAGAACTCTGTAAAAATAAGGTTTGTAGCTGCAGTACAGTCTCTTCTTTTTTTTTTTTTTTAACTGGGGCATTATGTGTGCACAGTACTGTGTCTAGGAATGATGATCTCAGTGACAATTATTTCCTCACTGAACATTCAGCAGGGTTGACCTGGATCCAGTGATGTGTGTTGACTGCTGGTACAGACCTCTGCCAGCTCTGGTGTGGGGGGAGCAGGAGTCTGTTTTGCAGAGAACCACAGTACAGCAGGAGGAGAGGTTGTGTTTGCTTAGAGTTCTTAAACAAGACAACTAAATAAGACTTACCACTGTCTTCTCTGTGGTGACCAGCAACAGGACCAGAGGGAAGCGCCAGAAGTGGTGTCAGAGGAGGTTTAGGTTGGATGTTAGGAAAAGGTTTTCCCAGAGAGGGTGGAACAGGCTCCCAAGGGGATGTGTGGTCACAGCACTAAGCCTGACCAGCTCAAGGAGCATTTGGACATTTGGACTCTAGGGCACATGGTATTGCTCTTGGGACTGTTCTATGGAGGGCTGGGAGTTAGATTCCATGATCCTTATGGGTCCCTTCCAGCTCAGGACATTCTGTGATTCTATGAAAAGGACCCCAGCCTTAAACACTTGCTCTCTAATACTGAGGAACTGCATTGGATCACATCAGTGGATACTGATGCCACTGAACCATCCCAGTGGTGTCTGTGGGCAATGATTCTGCACTGAAGTCTGGCAGATGGCTGAAGGATAGTAAATTTAACAGCTAGGTCACATAGCTGGTTTGAAAACAGAACCTTACTTTTCATACCAAGGAGACACTTAACATCACCACACTCAAGTTTAATGTATATACACTTTAATAGAATTTTGCTAATTACATACTAAATGTTAGTAAGGCACTTGAACTTTACTCAGAAACATGCTTTTTGGTGAACAGTGAGCATTAATTGCATGTAAGGTTAACTGTGGTAGCTCATGAGGAATTTCTGTGTTTTAACGTAGGAACTGCAGCAAGCGATAATGGAAGACATGGTACGGTTAGGGAAGGAGAGTGGGCTTCACTCCTTTGAGCAGGTAAAATTAAAAACATCATTCAGTGTGGTCAGACAGGCAATTTGTCTGTATAGAAGAGGAGTTTGTCAGCATATATTATCTATTATCAAATAGATATGTCTATTATGTATAGATAATATATCTATTATATTATCTATTATCAAATCTTTGTTGCAGCTGTACATGATGTTTTTGGAAAGAGCTTTATTGCTGGCAAGTTGTATTTATTCCTTTGGAAAAATGTATTTGCTGTGATTCTGCTTCCCTCCCATGCTTGAAATTTGAATTGAATTTAGTGAAAGTTTTGGGTGCAGAGGTCAAAATCTAAATTGGGGACATGGATAGTCTCCAGACTGACAACCAGAGGTCAAGATAAGCATCTGTAGGAGTGTGACTTTTCCGGCACTGAAAGCTCTGTTAAAAATTGGGTCACTAATTACTGCGCTTATACCTGACCTTGAGATGCTGCTGGTTTCTTTATTTTCAGTCTGGGCACTAATTCTTTCCTGGTGCTTGTGTAAATATTTCTGCAATAGAGCTACAAACACTTCAAAAGGAGAAATCTGAAATCAGCCATGGATTACATAGCATTAAAACCAGAAAAATTATCCACCCATTTTAAAATGTCAAATGATTGTTTCTGTTAAAAAAAATGACTATCTTATTCATTACATATAATTAGCAGGGGCCTTTTTGCTTTTGTTTAGACTGTTTCTGGGTGATAATTCTAAAGAGTAATTCACCATATCGGAGTGGAGCAAAAGCATCATTAAACATAACCCTATTATTCTTAATTTCTCAGTTGCCTATGCAAATGAAATGATAGCAAAAGTAAAATTATTTAAAAATAATTCAATATAAACTATATATAGTTTTTAATGCACATAATTGTCTGTGCTACTAAGTCTTGTTTGCCTCTGCCATGGTCTTCACAGTATGAAATATCCTCAAGTAATCGATTCTACCAGCAGTTTTCAATTAATAAAGTATAAAGTAGTGAGGAAAACCCTGTCATCTTTCTAGAAGTTAGAATAAAATAACAATAGAATAGAATAAAAGCTACATGATACAGTTTTCAAAACTAAAAGGGCTTCAAAACTTCATCTCTGTTGCAATATGTAATCTTATAACCCAACTTTGAGCCAGATACTGTGGCTAATGTTCCCGTGGGATGGGATCCCCTGATTATGGGGATACTCTATCATCCCTGTCCTTGTCTGCAGCTTGGATCTCTTTCTTGGGAAGTCTGGCTTCTATAACCATCAGCCTCCAGGCTCTGAGAGCCAGTGCAGCAAACGGGGGAGCATTACTAGCACGAAAACTGATTCATAAAGGATGTCATGGGGGGAGGACCTGGACCACGATGCTTGCAGAGAAAGATGAATCACATGTCTAAAGGAATAGAAAATGGATTTGCAACCTATATTCCTGGAACTCCCGGCTGAACAAACTGCAGAGCAGTCTGGCTTGAGGAATGACAAAAGCAGCAGATGGCTGGGGAATTTTGTCTTAAACCAGTGGACTCTGACCAGTCACGCAGCAGTTTTCTGCTTTCTCCCACACCAGCATGGGAAGGAAAAGCCTGCTCCCATCTGTGCTGCCAGGCTCCCCGCTGTGCTCAGAGCCACTGCCTCCAACAAGGGCAGCCTTGTGAAATGCCATTTGCACAGGCTAAAAGATTTGTATCACTTTAATGAGCTAAAATTCTCCCGCAAAGATGATCATCATGTAGGCGCTTTGTGCCTGCAAAGCTTCACAGTAATTTTGCAAGACTGAATCAGTGCTGTTTGCTTGTGCAGTGGGGTTAAGGTGAGGTTTCCCAGCACAGCTCCCTGCCCTTGCCCTCAGCCCCTCGGCCTTTCAGCTGAGTGGAACTGCAGTGATGATACCACACTGTCCCTTGTGCGCTGCCTCGCCGTGCTCTGGCCTTGGTTTCATACAGAAACGAGGTTCATGTGCTCGATCTCTTGGAGAGCTCCCTCCTGCAGGCAGGGGAGGGAAATCCTGGGGACTCAGCAGAAGAGTGCCCTGGACTCGAGGCACCACTGGAGGGAAGCACAGCAAGGCTGGCATAAAAACTTAAAGCTTATTCAGTGTGATGCCTGTAACCTTTGCTATAAATATATCCCTCTTTTATTTTAGGTCAAAGCCATTTATATTCACTCTGAGATGTTCTCGGTGCAAAACGGTTTGTTGACACCAACATTAAAGGCTAAGAGACCAGAACTGAGAGATTACTTCAAAAAACAAATAGAAGAGCTATATTCAAGCATCTCCATCTGAAATCATGGGAAGAATCTCTTGAGTGATGGACTTCATAGCAATATTACAATAATACTCAAAAAGTTCAGAGCCAGAACGACACTGCTGAAAATGGATAAGCATCTGAATCTTACATTTGAGCCTTTCATTTTTCTAGGATTTCATCACTAAGCATATTTTCCCTTCTTTTTGCCATCAGGTGTGATACAATTTCTTTTTTTACTCTAGGTACATGGTAGGGCACTACTACAAGTTATGCTAAATTGCCACAAAATATGCAGAACTTTCACTCTATAACCAAGTAAATTATCGAAGCATATCTTATTAATAACTACAAACATTTCTAATTAAAATAGGGAAAATTTCAGGTATGTCTGTTGATCTTTGATTGTATATAACCTAATATATTAGAAACTAAAATCATGGATAATTCAATAATGTGGTCTACCTCAAATAATCAGTGATTGATGGTGAAAGTTAAAGTCTATTTTCTCTGATTTGGAACTTCAAGCTGGATATTGGTTTATATAATAAGTGATAGTTTTTATATTTTTCAGAACATAAATGACATTGATTTGATTTAATCATTGATGACCTAACAACCAGAATAGAAATAGGAAGGAATCTCCCACTATTTGTACTTAATAGACCTATTAGCATATTACATCTAATAGATTAATGTTACCTTGAAATTACAAGAGCAGGGTAGGAAGCGATAGCATAGAATTCCCTGTATTTCCTTTTCATCCAAACACAGTTTATCCATGGTATGCTGATGGTGCATTAGGGCTCCTTCAGGGCAGTGCAGTCATGGACATCTGAGCTGCTCCAACTTAGAAGGTTGCAAAAGCATCGCTGGCTCTGTGGCGGCTTTAGGTGGGAGTTCTCGATAATCCTAATGCTCCCAGTTCCTAATTTATTCCTTCACGTGCTGCTAATACTGCATAGTCCAGCTGGACTAACTCCCTCTCAGAAACAGCGCTAAAGGAACGGGGCACAAGGAATAAGCTATGATTCTGGAGGGGGCTTAGCAAAGGAAAGGGTTTGGGAAAAGGCCAGCAGGAGGTGCAGCAGCGGAGAGCATCCTTTGTCTGGCCGTGGAAGGGGGAGGAATCCTGCCTGGAAAGGCCCACGGGGTGGGCTGAAGGCTGTGCCAGCCTTCGCTGTGCCAGGTGTCACTGGATGGCAGAACAGGGGATGTGGTGGCAGAAGGGGCTGCTATGGAAACATCTGTATGTTTATACAGGTGGAAGTATCAAATCCCATTGGTATCACCTGCAGTGGCCTCTCTGGAATGAACAGCAGGTTGTCTGGATGAAAACTTAGATTTCTGTGGTCATGAGAAAGGGGTTAAGTCTCACAAGGAGTAGGGACAGGCTCTAGAGCTCTCTTTTGGTACAAAGCACAGTACAAGGCAAAGAGAAAACTGTCGTGTCAAGTTGCTTGAATACTTGGACTGTCAATGGCTTCCTTCTGCTAAACAGGGTCCTAAATATCCGTGTGTATTATACTAGCTGATGTTTGTTGCACCAGTGCATACTAGCATGGAGCTGTGCCTGCTAGATCTTTGCTAGGACAGTGGAAGCACACTTATTTTCTCTCTTATAGTGGAATCCACTGTAGACTTTTGAAGCTAAAAGTTTAAATTTTAAACCTAAACAGTATCTTATTTTCTCTCTGAAGTTCCATTGCATGCTTCCAAATGAAATAAATCAAATTAATGAGTTAGTGTTATACGAAGACTGATTTATTGCAGTGATTTCAGAATAAAATGATACATAGGAAACCGTATCAGTAACATAATGACTCAAAGAATGTGGCAGTTTGATTTATCAACTGTGCGTTTGTCTGAATCCCTTTATGTGCCTGATTCCTCATTTGATTCCAGTGCAATGACTCATATCAGTCCAAAGCAAGTCGAGAAATATCTGAGATCTGATGGGATCATACATTCATTTTTCACCAATGTACGCAGCAACAGCATCCCTGGGGAATTTGCGTGCGCCACGTCTACAGAGGATAGGGGTTATTGCATAAAATCTGGCTCTTTAGGTCAAGTCATAAAGGGTTTTCATCTCAACGGAGTTTAGTTCATATCCTTTTTGTATCAGCCAAAAGACAATCATTACGTATGCAACCTTCAAAGCAATAGAGAATTAAATTCAGTACAATATCCTGTCTGTTTTAATGCGATGGTTTTAAAATAAAAAAGCCCCAAACCCTAGTCATCTAGGTAAGTAGAGAAAAGCTATTTTTCACTGATATTTTTTTGCCATTTGAATTTAATTTACTTTTCTCCTTAAGATGATTTCAGGCTTTTTGAGACAACTAAACTCTGTATAAAGTATAGAAGATCCCAATATGAGTTTATTTACAGCTTAGATGGCTGATATTTTTAAATATATGGTGCTGAATAATGTATCTATATTCTTCTTTTGGTATTTTGATGCAAAATGTTGGATGCACTAGAGCCAGATATATGAACACCAAGAGAATTAGAAAGAAAAAATGCAGACTTGGCCACACTTGGATGATGCAAAATCTTAGAGGAATTGTTGTTGTCACACCAAAAGTGTGAATGCTTTCAGAACTTGTGAAAAACTATATAAATAAACTAAAAGCTCTCTTTTATACCTATATAATCAGATTTTCCTCTGCAAGTCACTCTCTCTCATCATAATCATAATGATGTTCTAAGAGATTAACACTTGAAAAAGAGACATGGATAGGGCATGAGCTAGGCTATATCCTGCTTCTCTTCAAATTCCAGGAATATTTATTTTGCATTGAACTTTCTTAAGCTGAAACACTTCTAGTGACCACCAAGGAAAAATCCCCAGTTGTTTGGTTTTGGGGTTTTTTTGTTACCTTAAGATAACTAATTACAAAATTAGTTTCTCTTATTCATCTTAAAGAGTGGAGACTCTTTTTGCAGTCAGTTTTGCTGTAGCAGTACTGCATTCTTGGAGATGTTAAACATGGGAGGTGCTTCCTGGGCCTGGTGCTACGCCTGTGGAATCACTGGAAGACTGTCTTATATATAAAAAACCAGAATAAAATACATTTTCCAAGAAGAGATTCTTGCTTAGTTATGTATTTTGTATGTTCTTTGCTTGATATATTGCACAGAGAAAAATTTGTTCTGCCAAAATGCACAAAGTGTGAGCAGAAACTAGACCAGAGTCTTTAACCCCATGTGGGCAGGAAATACATGGAATAATTCTGTCCTGAAAGGCACATTTGCAGGTTAAAATGCTTGATGCACATCAGGTGAGACAGAGATGGTCAGTTTTTATTGGTAAAGTACCATTTTGCAATCTGTCCTCACTGTTAGTCAGTATCTATCAGCAACAGTAAAGTCCAGTCTCACTTTTGCCACGAATATAAAATTCTTGTGTGTAACAAAATAATCTGACTTAAACCTCTGGAATAAAAAAACTAACTTAGTTTTTTTGGGGTTTTTTTTTTTTTTAGTTTTACATGTGTTAAAAGCACAAACTGCTGATCTATATGTAAATAAATGCTACAAGATGAATGTAAACGGGGAAAGAATATACTATTTTTGCATGATAATAGGTTACTTAAAGACCTCTTGATGCCTTAGAGGAAAATTGAAAAAGCATTTTATTTAGAGGCAATTCTATTGGCATACTTTTTGTATCTTTAGTTCACTTTGGTTTTCTCTGGGGGAAAAAAAATCAGAATTAAATCATTGTTTCTTCTTGGAATTGATGTTCTTCAGTATTTTGCACATTTGGTGGTTTCTATACCACCTTTGCTCCTGTGAAACAATGAAGCTTTTCAGAGAAGAAATCTGGATGCTGGTAGCCCAGAAGTGAAAAATTTTAGATCCCTTGAATTCCTCCAAAGAAAAATGTTTTCTGAGGCATTTGGAGTCCCTTTAAGCCCTTTATTTCAGCTTTTTGTTATGTATTTTAGCAAAGTAAAAGCAGCCAACAAGTGAGGCATTTTGGTAAGTGTTGCCTATTGTATTTTGAACTGAAAGTGAAGGGGGGTAAAATTTAACACATACATTTGTGTAAAAAAAAATCTTAACTGTTATTAAAGATTTTTTGGTTTTGGTATATTAGCATGTATATCAAGGAGTCATCTATGGAAACTTTTGTAAAGAACTAAATTCTCACCTTTCTCAAGACTGCTCATAAGATTTTCTCGTGAACTGACATACAATAAAAGCTCTTTTCTAAAATCTGTTGTTCCTCCAGTACTTTGTCCTCACCATCGGTATGAAGTTATTTGGAATGTGTGCCTAAACTAAACATGTAAAAAGAATAAATTATGTAAAATAAAATAACAACCAAAGGAATATTGGAGCCCGAGATTGATTTTAGCAATCTCCTATGAAAACAAATTGTTGCAAAGTTCTCTGAATATGCAGCAGTCTTTCTGTAATGTTTTTTTTTTTAATTTTAAATCAATAATATAACCAAATGTATATGCTTGTTTAATATGAATTGACAATTGGGAATGCATAGTTATTTTTTCAGACTGTGTCTAAACCAATAAAGTTTCGAAGCATTCGGGCTCTATTCGGGTTTTTGTGCACTTTTATCTCCCTTCACTTGGGAATCCAGAAACGCCTCAAGTGCCCAAGGCCAGGTTGGATGGGGCTTGAACAACCCAGTGTAGTGAAGGGGTCGTGCCCATGGCAGGGGGCTGGGACAGGATTGTCTCTGGGTCCCTTCAACCCCAACCATCCAGTGATTCTACACGCTCTGTTCTTTCATGTAACGAAGCGACGAGATTCCTTCTCTCTACAAACTGAAGTTGAAACACAGGGTCTGATCGGGACAGGGAGTATCGCACAAACGATTTATTTACCGCATTTTCATACACGGCTTTTTTCCCTGTGAGGGCGGTGAGGCACAGGCTGCCCTGGGAGTGCTGCAGGCCAGCCCGGACGGGGCGCGCAGGGCCGGTGCGGTGAAGGGGCCCGTGCTCCCGGACGGGGCACTCAGAGCCGGTGCGGTGAGGGTGTCCCTGCCCCCGGACGGGGCTCGCAGGGCCGGTGCGGTGAAGGTGTCCCTGCCCCCGGACGGGGCTCGCAGGGCCGG
>VZRO01007532.1:158731-173133 GCA_013397915.1 Daphoenositta chrysoptera | reverse complement strand
GGTGGGGGTGCAGGAGGTTGGGCCGGTGCCGGCGGGAAAGGGTGGGGGAAAGAGGACCCTGCACTGTGCTTTGTCCGATGTGTTCTCGTGGGTAAAGGTGCTGGGCAGGGTAATCCGGCGAAGGTTTTTTACCAATAGCGTCCTCAGTGTTCCGCCAGGGGTTTGTTCCTCACACCTGTGCCCAGCGCAGCGAGTGCTGTGTGAGGGGGAGAAGTGGTTTCTTGTTATCCATGTCCCTCACATGTTCGGAGAAAGCAGACTGCTGTTCTGGAAACAGGAGTGTTTCTCCTATTTAGCTGCTAGTTAGCAAAAGGAAGGATTTTTCCTTCTGTAAAACGCCTCCCCTCCATTTAATCGAGTTGGAAGGGAGCATTTAGAAACGGCAAGACAAAAGCCTTACTCACCTTTGAAAGAATACTTCTAAGAATTGCTTAAAGTCGTTGCTCAAAAGGAGCTGCCTCGTTGTTGAACGCAGAGCAGCAGACACCAAGCTAAGAATTTGTGGCCTGTTAAGAAAAAAATTCAGTTCGAGGGAAGGGATGAGAATCAAGTGAAGGTTGACAGAGTGTGGGGAAGATCAGTGTGGGATGTCTTGATCCTGGGCTGATCTTGGTAATTTGGTTAATAAAGCTTTGGTGTTAGAGGGCACAGCGAACATTTGTTTTTACCTTGCTCCTGCTCTTGTATGTATTTAGTGCTCTTGTGCACAGGACTGGGTGCAGCCAGCAGCCTGGAGCTTTTCTATATCCTTGAAAAAAAAGAAGGAAAAGGATGAGTCCTGTCCATATATCATCCTGTCCTGAATTCCCAGGAAGCTTCAGCCAGAGGGGTCTGTGTGGCCCTGGAGGAATGCAGTGTTTCAGACCCAGTTTTTAGTGTGGGGATGGACACTCCTTTGCAGTCATAAAAGTGTAACTCTAGAAAGTTTGGCTGTTTGTGGCTCTTGGATAATGAAAGTAAAGCAGAGCTAAATAACTTACAAAACTGGCTTTAGGATAAGAAAATACGACTCTGAAATTTGCTCGTTTCTGATTAATTTTGTCGTTAATGCCATTGGGATTATATACAGTAAGGACCAGTTTATGTAGAAATCCTTGATTTTCCTAATAAACTCCATTTAAAACCGATTTATACTTGAACTATTTTGAACCAAGGTAAAGGTTGCTTCCAGGGTGGTGGGCTTTTTTTGCTTTTAATGTTTCTAAAACACCAGAAGTATTTTTTTAAGTCTGCTTTTTGTTTTGTCTTGATATACTGTTGAAAAAAGCTAATTCAGATTTTACATTGTTTGTGATAATAGGGTCAAAAAGTGTTATGGGTGTGGAAGGTCGGAACAGCCAAGGGTTCCCTGTTAGAAATAATAATCTAAATTCTAATATTGAAATTATCATTACTGAACTAAATATTTTTTCTCTAGGCCGGAAGAAAAAGCTCAGTGCGAAATACCTACCAAAAATTAAAGAAGATGTTGCATATACTGAAGAGAGTTCTTCATGCAACCAAAGGTCAGCTAGAACTCATTCAAACACACCATTGTTAAGGCTTGCTAGTAAATTATATTGTTTTGCCTTGTGAGATGGCTCTTGGAGAGATGCAGTCAGAATTATCAGTGCACTGATATTTGTCAGATTATTTATTGACACCCCATAAAGACATTTTGGAGTTGTTGCCTTTGTCTAAAATGGTGTAGCTCTGTGACTGAACTTGGTTATGTTCTTCGACTGCAGCAATCAAGTGAATGTCAGAGAAACAACAGACTTCAAGATGAAAGAAGAGGAACCAGAAGAAAGCAGTGTACCACTGAAGGTGAGAATGCTGTCTTGCTTTTTGTCTACTAGTGATGGAGGATAAATCAGAGGAATGTGACACGTTAAATTCTTTTTCTATTCAGGTAGAATCTCCTGGGAGTTGTGTGTGTGTGTGCCCAGACATTTTTCAGGCCGAACTTGGTCCTGTATTTTGGATTACATTTTCTGTATCTTTGGCCAGAATAAAAGCTGATGGAGCTACTAGCATGAGAAAACATCAATACTAATTATCCTTAACGAGGCAAGGCTTTAGGAATTGTGTTGTGTGGAAGAGATCTCAGCAGAGTGTGATTCCAGAGAATTGCTCACTTCTAGGTCAGGCACAGACCTTTGACAGGTTGCTATTCCTCTTTCTTGTGTTATTAAAATTGGAAGAAAGTGGTTAGAGACGATGGTGCAGAAGTGGTACTGGACAGTTGATACTGCAGTGGCAAGAGAATAGTGAACCAGGTGTGTTTGAACTGAAATCTGCTGCAGCAAAGGGCTCAGGTGATACTGGTATAAAATTATTTTTCTTTAAAACGTTAGCTCTTCTTTAGACTCTACCAGTTATTTACATTTTCTACAAAATGCCTAGTTTTGTAGAATCTACTGCCTACACATCATAGATGTTTATATTTACAGAAATGGTGTGGGATTCTGAAAGTGAGAACTGGGTGTCTGAAAAAAAAAAAATCAAAAGGCAATGAAGTTCATTACTCCACAAGTGTTGTGCATAAGTTGAGTTGATGTCAGTATGCCTTCAATGGCAGTCTCATCCAGCAAAAATTACAGGATCAAATGATGGGGTATTCGTCATGAATTTTAGAACTGTAAGTCAGATTGCAGGTTTTTTAATGTGCATGAAAATCCCTGCTACAAATTACACTGTGAATAGTAGGCTTAAGTGGTGAAGTACTAGACAGGGAGTTTTCTCAGTATCTGCTGATGTAGTATATTTAAATGCCTTTCTTTCTCTGCATTCAGTTGCCTTAGGTTGTTTGTATTGGTGTTTTAATTTTAGGAATCCAAAATAATCAACTTTGAAAGTAAAGAAAGTTTGAAAAATGCTGAAGTGACTTCAAGTGAGTATAATGGCAATACATTATATTATTAAATATATTTTTATGTCTATATTAAACCAAATGTGAAATTCTTGATATAATTTTATTTCTATAAACGTACTGGTCTTGTACTGTGCTGTTGTTGTCCTGGTTTCTGACTGTGATATTAGAGAGTGAAGGTTTTGAGACCACTGGCTGGATTTCTGCCTCTTACTGCAGCCTGTGGCTGGGCTCACATGAACTGGGTGTAGGCAGCACAGACAGACCCACAGCTCCACAGTCTTGAGCCCAGCCTGTTGGAAATGACAGGATCTTGGTTTTATCATTGACAGAACTAGTTGTGGGCATCAGTTCTTCAGTTTACTCACACCTGCATTTCTAAAAGCTTGTGACCCATTTAAGAATTACCTTACTAGAGGCTAAATTCTTCAGGTATGTCTTGTGAGCCTTGGGCAAGGAAGGTGTCTTCTCTTAGCTTATGGTAGTGTATGAAAGTAAACAAAGGATGCCCTTTGTTTGTTTTTTAACTGTATTATGACTCGTTACAAGATACTGACATGACAATTTTTAGCTCATTACAGGAATGAAACTCGGATAAGGAAATCCTGATGGTTTGTACAAGATGGTAGGTTTTTTTTAGCCACCTTTTTGTCTCTTTCTCTAGGTACAGAAACTACTCTTCCCACAGGTGTTTCCACCTTTCTCATAGAGTGTTTAGATGAAGATTCAGCTGCAAATTATAGCACTACTAACAACAGCCTGAAGAGTTATTCATCCCCTGAAACATTCAGACATGATGATTCGGGTGAGACTTTTGGGGGACTTTTTTCGAGTTTCATTTGGTGTGGAAAATGTGGGGAGACTATCTTCAATAGAAAGAATAGCTGCCTCCCTTGGTGTGACTCACCAGGTTACATCTTTGCTATAAACCTGTGCTTAACATGTAATCTGTGTATCTGTCCTCTAATCTGGTGTGAATCAGGTCCTGGTGTAATTTGAATCCTAATTTAAACCTAAAGTATTCACCGTTGACACAAGCTGTTCATTGGAATGACCCACAAATGTGCTTTCAGTCAAATTCTTTCCAAACTTTTCTGCAGCTGTTTGAGCCAAGGCAATGCTTTAATTTTGCTTTTTTTGTTCCTGTCCTGCAAATGTGATTGCTTTTTGTTTGGTCACAAATTTAATAACTTGATGAATTTCAGCATAAGAAGTCTGCACTTCTATTTTTTATGTCCAGAAAGATGCGATTTTTACTCTGTGGACCCTGGGAAGTACAAGAACTCTACTCTCCTGGACTGCAGCAAAGCAGTGACCGTAGATAAGATACCACAGATCTCAAATCTTTCAGCAATATTAGGTAATTCAATTCATGTCTTGAGGATATAAACACAAACAAATTTCACTCTGGTGTGAGGAACCTGTATAAAATATGTAACGCTCATTTTATGTGAGGTCTGTCTGCAGCTGGAGAGCAGCTCCCTGCTGACGGTCTGTGTGTGCTTCTGTTGTGGAGTGCGGTTTGGTTTCCCAGTTGTTACGTGTCAGTTAATGCTTTGTCCTTTGATTTCCCCCATTCCCGGTTGCTTTCTCCAAAGGCTCCGCTCCCCGCCTNACCGGCCGGGTGCGGCCCGGGGCTCGCCCTCGTGCCCCGGGCCAGGGCCGACCCTCGAGCCGCGCGCCCAGATGCTTCTAATGTTGTGCTTTTAAAGTTAGTTTGCACGAAAAAATTGTCTGGTCTAAGCGGCNTTTCCCTCGTCAGTCACCCTGTCCCTCACCCAGTTGTGCTGTCCCTCGTTCCAGAAAGTTCCTCGACCCTCGGTATCCCATTGGTCGCCCATGTGAACCCTCCCTGCGGGACCCTCAAGATTTGTTAATGTTGTGTCTGTTATACCCTGGACCCTCCTATGTCATTCCCCCATTGGTTGAAATTGTTGTACCTCCCCCCTTTTAAAACCCTGTGCAACCGCCTGAGAGTCGGATTTGGTCCTTTCAGAGGAATAAACCTCCTCTGGAGCGCACACCGGATCCCGCCTCCCTGCTTTTCCTCGCAGGCGCGCCCCCCGCGCTGCCCCTGCGGCTCGCCCTGCCCGTGCTGCCGGGGCGGCTCCGGCCGGGGCTCCTGCAGCCTGGCTCCTCGGGCTTCTCCCGGCACACACCGGCCGGGTGCGGCCCGGGGCTCGCCCTCGTGGCCCGGGCCAGGGCCGACCCTCGAGCCGCGCGCCCAGATGCTTCTAATGTTGTGCTTTTAAAGTTAGTTTGCACGAAAAAATTGTCTGGTCTAAGCGGCGAAGTTTTTTCATTTAAAGTTTATCTTTCATGTTTTGGGTTTTTTTTAGAACCTGTACCAGAGGATTTTCCAGACCGATGCATTAAAAGGTAATTGTTACAGCAGACTCTTTGATGGACCTAAATACTCAGGCTCTTCTCTTTTGAGTGATACTTAAAAGAAAGGCCAGTACAAATAAGCCTCTGCTCCTGCAAACACTTCTGTTGAGTTTCAGCTACCTGTGTCCTCACTAACTTTGATACTGGTGGAGTTCGAAATTTGTCGGGGAAGTTAGTGTAAGAGAACTCAGTGAAGGATTTTACAGAAGGAGATGACATTTACTTCCAAAATTCCTAAATAAGTTGCTTTTATGCAGTTGCACTAATTCTGTCAGATTTCATTCAGTCACAGCGAGAGGTGTGTGCTCAGGTGTCTGGCCAGGCTTGCCTGTGCAATAAAGTGTGAAGGGGTACCTGTTGTCAAGTCTTCATTAAGTCTGACATTCTGTGTTTGCCCAGATTAAAGTCAGGTTTTGGGCAGTCTTTCATGTTCTTTAGGAGTCACCAGCTTACATGGTGTTCTCCTTTGCTTTGGAGTCCTGCTGACTTTATATTCTAATGTTGTGCCAGGTTTCTTACTGCCTGTTGTTAGTGTTTTCCTTGCTTGGAATGCATCTGCCAGAAGTGGAACGGTGTGTGTGTTGGTGTGCTGGGACCCTGCTGACACCCCCTGTTGTTGGGTGCCAGGTTTTCTCTGGCAAGTTGTCTGTGGTGAGGTTTTATCACAGAGAAGGGTCTTGTGTACTTGGCCTTATCACAGAGCTGCCTTCAGGTCCTGACTTAAAAACCTGAGGAACATGAGTGTGCTTTGAGGAACAGCATCATTTCTTTTAACCCTTGTGCTTCTCTTTCCAGTCTTACATGTAGACATTTTAATTCGTAACACATACCAATCTTAGTGTTACAGATCTCTACACAATTGACTCTGATTTTTCTTGTGAACCTAATTTCCCCTGCATCCTCCTTAAATGTGTTCTGTCCTAGAATGCCAGAATGCTAAGTATTTAGCAAGTCTTCTATGGGTCTTAAATTGCAACAGACCTTGGGATAAGCTGTGTGACTTGATAAACTATCAAATAACTGTAAAGGGTGATTAAGCAACTCTTTAACAATGTTTTTGAAAATAAGCTTTATCCCTTTCCACTCAGCCTATATTTTCTTACTAATAGTTTTTTTTGATGTTAACATTCATTCTGAGTAGTGGTTCTTTTTTTTCCCTCCTCTTCTAGAAAGAGACCATCAAATTGCAATTACAGTTCTTCAAAATCAGGTGTTTCAACTATGCTGGCAGGTAAAATATGACCTGAAGCAGTTGTACTAGCTGTGAGAACAGAATATTTTACCCAAACTTAAATGATTGCACAGTATCTATACCAGGCTTCTACTGTGTCATTTGTCTTCCAGCACAGACTAAATTCAGTTGTGTCTAAAAGGGAAAGTGTATATTGAAAAATCGTCCCAGCAAATAAGACTTGGTTCTAATTAATATGTTAGGAGAAGAAAACAAAAACAACCAACCAACTAAAGTCTCAGACCCCGCATTTTTCCATTTAATCACCCGAGATGGTCAATGAAAATTGACATGTCTTATTTAACTTACCCAGGAACAGAACTGTTTGTGTCATGCTCTTTACTTGAGCTTATTTCATATCAGCCTCACAAATACATTGAGTCCCTGATGTAACACTACAGTTCTGATGTCTGACCAATATGATTCTGTCTGGCCCAGGTACCACATAATTTCCCCCTGCTTAATTTGGAGTGTAATGGCAGCAGAAGTTGCCACTGGTAAAGACTGCTGTGATTATACAGGTCTCTGGTCCCACAGTATTTACCCAGCTGTAAATAGCCAGGTGAACATAAGATGAATAAGCAGCCTTGTTTAAGGAATGGGAGAGGAGTAAAGCAGTGCTGATGGTGGGAAGAGGGAGATGAGGATTGTATTGGAGGGTGGAACTGTGTTTACATGGGTGGCTTTGGAATTACTCCTCTTTGAAAACCATCCTGTAAGTCATGGGGTGGAGAGTAGCTGTCTTTATCTCAATTAATGTGTTGGAAATCTGTCACAGGAAAAAAACTCTGTAAAATAACAGCTGCAAGAGAGAGAACTCCAGACCTAAAAAGTGGTATGCGCTGTTCTTCACCGTTAGGACCAGAAAGCAAGGTGAAAGATCCTTAATAAATCAGCAGGGTTGTAACACAAATGATTTGCTCCTTGTATGGGTGGAAAACTCCACTTAGAGGAATAGTAGTTCCTGCTACACTTGTAAAGGGGTGCTTGCAGCCCGGGGAGAGTGAAGATGTAGCTTGCCTCTCCCTCTCGATAGAGCAATAGTCATGGATGCCCCCAAGCTCACTGTTTTTCAGACTGGCTGTGTCAGTGGAACTGAAATGGGTTGTTCAGAGCTTGACTATGACAAGAGGGTTGCTTTTTTAGTGCTTACCTGGCTATAGGGATTTACCTCATAACACAAAATGTAATTGTTTCACTATTTAGCATGATAATCAAACAGCTAAAGCCAAAAGGCAGAAGAAAAAAAAACCCAGTATTAATCCCTTAGAAGAAGGTTCATCATCATCGTTTCGGCAGCTTGATGCCCCAGGAAACACTTCTGCCAGATCAAAGGGGTTGAGAGCAGAAGTTCTGCCAACCAAACCAACACATGCTGTGGTGGTGAGTATTCCCATTGTGCCCCACTGATTAACACTGGCATGGAATGGAAGTGGGAGGTGTCAATCCTGACCAAAGTTACAATTAATTAGGGGAAGTGGCAGAAAGTGCCACATCTGAAATGTCCGTGCTGCAGTAAACTAATTCTTTGTCTTAATTTTGGAGAGCATAAGACCAACAAAACCCTGAATGACAGGAATTCACTACTGAAGAACTAGTAGTAATTCCAAATGGAGTTCTAAAGTATTGTGTGCTAGTTAAAACTGATACTGAGTTCTTCTCTGTTTTTGTTTAGCAAATGACTTCGACCATGCTAATCATGGAGGAATATAAAGTCCTAAAAAATCCTGGTAATGCTCAACCTCTAGAGCTAGATGTGAGTGTCTATCTGATACTTTTTTTTTTTTTTTTAATGATTAAAACCAAAGAAACCATTCCTTGTGGCACACTCTATTTCTGCCTATATGTTACACTGCAAATTGCACAACAAACTCTGATAAATTCTGGACAATTAACCCAAACAACCCAACCTAGGAATTTGTTTTGTATTTTTACAAATGTAATGTAAAACCAGCCCTAGTATCCTTACTTGCACAACCCTTTTTATTTAAAATTGATATTTAAATGCTAGTTTGAATTGTTTGGCAGTACAGGTAGTACACAGGTAGTACAAGTGTCTCTGCACACTTGAGCTAGTGCATACTAGATTAATAAACAGAGACCATCAGGGTCTTGCTGAATCCCTAAACTATTTTTTTAAGCAATAGAATATCTTTTGCATGAGCCAACAACCATTAGCCAATCTGAACTATTGTCTCTTATTAAACTGGGCACTTAGGCCTGTATATTTTGTATTTTTACTGATCTGTAGCTGAGCTTGTCACCGGTGTGCAAAGCCTCACCTGGGGAAGACCTGTTCCTGAATACCACACGTCCATTTGTAAATTCAGAAGAAATTGTTCCTGCATCTCTGAGCTCAGAAAAAGAAATTACTCCTCAAAGCCCTGAAGAAAAGAATATTTTAAAGGTTCTGATTTTATTGCACTTCTTAAATCCAATTTTGTCATGCTAATTTGGAGTGTACTGTATATTTAATCCTTACAGTATTAAAACTGCCAAAGAGAATGTTTAAAGCTTTGAAGCTTTCTATCATCCTTTCCAATAGCGTGTTGAGTGTACACAAATAGTCTTAAATGTTTTCTAGTGACATGTCTTGAAATCTGCATGTCATGTCTAATTTCCCTAGAAGAAAGCTAAAAGAACATTTCCTCAATGGGAGTAGTTGTGTGAGTGAAATGTTATTAATCTTTTCAGCCTCTGTGTGACAGACAAGAAATCTGCTCCATCGTTAGAATGTCACCAGGCCCGAGGCGTTCCCGGCTCCAGCAAGTTCCAGTTAAGAGGAAAGAGTTCCACCTTCCCAAAGGAGTGCCTGAAGGTAAAGTAGCATAGACTTGGTTCACTGTGCAGATGCTAACTAGTTAGTTGAGTGTTTAAAGGTTGTCAGGCTTTTTTTTTTAGGTCTGACTATTTTGAAAAATCGCAAGGCTAAAGAGAGTAAAAGATACAGAAAACTTCAAATCTCTGGCTTAATAGTGTTCCTGTGCAACAGTACTTTATTAAAACTGCACTAACATTTTCTCCTCCAAGGATTTTTAGCATAGGAATTAATACAGTCATAGGCTACTTCATAATTAAGGCCTTATTATTATTCTGTGCTTTATTTCTAGGGTGAGTAAGCCTGAGTTGAACTTTACATATAGTATTCACCACCCTCCCACAAAGTAGTTCAAGTTATCAGTAATGTTTTTCTTTAAAAATTATCAGTTTATCATAAGGTTTCTGTTCGTTCTTCTGAAACCCTTAACATAGGGAAAGCTCCTTTCTTCACTTCCTAGATTTTTGTTAAACAAAAATGAGAACTGTGAAGAAAACTGTCTCATCACTTAACAGAGGTAAAGCCCCACCCTTTCCCATCTCCCGTGAAGTTTCTCGGTGTACCACTGGATGGCATGTGTCTTCCAAAGTTTAAAGTAGTTCTCCAGGTTTTCTGCAAGTTGTGTGTTAATTACTCTGTTTTAATTCAATACAGAGGTACTACGTAAGTGTGGCAGCTTTCAAAAATACTGAATACACAAAAATTTTCATTTTCAGTCTCTTAAATCCAAATGTCTTCCTACTGTATTACCAGTTGAGTCATATGCAGCATCTAGAATGTAGGGAAGTGCTTGTAAGTGTGTGTGTATGTATTAATTAATGACACTCATCTGATGCTTCTGTACAGATCAAAGAACTGGGATGCCAGGTCATGTGCCCAGGCAAATTGTGGTGGTACAGAGCACAGGCTGTACTTGGTGGGCAAGTGAACCAGCAATCAGCAAGTGGTGGTGTCAGAATAAAAGTTTGGTTTTCTTACTGCTTTTCTAGAGGGTCGTGGTATCAGGAATTAGACCCACTGTGGCTGGGGGTTTATGCTGGATGTTTTATTCTCTGCTCAAGGAGTCTTTCAGATGATGTTGGTTTTCATTAGGAATGTACATAAACTCAAAATTATTGTTCTCTCCTCGCTGGCAAATGAGACCTGCAAGATCCAGATTCTTCCACACAAATGCTAGCATTGGATATATCTAGTGCACAACTGAACAGCTGGTCAGATCAATGAGCTTTCTCTTACATGTGAGAATGTGCCACTTTATTGATAATTATTTATCACTTTTCTTTTCCCCCAGATACTATTACAAGTACCAAAAATTGGATCTACTGTAAACAGAGATGAGATTTTTGCCTGTCAGCAGGAGTTAACAGAAGAAATTACCATCTTGCTGCTGTGGCAGGGTGGTCAAACAGAACTCCTAACTAGTAATTATTGGTTGTAATTTTTTTTGCATATATGTTGTTTGAAATTTAGTATTATGTGTTTCAGTAAGCTAGTAAATACTCAAACACTGTGTATTAAATTATTTTGCACAGCAACTAGATCCTGTTTTGGGCATTACTCTGTAAGGATTCCTTAAAGATGATTCTTCAGTTTATTTAGGTTTTTAAAAACTGTGACTGAAGAACAGCAGACCAAATTGCATTAATAGAATTACTTCTGGTTTTCTGCCAAGATTTCTAGTTTTTTCTAGTAGCATTAGCATCTAAAGATGTGACCTCTGTTTAAGTGTTAACACTGACTGTAACTGTTTGTTCTGGAGTGGTTATGAAAGCATTCATGTACTGTTGGGGACCCAGAAGTCAATAGTATGCTGCTATTAAACTCCTTGAATGCTTGGGTCTGCAGAACTTTGGAGGTACAGGACTGTGTGTTCTGTAATTTGATTTCTGAACATGAATACAGGTCATCTCCACCCCATCATCACTGTGAGTTGGCTCTTAATGATTAGCACTGTCACCATTCTGAGCACATCCACTGCTCTCTCAGAGTCCTTCCTGTTACATCTCAGACATTTTGTAGTTTCCCATCTCTCAGTCATTGTTTCTTCTAGTGGCTTCAGACTTCGAGAAAGTTAATGCCTTACATGAATACAAAGGTGGGAAAAACCCTTTCATAGTTGAACTGTTTGAAAAGATGGATATTGACATTCTGGATTTTCAGGTTGCTGCTCACACTGTGTCCACATAAATCAGATTCCCAGTGCTTACAGTTCAGCTTGTGCATTGTTAATTCATAAATGTTGTTCTTAATGTGCTGAATGTCTCAGAAAACACTGTCAAGAACACGGTTTTTTCCACTTGAATTCATTGTGCATTAAAGTTATTTGCTCCCTTACAGTGTTCTCACTACAATATCCTTTACTCAGACTTTTTCCGGACAAAAAAAGGGAAGTTTTTCAACATTTCAAAATGCTGGTATGGCTTTCAAAAGTGTGAGTTTGTTTTGCAGTGTTATCACCCTGGAAAATAGTTTTGTATTTCCAAAAAGAGTATGACAAGAAGACATACAAAATTCACAACTTTAGTTTGACTGCATTTGAAAATACTGCAAAATTTCAAACCCTGATCTTTTCCCCATTGCGCTGGGGTAGAAGGAAGTGCAAATAAATGCTGCTGGATTAGTCTATGAACAAGAATTATATAAACATTCTATATGGCTCAAGGTTAAAAATTATGCCATTAAGCTATCTTTTAAGCATTAGTAGAATGAGTTCTGCCAATAACTCTTTGGAGTCCTGTCAGGTATGCTTTTAATTATCAATATCCTTGTTGTTGCAAATAGTAAGTCACTAGTAATTATGCAAGAATCTAGAGCCCCTAGGAGACAGAGGTGAGAGCCTTGATATAGCTTTAAGTAAAATTGAAAGTTACATATTTAGTAAGTTGTGCTTATGCTGATTATTCAAGTAAAGGATGGTCCAGAATGAAGATATGTTTATTGTAAGGGTATTCTGGAAGTCACAGGAAAAAACACTGATTTTGCCCCAGGCCAGTTGGTAGTGTTAGACAAAGAGACTAATATTGGCAAACTAACTGGAAAGTACAAGAGAGGAAACATGGTCTGTAACTGAGGAATTGGCTGTAGCAGCCTGAATATTGCTGGGGTTTGCTTTTGTTTTTCTTCATGGGACGAGGCTGTATAGGAGGACAGAAATATCATGAACCACAATCTCTTGTCCTTCCCTTCAGTTATGAAAGCACTGCTTCTTATCATCTTTTGTCTGACTCTTGGAGAAAGTGTAATTAATTACCAGGCTAGCTTTTTGCCCCAGGGAAGGAAATTCATTTTGAGGCTGCAATGATCTCTATTCTTGTTCTGCTGTTCTCAAAGGAAAGGCATTTTCCCATAGTTTGGTTTTCAGTTGAAAAATTACTACAGAAAATTTCATTCAGAGTGGAAACTGGCTCTTCCATGTTGGTGGGTAAAGGTTATGGGTCATGGCCAGTTAGTGGGTAGGACAGGGGAGGTTATTTGTGCAGTGACCAGGAGAGGAATCTGTTCAGTGTCAGTGTCTCCAAGGCTGCTCTCACATCCCAGACATGATGAAGTCTTAATGGCTTGAATGGAATTGCTTCCAGCAAGTCAGTCCGTGCAAGAACTCTGATAATCCTTTATCACCAGGAATTGTGCATGGCAGATGCATGTTGAGTAAATCTATTACACATAAATCTGTAAGAGGTTTTTCTTCAACACTGTTCAGTTATGTTTGTTATCTGAAGTGCTCTTCTAGGAGACTTTGACTCGAAGTACCCAGAGATGGTGGGAGATGTGTCTTGCACTGGAATGCTACAAAGTACATGTACAGGCCGGTGGGGGATAAAGCCTTGCATGCAAATGGTTCTGGTTTGGTTCATAATCTTTAAATACAGAAGAGAGATGACGGGGCCCCAAATCAAAATATGCTGAATGGACACACAAGTTCACTTACATTCAAAGGGACTCGATCAGCTTGAATTGGAATGCACTTGAGCTTAGTTAAATCTTCATTGCTCTTAAGCTGTGAAACTACTGAAAGCTGAGTTACATATCCTGGCCAAAATTCTATCATTTTGTTGTGTTCCCTGAGGACTTTTTATATTTGAGACTGTATTTATGTGGTCCTTTTGAAGCCAGGAGGCTTTCACATAGTGAAAGGATGTAAAGAATTGGTCATGTATAAATCTGTAGCAGGCATGGGTGTCTTCTGTACAGAACCAGGGGGAAAAGGTGTATCTAAACATTAATTGCTGTTTTGCGTTAGAATTATCTACAACTTCTGGATAGATGGAAAACAAAGTTCCTACAGATGGGTGATTGTGAAGAATCATTATGTAGATATGTTACACACGTGCTAAAATATACCTTAAAAACAATCTGTTTAATTTAATCTTACATCATACGTTGTTTTAGCTTAATTCTATTTTCCAGGGAAAGCAGATGAGTCAGTCAGTTTTGTCAGTCCTTAATTAAACTTCCTAGCAGTGTTGTATCTGAACAGTGAGACATTGAAGGAGACTTAGCTGTTACCAGGGTTTCTATTTCACTAAAATATTACTAATAAAGAGTTTTGCAAAAAGGCACAGATCCTTTTGATTTTACAAAACCTATTACACTTTTTTTTTTTTTGCTTATAATTTGTTTTGGAGTTAATTGCTGGGCTTTATGTCCTAAATACTCTTTTGTGGATGGATGTTTTACCTGTAATGATGGCTTCCTCTGCCATCAACTACACGCGTTCCACCTTCCCTCTGGGTTTTGACTCGAGTGCATCTGAGCTGAGCCATTCTGCTACAGCTGTGGGAGAATCGCTTCGTGTACCTGGCCGGAGAGCGGGCAGGAGCTGCACTTTCGAGGTTTGGGGTAAAAGACGTCACCTTTCTCTGCTGCAGCCCTGCCCGCACGGTCCCGAAGGTGCGGGGTGCAGCCGCGAGAAGGATCCGATCCCTCGGTCGTGCCCTCCTCTCGCCTTCCTGGGGCTGCTGCCTTTAACTTCCGTCCGAAGAAGGAAAACACACCAGCGGCGCGTTCTCGCCGCCCCCGGGGGCTCCTTGGGCCCTGCCCCCGGCTGCGCCCCGCCGGGAGCGGCGCTTTTCCCGCGGCCGCGGCAGCCGCCGAGGCGAGCGGGAGGCAGAGCC
>VZRO01007532.1:144312-158015 GCA_013397915.1 Daphoenositta chrysoptera | reverse complement strand
CGGTGCTCTGCGGGGCTGGGGCCGGCGCGGGGCCTCCGCGGCTGCTGCGCCGGGAAACGGGTAATGCCTGTGCTGCTCCGCGCGTGAATAATGGTCACGCTCGAAAGCGACGCCGTGTCCGCGCCCTGGCAAAGAGAGAACCTGCGATGTCCTTTCAAAGTGCAGCTTGCCACCTGGGTGCAAATACGATCTGCTTCATTAGTAGGAGTTACGCGCTTCTTGAAGCACTTCTAACAGTGTGGTGAAGCTGTCCTCCCACCCGCTGCCTTGAAATTTACTGCCTGCAAATGATCAGCCCTTGAGTTGCTCTGTAAAGGGAGGGAGATCTCTGACTGATGGGCTTCATTTCTGTGGTGGGATACCCCTTTTAACTGCAGTATTTAGCAGTTTAGATGGATAATAGTGTATCTGCAGTTATCTAAGCACAAGGGTTTTCAAAAAATATTGATGGGACTATATGAGTCCTCAAGGAGTCAAGACATCCTCCAGGACATTACCTGCAGCTAACACAACTTTTGAAGACACTGATCATAGCTGCTTGCACACTTCTCTGGTATTCACTGTGGAGGTGAATCCTTTTTTTTAATGGTCTTTTCTAAGAAACAAAATGTTTTAATGATGTTGATGTCATCTTATTCTCCAAATCATCTTCATACTGGACCGGAGGCCTTGGTGGGGAAGGGAAGGGGTACAAGGACTGCTCTGTATAATTGTCTTGCCTTTTGCTTTGCCTTCGTGATGGGCTTGTCTAGAGACTGGTGGTTCATGCAACAGCTGCAGTGCAGAGCTGGGGCAGAAATGTGGGGATCACACCCGTGTTGGAAGGAGGAGAGTGAATACTTGGACAAGTCTGTGCTTCCCTCATCACCTGTATCATTCTGTGCCAAGCTGGGTCCGAAATTTATAGTGCTGCTTTGTTTTGTGATATGAACTGTCAACTGGTACCTGGTGAATTTGCAGTTGGGGTGGTTTTTGGTGGACCCACAGGTATAATTTGCAGGGAGAGACTGATGAGGCTCTGGGGAGGGTGGGAGATCCAGCTCTGACTTAGAAGAGCCAAGCAGTATTTTTGAAGACTAATGCAGATGCTCACTAGGCGTATTGCCTAAGGGCTGCTTTCATTTTCCAAATGGGGCTAAGTTTGTAGCTAAGATCACAACTAGTGAGGATTACCAATTCCTGGTGAAACTTTCAGATAATACACAAAATAAAGACTGTTATTTATGACAGCTGAGTCTTTGGACACTGGAAACAAGCACTTTACAGTTCAGGCTGTTGCTGGTTCCAGTGAACCTGAATGCAACAGCCTCATCAATTCCACTGGGGCAAGGTTATGTTTTATGGATTGATACATCGTGTCTGTTTGCAGTCTAAATAACAGAGCATTTCCCAAATATTTTGAGCACTGTTATTTCTGTCTGTCTTCACTTTGAAAGCATTGGTCTCTTATTGAGGAGACTGTGTAAAACAACCATAAAAATGCATAAATTCTCTTACTATATTTTGTGGGTAATATGCACTTGGAGAGAAAAGCCCAACTACTCTGGCAATGACATTAGTATAGCAGAACATTTAAGGATGATTTTGCCACTCATTTTTTTTTTACTATGAATATATTGTGCATTCCCATCAGGCATATTGTGAAAATTCATCAGTTCTACTTATCTGACCTTACACTGTTTCAAAAATAAACCAGTCATTTTCAGAGGAAACATTTTGTTTAGTTGTTGATTTTTTTGTGGTAGGTTTTTAAACTTTTTTTTGTTTTGTTTTGTGTTGTTTGGGTTTTTTTTGTTTCCTGCCAAGAATCTCTTTCTGTGCTGGGGGTATGTGAAATTTTGTGAGCCTAGGTCTAGCCAGACTCTGTAAAACCCTTCAGGACTAGGTGCTGGAGAAGTAAACAGGTTTAGTAATGGGACCAGTAAGTTACCAACACACTGAAACATTTGCTGAGGTGCCAGTTTGCCATTTATATATATTTTTTTAATATATATCTGCAGTTTATTTTACAGAAGAAACTTCAGGAAGTCATAGTAGATCCACTACTTGTTAGTTTTTTAGCTCTTCCATTTAATGCAGGGCAACTAGCAGACTTGGTCCTTAGACTGAAATCTCTTGGTACAGCTTGACATTCACATGGTGAGCAAGAATATTCAAATTTTAGTGGTAAAATCTGTTTACAAGAAACACAGAAACACCTGTAAGTATTCTAGGAGGGAAGAGTCAAGCCCTTAAATTCCAAGATGTAGAGTACCTGCTGTCTACTGCAAATAATACTCACGTGAGTGGATTTTCCCTGAGGGTAACTATTACTATAAATAGAATCTCTTGGCTGTATTGTAGCATCTGGCACAGGCTGCTGCTGGTGACAGGAGAGCTCAGCCCAGGCTCAGGCTGTTACAGTTACTAGAAAAATAAAATTTCAGGTAAGCAGTTTTCTAGAATTTTAGAATCAAAGTATTCCTGTTTTAAAAATACATGAAGGAGTTCACATGAGCTGTAATCTGTCTAAAATGGAGATACATTTTAAAATAGTAAATAAATGAACCCTGTTCCAGTAAAATGGAAATAATTTCCAAAAAACTTCCTTAAATTAAGCAGAAGCAGCCATGCATTTCTGCTGTATATTATATGGGCACACAAGACATTCCACTGCACGTTGATGTTACTGACTGTCACAGATAGTGATTTTCAGCTGCTGTGTCTTTCCTGGCTCTCCAGGGATTCACTTCAGCCCTCTGGAGAAAAGGGAGCTGGTAAGTCACTGAAAACTCAACCAGCTTTTTGTTCTTTAAAATGGGCTTAGTAAATTACCAGGAGGGCTGAGGCTTTATATCCTTGTCAAGATGTGTGGGCAGTATTTCCAATGGTAAATACAGCTGCAAGGACTGCAGCAGAGTTTCTGCAGGAGAGTGTGTGTTGGGATCCTGGTTGGACTTTAGGAGCACTGTTAGCATGTGGCAGAGGGCGAGGGATGATCCTGTAACACTGAACTCTGGGACTTGCACGTTTTGGGGCTCTTTGTAGGAGGGAAACTCAGTGGGGATTTTTTCCATCTTATGTATAAAGTTCAAATACTCGTTCCCTTCTGTCTCTAGACATCCTCCCTTCCTAGCTGGAGGATAGAGGGATTATTAATCAGGAGTTCTTTTTACACTGCAGCTCAATAAAAGCTTCAGTGTCTTTTTTTAATTTTAATCTAGGGAGCTCTAAAGAACCATCTCACCCTGAGGGGCATTCCACTGATGTTTGCAAACTCTGTTTTGCTCTTGTTAAAGCACCTGTTGTAGAGGTACAGCTGTGTGGTGATTGTTCAAGCTTGACAGAACCCCTTCTAGTTTCAAGTTTTACCAACGGTGTGGGGTATCTTTGGGCACATTCTTCCTTTACGGCTTTGCTTTTGTTATCTAGGTATTTTTGAGAATGTGTGCTGGTTTTCAAGCTGGGAGATACAGGAATAAATAATTTAAAATGTTCTTTATTATGGAGAAAGCCATTTTTGGTCATCCTGGAAATGTGCTTTCTTGGGGTCTTCTAGTAATATATGCTACTCCTTTATTGAGAGGATAGTTTGCCAGGTTTCTGAGATAGAAAAGGCCTCAGGCTGACTGCAAAGAAGTATTTCCTGAAATCTGTCTAGGCAAGCATTCCCCATCAGCTCAGACTCTTTCTGTTCTCTGTGGCAGTGACTTTAAATGGTATCCTGAGATGTCTCCTTTCACATAATTTTTGGCAGCGGCATTTATCAAGGGAATTGGAATAAACCTGGAGTTGGAAATGGGTAGCTTGATACAAAGATGCTTCACGAGCCAGTTCCTCTGCAGAGCTATTGTTCTTGCACAGTAAAATTGCTACATGCTTTCTTACAAAGCCGTAATTGCTTCTTGAACCAGAGGCTAAGTTCTGGAAATAAAGTGCAAAGAGACTCAGAGACATTTATTAATGTGTAGCCAGGGACTACTACAGCTTTTTAAAGTGGAGGCTGGACTAAGGTGAAGGAGGAACACAAAAGTTGTCTTTACAGCGGTATTGCCAGTCAAAAGTTTTTTCTCAGGAGCAGGTAGCTTTGTGTACAGCTTGGCTGAGCCCAGGGAAGCAGATCTCTTGCCAAACTGTGTCAGTTCTTGCGAGCAATGCAGCCAGCAAATTCCTGATCCTCATAGCTCTGCACAAGGCTTTTTAAAGCTGTTCCTCAGCAGTGCATCGGGCCAGCCTGACCAAAACTTGTTATTAATGAAACAGCTTGTTTTATGTTTGTTCATTTCTGGCATTCTGCAAGGTTTTTTGTCAATATTTGTAAAACTCCTGGAATTTCACCACCTCAAAGTCTATCTTCCAAAAGAGCATTAGCTGGACCTCGTTTTGTAATAGCTCCAGCTTTTATCTTTTCCAGTTATCTGATGAATTTAAAAAGCTTTCATGCCATAATTTTTTAAGACTATTCAAATTCTTAAACATCTAAAATGTTACTATTAGCTTTTATTAAGCTAATTTCTGCCCTTTAATGTCCTTTTAAATTTTGCTTTTTTATAAAAATCCATCTCTTCTGTAATCTCTGGAAGAGTATGGTTTTGGCTATTTGGTTGCATTCATTAGCTTGAGTGTACCAACTTCTAATAAATACTTCACTTTGATTTATGCACAGTTTTCTCTATGCTATGATGACTTTGGCTTGTGTTTTGAAATATATTGCTGTTTTCTAAAGTACTTCTTTTTGCCAAATTCTGTTTTGCATTTCCTGTCATGTAAGTTTTTATGTACCTTCCAGTGCTTAAAGTCAATTTTCATCTTGGAAACAGAGGCATACTAACTATGAGATTCCACTAAGCACCTCTGGAGCTTGGAGATAGTTTTGACACTTTCTTCTGAAAGAGCCACGCTCCAAGCCCTCCTTGCCACCATTCTCTAGGTCTCCCAAGTGCTTCTCCAGGTAGGAATGTAGTGCTCCTAAAACACCCAGCATGTCCTTGAAAATTAGGTGCTAGTTTTGAATAAAGCAATGCTGCAAGCTGGGTCTGTACAGTGACTGAAGGAGCTGATAATCAGAGGGTTGTCAGTCCATCCAGTGATTATTTACTCATCACCAGATCTGAAGGAATTAACTTGGATTGGTATTCCCAGCATGCTAGGTGCATATGAGTGCAGAGAATGATGAAATAATTTGAAAACTGTTGGGGTGCTTGTGTCTGCCTGGCTTTGTGCCTTGGAAAGTTTTTCCCTGCCCTGGTGGGAACTCTGCCTAGCCCTTGCTTCACCTTGGCTTCTTCCCATCACCTGTGGAACCGGGAATGACACACAGTGGAGTGAAAAAGCCCTCCGCTCATTTTTTTCTCTAGTTTTTTAGAAGGAGGTGAAGCTCCTTACAAAATGAGCTAGCAGGTGAAGGGTCACCCTTACTGCCTTTCCTGCTGGCATGTCCTGTGGTGGGTGGCAGCTCGTGGTGCCTTGAGAGTTTGGCATCACGAGGCTGCCCTGCACAGCCTGGCCGTCATGAGGTCGGCTCTGTCAGTGCACCCTCGGCTTCCTCCCAGCCTGCAGCATCACTTCTGCCCCGTGGGATGGCCTGGGTTGTCTGGGGACAGCTGCAGTCTCCTGCCTCACCGAGCGGCCCTTGGAGCAGTCACTCTCTTGGTTTCCCTCCCTGCATTTCCACTCCTTCCTCTAAATTAGAAACCTTTTTGAGGAGAGGTTGGAGTGAGTGAATCATGTACGTATAGATACACTCAAGTGAAAATGTTTCTTTACACTTGGGTTACACTGGCAAGTGTTGTAAGAAGGTGTTTCTACAAACTCTTGGGTTCTGTATCTTCCCTCTCCTACTGCAGGTGAGATGAGGCGTGAGGATGTACTGAGAGCGTGGGGTGTTGGTACCTCATTGTGCACTGCGAGGTCTTCTCCTTTGCTGAAACAATTCCACCATTCATTTTCAGGTGACTGAGGGTGTGTTTACGTGTCTCATGTTACAAACCTTGCTGACTCGGGATGATCAGCTCCTCTGGTTGATTGATAGATTGTCCTTGTGTTTTCAAAGGGCTTTATCCCTTGCTCTGTGTATGCTTCGAGTTAGCGTATGCTGATGGTGACAGCTTGGAGGAATCCAAGCTTCTGTTCTGGAATAAACTGGTCCAGTGTGACTTGGAGCCTGAAACTTGTGTTGTAATTTTGGCTGAATGCTGTAGGTGACCACTTTAGCAGTGTGTTTTACGAGTGGAAAGTAACGCACGCAGTGGTTTCATGCTCAGCAGTTGTGTTCCCTCCCAGTGCTACATCTGGAGCTGGATGTCTGCAGGATCACATGTTTGTGAGTAACGTTAGGAAAAATGCAGAGCTCAGTTGCAGCAGCGAATCCACAGTCTGGTTGTGCTGGACTTTCAGAATCAGCCAAGAGCAGAATTTGTCTCTGAGGACTTGAAAAATTTTGCGTTTGTGGTGTTAGGTAGAGAACCTTAATCTGTAAAATATCTACTGGAGGAAAGAAGTTATGCCCATTAAAAACAGGAAATAATTTACTAATCAGTAATTGGTTTGCTAATGCACCGGCTGTTCCACCTTACAGTGAGTGGTAGCAGAATTCATATATGGGAAATATTCATATATATGGGAACTATATTTGCACAAAATACATGTGATTCTGTTGTGACTCAGGAATGCGACCGTAAACACTACATTCAATCACTAATTTCTAACAATACCTGCCCAAATATGTTCTGCTTCAAAGACATGTGAGTGGTTATTATGTAGTCTTTGTCTTGAAAAGGATTTATTTATTTTTACAACAATGCATGGGTAACAATGCTGCTTAGTGCTCAACTGAAGCTTTTACTTGAGTTAATTCTGCACATTTGCATAAACAATCTCTTTCTTCTCTGAAACTGATAGCTTCTGGAGATACTGTTATTCAGAACACAATACGCTGCAGAGAAACTTGTTCAAACATGCGGATTGTGGCACAAAATACTCCATGAACTACGTCTAGAGTATTAACAGTGCATGTATGTGAGGTGCATCTGCAAGTAAAATGTGCTTGTAATAAAGTTTTTTGTCTTTTCTAATTTCATAGCTCTTATAAAGCAATTAAACCTTTGGACCTAAACAGTTTGGCAGTATGTAAAATCTTTCAATATTTAGCAGTTTTGTCTGATGCTTTTTGGTTGATAATCTGTGTATCTTCCAGCTCTTGTATATTATCTTCTTTGAAACTCTGGCCTTGAAAGAACCCATTCTGTGCAGGTGGAGGAGTCTGCAGTGCTGCCAGTGTCAGTAACAGCAATCCTGGCTGTAGGTACCCCCTGCCCACAGGAACACCCCAGCAGTGCCCTGTGGTTGGCTGTACCCACGAGTGGGCCCTGCTGACAGCAGGGAACTTCAGGAACGATCCATCACACACCTCTGATCCTGCTCTGTTTCTCCAGGATCACAACACCCTCGGCAGTCATTTTGGTCTAAGATGAGTAAAATACATCACAGAAACAATCACGTTTCCTTCACTCCGGGCACTGATCATGCCCTGTGCATTAATGGTGTTTCATGCCCCTCCAGATCTGCGTGTGCGTCACTCTCAGCGTCTTCAAATGTTTGTTCCCTTGCTCCAGCTAAAATGTCAGCAAAACATAAAATTTATAATAGTACCAGAAACCTTCTACTCTTTCAGTTTGTGTGATACAGAGCTGGGAAGAAATGGGAGCCAAATTACAGTTCTCTTCCATCTGTTTTAGTTGATAAATGAAGAAACTTCGAACGCAGTTCAGCCCTGACTTTAGATCCTGGCCTTGTGCCTGTTCAAGCCAGAGCAGTATCTTCATAGTATCTTCACCCCAGTTCCTGTGTCGTTTTCCACTCAGAGAGAGAAAAGGTAAATTGTTTGAGCATTGCCCAGAGGAGCTGTTGCTTTGCTATATGCCTTCTTTTTTTTATTTTAGCCTCAGGAGATACGGAAATGGTGGCTCCCACAGTGCAGTGCTTGGCCTTGCACTCCCCTGAGTAATTTCTAAACCTTTTGATCGACTTCGGTCATGTCTGGTGGAGACTGTGAGAACAGAAGTGTGAGTGAGCTGAGTTCCTCTAGTGAAAATGCTGTGGGTGCTGTTGTGTGCCTGCTGCCCATCAGTACCTGTGAAGCTCCGAGCTGGCTGCACCCGTCTATTCCTGTTTCCAGTGCCACGGACACTCTGGGGACAGCCAGAGTATGGGAATGCTGGAGGAAGACAGCAGGCATGTGGTTCCATAGTTTGCCCTGCGTAGTTTGCAGGGCACAGCCTCAAGAAAGACCAGTCCTGGACTGCTGTGAATACCAGAATATCAAAACCTCTGTCAGCTGAATTATTCTGCTTTCTGACGAGTGTTAAAGCACACGCTGTCTGCTACATACCCACATTTCTCTTGTTTCATGCATGCCCCAAGTTAAAATCAGGCCTCCAAAGGCTGTGTGCTTTGCCATGTTTGTGGGTAATTGTGGAAGACTTCAGTCGGGCAGAAGGAAGCACATCACGTGTGAGCAGTTCAATGGGAAATGAATGAGATTCTTGACGAGTATTTTTGCACTCTCCCCACGCCGCCCCCGTGAAGCCTTACCTAGAAAATGTTCTTGCCATTTGGAGAGTTGGCTGAATGCTTTGTTTACTCCTTTTCGTGAAACTTGACACCAGAAATTGGTAGCAAAAAACGGTGTTAGTTTAGGTGTTAATGAAGAATGGGTGCAGATGATAAGCTGTGCAGTTGGGTGTGCAGGAAACAGGCTGTGGAACTTGGCGGGAGCGTGTGCTCCTTCTCAGAAGCTTGTTCTAGTTGAATGACATTATCTGAACATCTGAGAAGCTGTTAGGGAAGAAGTCTGCCAGAATTTTCTTGTTCCTACAGGAAAAATAACAGTAATACCCCTTAAGACAGAGTTAAAGAAATGCCTCAAATGTCAGGACAGTGAATTGGCTTACAGTGCTAGCTGTGTTTCTATTTAAAGACAGCCCAAACTCTGACATAAAACTTAAATAGTCAGACAGAAAAAGGTGGTTGGTTTTTTCAGTACTTAAACGTACTTCAGCTGCTCTGAGTTACTGGAAATTACTCTACTTGCTCAGTAGAAAAGGAAATTGTTCTACTGACAGCATGGAGTACCAAGAAGCTGTGAAAATTAGCATGGTGGTTTCTTAACTGGGTATATTTACTAGTCATGCAAGAGATGCTACTCATGATCTGCTGACCTCTTTTTTTTTTTTCCAAAACAGACATAATAAAAATGTATAGAAATAAAAAAAAAAAAAATCAAAGCAACTTTAAGTTCTTTTGAGACTATAACAGAATTTTATCTTTGTATAAGGAAATATTTATCAAAATTTTTTCAGATAAGCAAAAATACAATTTTGTAATAAGACTAATTTATTTTACTTTTAGTAGGGTTTTTTTTTCCATACTGTATTTTTTGCAGCTATCAACAAATGAATAATTTTGGTTAGCCTGAATGTATAGCTATTTTAAAAAATATCATCAGATTTTCTTTTTCAATTGAAGAATGCTCAGAAACTGCTAGGTATCTTATGTTTGTGTGTTGTGTAAGGCTTTTTCTCACTTTGGGGTCAGAAGATAAGACACCAGGTGTTATGGGCTTTTGTTGGTTTGGGATTTTGTTGGGTTTTTCCCCACCTGGATTTAGTATATACTCATTTCAACACTGGTCTTTTTTATTAGTAGCTGGCAGGACAAATCAGCTAAATTGCACTCAGGAGGTGACATTAGTCTATGCCCACACTGGGGAAAAAACCCATGCAAGATAATGTAAGATTCAGTAATGGCAATTGTTCTCATCTGTATGGATTGAGAAAACAGAGGAGAAATATACAGGGAATGGGGAGTTTGACAAGAAGTTGTTTTTTGTATAAAACTTAAAATAAAGAGAAACTTAAAAATTAAGGCAAATACCAAGTGGCCCAGTTCTATGAAGTCCTCAGCATCCTCCCTGGGGTTTGAAGGCTTTCAGTGCCAAAGCCTTGAGCTTTGCTAAGGGATATTCATGCTGGAAGAAAAGAGATCACAAAAGCAGGAAAGACCTCACTGTTAGATCTGTCTCATGTGTGTATATATTTGTCTGACAAAATACATATATCTGTATATTTCAAAATATACCCATGTGCCTTCATTTGCCATCATGGCTCTGAGCACCTGTCTCAACTCACAGTAGTCAGGATACCATAAAGCACAAACCTTGCTCAGCTGTTGTCTGTAACAGAAGGATTTTGGTGTTTCCCCCAGCAGCCAGACAGGCAAATTTATTACCTGTGTGCACTGTGTAGACAAGCCTAAATTGCTGTAATGTAACACTGGGCAGACTGCTTTGCTTCTTAGATCAGAACCATAATACTAAGGTTTTTGTGATTTTGGGGGCTAATAGATGCTGTATAAATACAAGTATTTTGGAGTTGCCCTGTGTTCAGAAGGTTACAAAGGTGCATGTGCGAGTGTAGGTGGAAGCAGTTGTATGATGCTGTGATTACATACATATATTTTACAGGATTTAATGGTTTTGTGGGCATGGTGGTATTCGGTTAAAGGTTGGACTTGACGACATTGGAGGACTTTTCCAACCTTAGTGATTCTGTGATTCATTTTGCTTGGGATTTTTTGTTCCTTATAGTGTTCTTCCTCATTGTCACTGTCCCTGTTTGGTGCTCTGCTTCAGGAACTTGTATTTACACACGTGCACTCATGCAAGGAAGAAGAGAATTAATGCCCATCTTGCTTTCCATTCTGTTCTTCTGTTCTCTTCTTAGTGTTGTCCTGTCTGAGGCCTGCAGTGCTGCCTCTCCCCTCCGAAGGGTTCCCCTGGGTGCTGTCCCTTCCTCCTTCTGCCACAAGCAGTGGGGTGCATCCTGTTTGGGGTCACTGCTGTGTCACATCAAGTGATGTGAATGAGCAGGAGAAGGAGAAAGGGAAACGAAAAGCCAAGGGAGCGATTACTTTGGCAACAGCTCCTTTAAAAAGACCACGAAAAAACGACCCAACAAAACAAACCAGTCCAAAATGCCCTGGTGGCATTGGCAGCTATTGCTGTCCAGCACGTGAGCCTTTCTTTCCCCTTGATGCAGTGGAATAAATAGCTTTGTGTGGTGCTGTGGCTGGTTCACAGCAGGTTACCTGCAGCCCTGGCCTTCTGCAGGTTCCACATTGTAAGGATGCTCATGTGGACAGACTGAAATCTGCTGGCAAGCTGTGGTGGCTGGGAGTGTCTGGAATTATGTTTGCATCAATTCCGTTACTACCAGCAAAAAGGGGTTTATTGAACATACACTAAATATACACATATATCTTAATTAAGTACAGCCTCTCCCAGTGGAACAATGTAGGTTTTATCAAGTGATTCTGTTGATTCTGTCAGGCAGAGCTGGTTTGAACTGTGTGTTCCAGCTCAGTTCCGTGATTAGGAAGGTGTGTGTTTGGAGTGAGTTTCAGCGCTGATACCCAGGGAGGGCTTGTTGAGCTGAACCTGCAGTTTCTTTATCAGAGACAAAGATTTTAGCAGTAAGGAAAGCTCTGGGGCATGTAAGGGCTGTGTTCAGCTGATGCTTGGAGCTGCCATGTATCTGTCACGTGGGGTTCTCAGTAACACTTGACCAGTTCAGTTTTTCTGCTGTGGAAAATCCCTCTAGATGGATAGTTGTGTTGAAGAGCTTGGGCAATGGCCAGTCCTACACTGTATTTTCCATTCCTACCATTCTTGGAAACCCAAAACCTTGAGCATGTAGTGAGACTTAGAAAACCGAAGGGGATGGCAGAGAGCCTGAGGGTACAGAGCTCCTTGTGGCAGTGAGCAAAGCACAGTGGAGCAAAACCAGGAGAGCACTTTGTTAAGCTTGATTTAAAGGTTGAGCAGGTCTTAGCTGATACATAAATGCATTTTTACACGTTCTTCTGCTTTGGGGAACCAAAGCATTTAGGACCTCACAGTTGTAGTACATTTGCTTGAAGGTGCCAGGCTGCTCCATTATTCCATCAGTCTGTATTTTTTTTTTCCAATATTAAATGAAGTTGTGGCTTGTTCAAGCATCTGATTTTTATTTGTCCTCATGTCCTTATGAGTTACATAAAAGTGAAGTCAAGCCATGTCTTTAGTGTCTGCTCTATATAGATCTACCTGAAATAGTTTCAGGTCACCTTTACATGCTTAATTTGGAAAACAGTTGAGCAGCATGACTCTTGCCTTGGAGAATTGAGCAGTCTAGGCTCCTCACAGTAGTCTTGGGGCTCTTGCAATATCTGCACAAATAAAGATCTCATCCCTTCTGCAAATTAAGTAGGGGCCTGTTTGACTTGTAGAGCCAGTAAGGGAGGGATGTTCAGTGCATGGGTTGGAGCCAAGTTAGAAAAGTCTTCACTCCTGAAAAGCAGCTGTAGGATAGTTCCAGTCCACCTAGATACTTGCTAGTGTTATTTGGCAGATCTATGAAATCATTCTTAATTGTTTCAGGTTCAGAGCCTGGCAATAGTCTTGAAATGTAGTGAACTTGATGGTTAGTGGTTTTGAAGGTTAACTGAAGGGAGAGGTTAAAGTCTTCTGGGCTTATGGCAGCAGGTAACCACTCTGTGTGCACAAAGATTGTAGAATTGAGCCATGTCAGACATTTGAAGGTGCTGGAGGATGCTTAGATGGCAAGTGACCAACACTGGTGTCAGGCAGTTGTTGATTCAGGGGGAGAATCTATCATTAGGACTTGTGGGATGTTGGTATAAATGAGCATCACGTACAGATAGGGCAGCCTGGGGTTTCATTCCATAGATATGAATTTGTTATACTTGTTTGTATAATCATCCTCTGTCTTTAGTTTGCAGTTGTTCCTGTGTAACCGAGCCGGGTTTTGGTGAAAGCGGATGGGGGCAATAAGGCTGAGTCAGCACTGTGCTGAGGCACGTGCTCTAAGTCTCTAAGTAGTTTGATTGCTCCCAATTAACCCTGTCATGTGCTTAGCACGAGGCATGTGTTTTCAATAAGTTGTAAAATCTACACAAATGAGGAGGGTGAGACTAAAATCAAGCAATGTTTAAAATCAAAGGTTTAGGGGGTTGTATTCTTCAGGAAAAAAGCTTTTGGCATTTAATGCATTTCAGTGACACACTGAGCTTCAATGTCACCTTCATTGGAAAAATTACTGTCATCTGTTAATTTGATGTGGCTGTCTTGGTAAATGACCTGGTAACATCCATCAGTCTGTATCACTGTAGTGAAGTGTAGAGTAGTCCTCTACAACCCCAGGCTTTGGACTGAGAGCAGCGTTTTGGGATTATCCCTACGTCAAACCTTGTTTGAACTAAGTACATATAAATAATTGTCCGCCAGCTTTTCCTATTATAAACATACACAGTTTGTGAAATTGCTTTACCATGTCCTGAAAATTTCTTTGATATTTTTAAAGCCTGTTGCTATGGGAACGAGACCCTATAACAGAAAAGCTTTTTGGTACTAAGGAGGCCAAGAAATTCACTTAACAGGAATAAAGGCACAGAAAAATAGCTTGTATTCTTTTTCCAAAAGCAAACAAACAAACCCCAGAAGAAAGCCTGATACCCTGAAGCAGCTTGGACCTGGATTACCAGATGGAAGGGGACACTCTGCTTACAGGGCTTCAGAGCCTGGCCATGGAGCTCACCCTGTGGACATTTGTGCTGGTCCCAGCTCTTACAGGCAAGAATAATCAGGGAATTCACAAGCGTCTTTCTCT
>VZRO01007532.1:78684-138710 GCA_013397915.1 Daphoenositta chrysoptera | reverse complement strand
CGGGCTGAGCTCCCGCGGCCGCGGCCCCGAGGTGCCGGACGGCGGCCGCGCTGCCCGGGGACTCGGGCCGTGAGACCCGGGCGGCGGCGCGGATGGCACTGACGGCTCCGGCCGGCGCTGCCAGGGCACCGCTTGGCTTCCCCGGGAATTGCACTGATCTTCTCCGCAGCAAACCCGCCAAGAGATACGGGAGCGGGGAAGACGGGCGCTCTTTCCCGGAACAGAAATCCCGGGCTGTGCAGGATTGCGGGGCAGGTTTTGGGTTATGAAACTCCAGGGCAGCGCGAACGCAGCCTGGTGCAAACCCCGACACCGCTGTCCTTAAGGTGGTTTTTGTGCTCCTGTTGCTAGGATTAAGCCTTTTGCATTGCAGCATGGAGAGTCTTTTGTTTGAGTTAAATTCAGACCTCTTGATATGTCACCTGACAGTCTTGTGGTTTTGGATGAATATGGCTCATTGCTATTATTAACCTGAGCTGGCAACCAGGCACAACAGGAGTTTATAGGGATTTTGAAAAGTGGAACTGCTCGGGGGACAAAGATGCTTCCCAGGTACGGTCACTGCACAGTTCTTGAGATTATTTTAATTATTTGAGAGCTTATTATTTTCCCTGTGATGAAAATACTTCTTTTCCAGAAATGTGAATCTTCTAGAGATTTATTTCTTTATGATTCTTACTATAAATTCATGCTGAATGGCACAAATTTTTTTTTTTGCTTGAATTGATGCTATCTTGTAACTTTGCAAAGCGAAGTGCAGTCTGCTTGAATAATGTAATTTTGTTCAGTGCTAGTGAATTTAACTGAAAGGCGCTGTGTCTTGTTTGTGTGTGGTTTTAATTAAAACATATTTCAAAAGAGCGTGAAACTTGTATGTGTATGTGCAAATATTTGCATGCATACGTGTACCTAAATCAGCTAAAACCTGAACAGGTACTTTTTGAAATGACATAAGTGAAGTAGTCCCAAAAATATTTTATGAAATTACTAATAGTGATTGTAAATTCTGAAGGTGTGTGAATTGCAAAGTTATTCAACATACTACACATCTTTAACAAAACCTTCCCACCAATTTATTTTCAATATAACACTCCAGAGTATGATTAATGTGTTGACTAGGCTGCACCTAACCTGTAAATATTACGTCTTTTTGCTTGTGGAAAGGCATCTGGCTCATGTATTAGACTTTAGAGTATAAATTACGTATCTTAATGAGAGTCCAGTGACTTGGTAGAAGGGAGAAAAAAGTGAAAACGAACTGAAGTCAGCTTTGTATACAGATAAAGAATTACAGATAAAGAATCTTGGACAGAGCCAAGGAGCTTGCCAGCGAGTTGAAGTTCAGGTCCAAGTTTGTTACACCTTTGAAATACCTGGCTGACGCACTTGGTTCCTGGTGTACAGTATGTACTTAGTATAAGCAGCACAAGTTTCCTGGAGCTCAAGAAGTGCAGCTATTCCAGGTGAGGATTGCTAAGCTGGTAAATGAATGAGACAGACTTAGAGATGGAGCAGGAGCTGACCTCCGCAGCGCCTGTGGACATGTCACCCTCCTTCAAGAGGTGAAAAGCAGGGGCTTGGATGTATTTTTTTGTATTTTAAAGAAACACTATTTCCATGGGATGAACCTGAAGCGTGTCACCGCTGCAAGCAGTCAAGGGGGGTTGTCCCTGAGCTGATCCATCTGTCCTTCCACGCTACCCAGAAGGCAGGTCCTGTGACTTGTGCGAGAGCCCGGCGAGGTCACGGTGGCAGAGGGCAGAGTCACCCGGGCTGGGCGAGCTCCTTCCAATCCGCCCTCGGGGCTCCCTCCTGCCCTGCCTGAGGCACAGACTCTGGTTTTCTCTGCAGAATCAGCAACTGCTCACCACCACAGTCGCATAGCCCTGACGTGACCTCAGCTCTTGTAAAGACAATTATCTTGCAAAATTTTTTTTCTAAGTATAGGCCCCGTGGTTTCTCTGCTTTAGAGAACTTTCTTCGTCACAGCCTTATGGTTGTGTTATGTCACCAGCACTTAAACAGAATCTCTCTCTTAAAAATGCCAGCTTTGCAAATCAGCCATGCAGCCTGCATCAGCCTTGTCATGTGAATCCTGAGAAAGTTCTTTTGTGTTTCAGGTGCTGTTGTTAAAAAAATAAATAACTTGCCCACGCCTCTAAAAGGAGATGGTCTTCCAAAGCTGCAAGCATCATTAACACGCATTACAGTTCTGTTTTCATTGCTTCCAAATTAGTTGTGATCTTTCAGAATGGTCTGTGCAGCTGTTTTTGTGCAATAATGGTCAATTAATAAGTGAATTACTGAAATGTAGGCAGAAGGTATTAAAGTATGTGCAAGAACCTCCTCATCAATCCTATATACTAAACTTTTGTTGTATCTTCTCAAAGCCAAAAGAAAAAATCTAGTAACAGATAATAGAAATCTGCAGAGGGGTTTGGGCAGGAGAGGGGAATTCCTGGTTGGAAGAGGCATCTCAGGGCTGAGAGGAGTATGATAGGATGGTTGGAGTAGGCAAGGACCATTTTCCCTCTGGACTTGATCACCCTTCCCTGTAGCAAAGCAACTGCAGGATCCTGAGTACTGGGCTGTCTAGGTACAGGTGAGTGTGCTCTGACATGGATGAACATCTCCATGGAATGTGGGGGCAATCTGAAATCCCAGTGCACTCTGTGGAACAGTCTCGTATTTACAACGTCACCTCTTCATGACAGATGCAGCCTCTGTCAGAGGCTTGTGTAGAAGTTGGCTGAGTCTAAGCACCACTGCAACAAGGATAGCACCTGGAGAATCACCTGCAGGCACTGGAGATAAGCCCTGGAATCCCTGTGCCTCTGTTCTGATGCTCATCTAGCAGGAGTGAGGATGTTTCCTTCTGCCAGAGCCTGCAAGGGGAGCATGGAGTAAGGTGGACCCGTCTGCTCTGCTGGGCTGTTCCTGTCACCCTTTAAAAAGGTGCTAACATGAAAACCACGCAGAACAGATAAGCTGGCATAAACTATAAATATCATTTGCGTAGATGCATTTAAAAATAGTTCCAAGTGATTCATCACCAGGCAATTTTTATAACTATGGGTAACATGATGTAGGAAAACAATAGTTTGACTGATAGTTTCAACTTACTTTTTACATGTTTAGTCCTATTCTGTTTTTGAGCAACTTTACTTTTCAGAAAACTCTTTTACAGTTCCTATCTGCTTCATATCTTGATCACTTAGCTTCAATTGCTTTTCTTTAAGATTTCTAAAGTATCTGCTTTTATTAAAAAGTAACCAGATGCTATCTAAGCCATGTTAATATAAAACAGTTTTAAAAGTAAAGTCTCAGGCAGGAGGAAAGATAATACTAAGCTAAACCTTTAATGTAATTAAGAAGTGTTGTTCATGTTCTAGGTGGGAATGAGAAGGAAGGAATGTACTTGGATTCAATTACAGGGGAAAATCCTGTATTTTAATTGTTGGAGTGGTAATGAAGGATTTCTGTGTCTGTTGTGCCATCTATTAAAACTTGCACAGAGTGAAATAATACCAATTTACAGCCATTCAGTTCTTGCTCAGAAATGTTGATGGTGGTAATAAACTCCAGAAACTGAATACACAAGAAAATTCATCCTTGGAGAGCAGTTGGAATTCTGGATTGCTATGAATCTCTGTAGTAGAGGTGTCAGAAAGCATGTAATGGATTTGTAAATGTAAGCTACAGGTAATATTCCTAGTGATTGAAGGTAAAAAAGGCAGGAAAGCAAAAAGGATGAAAAAAGGGAAGAGCTGAACAACAGTAAGGCTTAACTGTCAATATGTATTAAAATACCATTTTTCAGACCTTGATCTCATTGTTGCTAGTTTCTAATAATTCCATCATTAATCATATGGAATTTTCCCTTTCTCTTCCAAATAATTCCTTTTCTTTTACACTCTGTACTTGCATGGGGCGTTGGATTAGATCCCCTCCAGAAGACCCTTCCAACCTCAACCAGTCTGTCATGGTGTGAGAGTTGGGTTTTGTTTCTGAAACATCCCATACAGCATTTACACATCAATGGATTTCTACCCCATATAGATATTTTTGAACATCTCATTCTAGAGGAATCCCCATTTGTGTAGTGGAGATCTCCACAGGAGCAGTGTCCTGCTCAGAAGGAATTTGTTTATCACCAGTTTTTCTCTTGCTCTATGCCCAAACTCACAGCACTGTCTGACAAAGTCACAAACACTTCCACTAGTGAAAGGTATTTGAGGTTTTCTTTGTGGTGATTTTTATGGGGGTTTTTTTGTCCTGGGTTAATTTTGGGGTTTTTCTTTAATCAGTTTCAAGGAAAGATCAAAGAGTGCCAGATAGGTCATTCAGGAAAAAGTCCTCATTAAGAAACTGTCATTTCCAGAGCACTGTGGGAGATGGAGACTCACCTTTCATTAACATTGCTAGAACATTTGATTCTACATCTCCTGGTTTTCCTGTAAGAATCTCAAGGAAACATCAGTTAAATGTCAAAGTTAGTTTCCATATATAAACAGAACTAATTATATTCAGAAGATCTAGGTCAGTTTTCATCTGCCTGAAGAGGAGCGCTGGAGTGCTGCCCTGTTATATTTGTTTTGAGAATGCCTCTTGCATGCAGCAATTTTACGTTTCTGGGGATAATCTATTCAGATATCAAGCTTAACGGTATTTTAAATCTGCTAACAACAAAAGCAGAGCTCTGTCCCGCTTCCCCCTGGCTGGTGGGGGTGAGTTGGAGGTGCCAGGCTGCTTCTGTTTACTGTCTGAATGAACTTTCCCCCAGCTCTCTGAAAGGCTCTTCTGGTTTGGGAAGTGGCCCGCTATTGCCAGGGAATGTTTTTGCAAGGCTGAAATGTGCTTAAGGATGCTATTATGTAACAGAGATAGCGCTTCTTTGGAATTACCACAAATTATGATGGATAATAGCTACTAAATACTTGTCTAGAGAAAGTTAAAATGTCATGTGAAGAAGCTGAGAAGTAAACAAGCTCTTGTTACCTTGATCGAATATGTTTCTGAATACAGCAAGAGTTTTATATTTAGCTTTCTCTCCTCTTAGTGTGTAATCTGCTCTTGGAGCTTTTTATAAGTAGACTTTCCTAAGATCTGGAACAGCTACTGCCTTCTTTGCCAGTAATTTCAAAGTCAAATATCAAAAGTACTAGGTAATGGAAGACGTGCTTTTCTCTGAGTGTGAAGGAAATTCAAACGCGTTGCAAGGGTGGAGCAAGCAACAGCATCCCTTTGGCAAGCAATTCATTGTTATTGTCACACAGTTTCTTTATATGAACCACAGTGGCCCAGCTGGAAAAAATGTTCGTTTCTGGACTTCCACTGGTTTCACTTAAATATATGGAGGCTGTTCCTGCAGGAAGCCAGTTTATCCAGTGGTGCTCCTCACTTCTAGCTAAAGTCATGCTCTTACCAGTTGCTATCCCCAGCTCGAGTGCATTTGTGCCTCTCAGTTGGTAACACCCCAGGCATGTGTCAGACTAGGGATTTTGGATTTTTACATTTTCTGAAATGCAAGATGGAGTTAATTAGGAGAGCCTCCAGTAAGTGTAAGCTTGGCTCTGAGCTTGTCACTGTGCTTGAGTTTTGGCACAGAATTTGCTCAGTTTGGTGTCTGCACTTTGTGTGGGCATTTCGCTCTGCGAGTAACACTTAGCTTTAGGTGCCCAAACGAGAGGGTGCGTGGCTCTTTGCCCCCAAATCTAGACATGAAGTTATTTCAGCTCAAGTTGCTCAAGATTTTCTTTCTTGTAATAAGCTGATTTGGACATTTGTTGCACACCATCTTCTCTGCAGCTTCTTTTTTTCTCTCCTGTTGCTAAATAGTGGGGATGGGCAGATTAGGAAATAGATTTCGTCTCAGGCGAGTGTGTAACTGTATGTCTTGATGCTTAGTTTCACCCCACTGGGACTATGCTAGCTGTAAAACTTGTGTACCTGTACTGGGCAGCCTTAAAAACTTCTGACAGGTGATGGTGGCTTTGGTGATCAAATGGATTTTCTGCTGTTACAGGACTTGTTGAGTCACAGTTCATCATTAGGGCATTGGTCACGTAAAGCATGGGTGCAGAGCAGGAAACCCTTTGGGTGCTGAGCTAGAGGAGAGGAAAATCTACTGTTGTCTTGGAGTCTAACATGCCAGGTTTACTTTAACCCATGTTCTGGGTGTCTTTGATGAAATACATGTACAACTTAGTGCTCATTGGGAATCTGTATCCTTCATTAATGGCTGGAAAGTTCCAGTGCCTTGTTTCTGGCTTCTTGGGGTTCATGCTAACACTGCTTGCCTAAAAGCCAAGGGTAAGGAAGACAGAATTTCACTTATCTAGGAAATGCCTTGTAAACTAGCTGAAAGATGATTCCTGGTGGTGTCAAGGATACAGCAGGTGTCTTGTTTCCTATCTTCCAAGAATTGAGATAGTATCAGTGAAAATGGATTCCCGGGCCAATGGATGACAATGCTTGCTGGGCTTTAAAGTGATGGCTGGCTTTTTAAAATGGAAATTTGAGATGATGGCTACAAAACACCCTTAAAGGCAAGATTATGGAATGGTTTCCGAGCCTGATCCCTGCAAGTTCTCCATTTGAGAGCTCCTCTGGAGTAGTGGCACTAGGGAAGGCTGAGGCTTCAGGAAAGCTCCTTCCCTTGGAAACCAGTTTGGGAATAGGTGTGTTAGGACTGCTGTGTGTGGTTTGCTGACCATGCCCTTGAGTCACAGTGGCTTATGTGGAGAGAATCAGGTGGTTCTCCCAAACCACCCTGTGATTATTCAACTTGGGTTCTTTAAACACAAAAGCTGAGTTTTATGACGTTTATTTTAAATAGCTGGAACTTGAAGAAAACATATCACAAGACAGAGCACAAGATCTATTAATGCTGCACACATCATTTTGTGCAGTTGTAGAGGATTGGTGCAGTTTATGACAGTGTAATTTGGCACATGTAGCTAAAGAAAAGAAAACAAAGGGCGTAGTTCTGGCTACAGGATCAAAGGGTTTGATGAAATGGCATTGAATTTGCTTGACTCTATGTTTTAATCAAGTTGTATATACAGATAATGTAGAAGAACAGTGTAATAAAGAGTTGTGGTAATTGATCCTTCTGCTCTTTTCTTTTTTAATTAAAGCTGGCCTTTGCCGGAGTTTGACCCAAGTCAGATCCGACTGATCGTGTATCAGGACTGTGAAAGAAGAGGAAGGAATGTTTTATTTGATTCCAGTGCTAAAAGAAAAATAGAGGATGTTTCAGTGTCGGTGAGTATTTTGCTAATTTACATGTTTATAGTTGTGTTTTTTCAAATGGCTAAATTGATAAATTGCTTATGTTCTGTTTTTTCACATTGACATTTAAATGTTGGTTATATGCAGGGCTATATTTAAATGCCTGTTAACTTGCAAATTATTCAGGCTTCAGTGGTTTCACTCTTACCAGCTTTAAATACTATAGTGATCTCTTTATTCTGGGATTTATCTACTTTCTGCTCTTTCAGTGAGAAGGATTCCTTGCTGCAGCAGGCAATGCTGTCAGTTGAAGCAGGGCATGAACTGGGATTTACTGATCTGGTTTTGTGCCATGGTGGGGTCTGCATTCCCAATCAGAAGGTCCCCCCATCTCTGTGTCCTCTTGTGTCCTGTTTGCTTAACTTTGGCCAATTGTTGTTTGTATGCTTTGCTGACAGTTTTTTCACACAAAGTTACTTGGAAACTCTGTTTTTCCTTTTGGCATGATTTGCATGGTAATCTAGTAATTGAAACTGTAATGGATGCGGTCAGATGAGGATACTTCCTTCTAAGGGCTCTGGCCAGCAGATTAATTTCTGGCCACAGTGCTACTGAAAGTGGTGGTGTGAGGCTGGACAACTTACTTCGCTGCTTTGAGCTTCCTTTTCATCATTTCTAGAAACATTTATGAACCATTTTAAGCTCTGGAAGCAGAAAAAATGGTGTGAATTGAAATTAATGATTCCAGCTGCTTTTACCTTAGGACTTAGGGAGGTCCTTCTGCAAGCAGGAGTACGCAAAATAACACATTACCCCCAAGCCCTGGTTTTCCTGTTGAGCACTGGAGTACAGCCAGAAGATTTTTCATCCAGCTTCCCAAACTCTTCCAGCCTGTTGCCAGCCTGATGCTCCTAACCCTGGTCTCAAGTGCTGTGTCCAATATCCAAACCTCTGGAGTTTGTGTCTTACCAGGCACAAACTTCCAGGCTTCTCCATTGCTTACTCCAGTGCTTTTGTAGCCATGAATCAAGACCCCAATTTCCCAGTTTTTATAGACAATTTGTGAAATAAAGTGAGTTTCACAAATGTTGAAAAAATGGATCTTTCTTTTTAATTTAAACTTGTTAGAATGATTCTATTAGTTCCTGTTCTTCCCGATGTTCTTGCCAGGAAAAGAGGTTTTTAAAGACAGGAGATCTTTAGAAGTGGTTTATTGGTATGAATTGCTGGCTGTGCTTATCACTATTACTTCATTAATTATAAAGTATTACTTCATTAATGAAAATAACTTACAGCATAAATCCTCTTGCCAGATTTAAATTAATTTCTTCAAAGTGTAAGACCTCTTTAAGGTAGATGTGTACTTGCACACTGAGCTTGCAAACTCCACTGTTTTGGGTTACTTCAGAAAGCTCATTGACTGTGGCAGCTCAACAGCAACAGGATAAATGGCTGATAATGGAGCTGATATGGTTCCATATTAATCTCTCCTTTTTCTTTGCTAAGGGGGAGGGAAACAGCTGTAGTCACCACATGAGACTAGTGGAGGAAAACTCTTTCCAGGGCATTTGAAATACCCAGAACTCACCTCTAGGTACTTGATACATTTATTTTTCATAGTAATAGGATTCCCTGAAAGAGCATATATTGAAACATTTGCTTGCCATGTACCTGCCTCCTGCAGCATTCAGATAATGTCATGTCAGGCAAAGCTTTTCTCGTAAAACAGAAGTTTGCAGGTAAAAACATGCAGGAGAGTCCTCGGCTTGGCTTGCTGTGAGCTCAGTATGGGCTTGTGCAGTTAGCAGGACGTACTGGCCATTTTCAAGGAATTGCATTGTTCATTTCTCTCACTCTTTATCATGATTTTCATTAGCAAAGACACACCCTGCCTATACAAAGCCAGATCTTGGCTCTAAGCACATTCCAAGGCACTCTTGCCCTTTTGCAGCCAGCCATGTGTGGGCTGGGCACTCTCCCTTCTGAAAGGGTATCTGTTCAGCACCCCACAAAAAGCAAGGCTTTCTGCATCTCTTCCTCCTCAGCCCTCATTTCCTGATGTGACTTATACCTCTGGATCCACAAATAACACTGGGGAGAGATCTGCAAGAGTGCCTGGCAGTGGCCAGACTGTTCTGGTTCAAGTCAAATCAGTCTTAACACAGAGAATCAAGAGGATTTCACTTTGCTTTATGGTGCTGTGCTCTTCAGCTCCCATTTTCTGTTGTTTATGAGACATGAAAGCAATTACAATTTAAAAGTTGTATGCCTGCAGCAAGGTGAGATGTATTTTGGTCTGTTTCATTTATATAATCTCTACATATGTCAAAAGTTGTGTGTGGTGGGCCGAGGTTGAACATGGCTCAGGCATTTTATTCTGTAAGGGAAGGTATGGTCATAAAATTGAAGGAGCATCAGAAAAAACCTTTCCAGACACAGATGTTTCAAGAAATAAAACAGCAGGCTCTGGCTTTTTGATCAGTGAAAACTGCTGAGTTTGTGTTCATACTGAGTTGGGCTCTCATTAGTAAAGCATTAGTAGGTTCATCTTACCCGTGAGGGAAATGTGGCTATAACACAAATAAGCACCTCCTATTTTCATTGGATATTAAATCAGCCTCTTCATGTTTTCAGTAAAGATAAATATTAAGTAGAGAAGAATTCGGAGAGCGTTTTGCACAGTGAGACACCGAAGGCAGGCAAGACTTTGGAGCATGACCATTACAATATTTTAATTGCTCAGGAGAAGTCACGATTTCCCTGGTCTCGCTAGAGTTAAAGCTGAGGAGGGAAGCTGAGCAGCAGTCTGGTGACAGAGGGCTGGCGGCCATTCCCAGCCCCGGGAATGTTGGCCCAAGGCTGTGCCAGGCGGAGATCCGCCTCGGGCAGCTGTGGGCACTTGGCATGTGGGAGGCAGAGAGATCCCCTTTGTCAGTCCTATACCTTTTTTGGTGCTAAGCAGGAGAGGTCCTTCCCCACATTCCCAGGGGATGGGCTATTGATCTGCTGGGCTCTGGAAGCAGAGGGGAAAGGCTGCTGCTTCTGCCAATCAGAAAATTGTGTGTCTGGGTTCTGCCGGGGTATCCCACAAGAGAGTGGCTGCCCCTTCCAACCCTGTGGCTCTAGGTCGTGAGCAAATGCATCAGAACGGGAATTTGCACATGGAATGTACCAGGGCAGCATGTGGTATGAGGAAGAGGCATTACTGATGCCTTTACTGTACAGCCTCTGTTCACGTCCAAGCATCCACATCCCTTGGATTTTTGGGTATCAAAGAATTTCTATGGGCAACTTGTGGGTTTGAGACACTGTCTCCTCTAGAGAGCTATTTTTTTCATTCCTCATAGCAGTATCTCACTTCTAATCAGACTCTGCTACTTGATGTGCAGGTGATAGTGTTACAACCTGTGACTGGTGCGTGCTGTTAGACTCTTTCCTGTGCTCGTCTGCTCCTTTGGCTCTGGCACCTCCTCTCCTGCTCTCTGCTCCCCGGTGCCACCAGCCCCGCTCTCCTCCCCGTGCCATGGGCCATACCGAGTTCCCCAGCCAGGAGCTGTGTGTGAACACAGGTGTGCTCTCAAAAAGCTCTGGTACCAGGCCTGCTTTGAATTTCAAATGAGCACAACAAGCAGCTCCTTTTCCTCCTTGGGGTGCAGCAGTCAGGTGCCCCAGCCCGTGCTGGGCTGTCAGCCTTGGCTCTGCCTTTGCCTGTGTTTGGCTTCCCAACCTTGACTCAGCTCACGCTAAGGCTGGCTTATGTTTTACTGTGTGGTGCAGGAGTTATGTCCCCATAACTGCCAGCGTGCAAAGGCCAGCTGAAGCATGAGGAGTTTGCCTCCAAGGGCTGGTAATTGATTGGGATAAGGATGCCACAGGAATGGTGCCATGAGGGAGGAGTGGGGAGTAAAGTAAAGAAGAAGCTGAAAAGGGGAACCTTGGATCATGGCTTCCCTTGGAGCAGGGAAAGTGAGTTCAGGGATAGGGATAAACTGCATCATTTTACTGCTCATTTTCCTTTTTGTGTTGTCCAGTGGGGATTTAGGGCAAGACAGTGGGTTGACATTGGGGATCTCGTTGGAGAGACGTGCTGATGGACATGTAAGAGCTAAAAGATTACCTAAGTCTAAAGATCAGCCTAGAGGAAGGTTTGAAGTTCAGGGAGGAAGGAAGGGTGTCAAGGGACCATGAGGAAGAGAAGGGAGGAAAAATAGGAAGGACCCAAACTGCACTGTGCTGAGCAGAGATCTAGGATTTGGTCATGTGGGAGGAAAGGGGGAAAGACAAGGTATCAGAGAAGGGCAGTGACTTGTTGGCCAGGACCCACAGGCAGAAGAAGGTTTTCAGAAATAGCGTTTGTTTTGGTTTTCAGAAGACATGAAAGAGAGACCTGGGATGCAGAATTTGAGATGTAGAGGTGCAATAGTGGACTTACATTTGGAGAATGGAAAGTTCACTTCTTCCACTAGTTGTCTTTATCTGTGGAATAATTTCACTAAAAGGTCATATGATATTTGATCTCCTTCAGCGGCAATTTCTTTTACTCCGAATGTCATATTTATCCCAAAGTAGAGAAATGGCATGCTGGTTGAAACAAGCCAGGATTAGCCACTTGTTCTAATATGCTTCAGCACTGGATAAATGTTGAACAGCAAATTGCTTTGAGGGATTAGTAATTGGATAGTGAGCCTTTTGCTTTTAGGTGAGTTGTGTGAAATGGAGACTCTGGACTCTGTCTGGCTCTCAGGACAGGTTTCCAGTGAGCCAAGCTGAGCAGATGGATAAAGCTGTAAGCACAGAGATCAAGTCCCACCTTCTTAGCTCTGCTTATTCTCTCTAAACAGACATGGAAAAATACTAGTGGAGTGGGGGAGCATGGGGTTGTCTTGACTTTCACTGACCTCTGAGTAACAGAGGAACTTGACAACTCTAGAAATAAAAGGAGATTGCAGCACTTGGCAGCTGCATTTTAAGAAAGATATCTGGATTTTTACATGAGCATTTGAAGGGGAGGAATGAGTACCTATTCAGGTTACTCCCATGTCTTAGGTGGATACATACATTTCATTGCACATACAGACCAACTCATCTTAATACAGCAAGAGTTAATTTATCTGTTTTGAAATCTTTTTTTTTTCTGGAAAACTTGTTTTGAAAATGAGGAACAGAGCTCTTGAAGAGTAGAAACTTTGCTTGGAAATAGAGATTTCTTTATCACTGCCACCACAGTGGTATTTGAGCACCTGCTGTTGCAGAGAGGTAAAAAAGAGTAAAGCATACTATGACATTTCTCTTCCCTTCTGTCACTCACTCACAGCCCTAATACACCTACACAGAGTCTGATTTAGTTCAACGCACCAGACTCCTTTCAACTTTTTTGTTATCCCCAAAGCAAAACCTGCCCAGCAGAAATTCCTCTTCTTATTCACTGCACTGGGCATGTTTTTCCCACTTGCTGAGGAGAATAGAGACCTCGTGTCAAAGAGCTAAAAGTCTTCACTGGCAGATGTGGAGAAAAGAGACTCCAGAAGAGGAACTGAGGAAGAAAACTACTTTGTACCCTGTTGTACTATAAAGACATTTTACTCCAAGTTTTCTTCAGAACTATCTGATAGGTCTCCAAGACTTTCAGCAGATGACCTCTAATGTCAGAACTGGGACTGCCAGAAGTCTTTGGAGCTGGGTGGTATCTGCAGTGAGCTGGCAGGGAGAGAACAGAGTGTGGCCCCAGCAGGGAGAGCAGTGTGGCAGCCAGGGCTGGAGCTGCCCGCGGCATCCTTCCAGCAGATGTTCTGCTCTCCAGCAAAAACGGGCTTTTCTGAGCTCTCCAGCACTGCCCTGCCCAGGGACTGGATTTGACACAACTGTGTCTAGTTGGGAAGATTTTAAACTTTCCCTTGTACAGTTCTTAAATAATTAGGTTGCTTTTTTATTTTTGGAGAGCTGGCTTGAATATCTTTGGAATATTATATGGGAATGTGAGTAATCCCACTCCTTTGGTGCGTAACATCTTGAGATTTGTAGCATCTAAAATTTCATTGACATTTGGAGTCAGAAATTGCAGAGGAGAGGGTCACTGCAAGTACTTGATCTCATTGTCCAAAAAGTTATTTTTAAACATATGCTAAGTTTGTGAAAGAGCGAACACCAAAATTCATCAGTGGTCTGCATTTTAGGAGGGATTTACTGTTCACAGTGGTCTGAAAAGTGGGAGCTGAAAGATCCTGACCTCATTTAAAGACTCCTTGCAGGAGTTTTGGTTCATTAAACTCCACTGCAAAGACCAAACAGCCATTTTCCTGGTTTGCTATTTAAATTAGGCAACTGTTACTTCAAGTTACCAGACCCCCCAGTGGATCTGGGAAAAGCTGCTGTGCAGAAAAATGCAGTGATAATGTGAAGAAATTATTTAAAAGAAATTAATTTGCAAACTCAGCCCATTCTTTTTAATGCACAGAATTTTATTTTCTGTTGTAAAGTCAGTAAATGCATTTCTACAGTCTCAAGGAAGCTGTTATAATTGTAACACTTTAGAAGGAACTTTCAACATCTGATGGAAAATGCAAGCTGAAATGTGGTTTGCCTGCAAAAGCTGCTGTAACCCTGTGGATTGTATGTGGTTTTATCACATGATGCTTGCCTAGCCTAGGACATTGTTGTTTGTGTCAGAGATAAAATGCAATTCTAGTTCACGAGTTCCTACTGAAGTCATATGATGATCATTCACATGTTCCAGCCATTGTGCACTGTGCTCAAGCCACAGATCCTCAGTAGCCATTAGCAAATCTACTCATTGCAGGATTTCAGCGAGCTCACTACGATGTCGAAAGGAAGGGACACTGCTGTGTGTTAGGAAAGCACAGGGCTGGGGGAAAGTGAACACCTCCCTCCCCTCTGCCACCGAATTGCTGATTTCTCTGCACATTTTTCCTTGAGGCTTTCTGTGGCAGCAGCACTGCAGGCTGCCATGTGGGGCTTTATAATCCTGGCCATTTTCTGCTGCTTTGCTAAACCTCACCCACAGTTAGGGCCAAATTTAAGTCACCTGTCCCTAAAAAAGTAACCTGGACAGCCTAGGACAGAGGCATGGGACTCCCATTCCTCCACAGCAGTGAGGCCAGTCCTCTTTTTGTACAGTTATTGCTGATTATTGAGCAGTCATGGAGTTACTAATGCCTTGGCTATTCACACTTTTCTTTATGCCTTTTCCTTAAAGCTTGAGACATGCTCTTGTTTTTGGATGAAGGGGAAGCTTGTGGCAGGGAGCTGTGAGTCCAGAGATGAAGCTGTGACATACAACAGCACTTCTGTATTCCCATCTATCCCTTGAACCTTGCTTTCAGCAGGATTTGCTTCCAGCTTGCTCTTACTGGTTTGTAACTGTGTAGGAAATGGTAATTAAGGAAGTCTTAGGGCAGAGTTAGTGTGGAATTTTGAGCAGTGCAGACTATTTCTGTCTCTAGTGCTGCCCACCAGCAGATGTAAATAATGCCAACCTTACGTGGGTGTGCTGAAGTGTAACGAGTGTGTGAAAAATATGTTGGGATCTTTAGGTGAAGAGGGTTGGCAATGCCAATGCTGGTGTAAACAGCATTAACTCGGTGGGTGCTGATTCTGCTCGGGACGCTGGGATTCGCAAGGGGAATCACAAATGTTTTTAAATAGTGAATGTAACATAGTGAAACATCTCCCATGCCAGAGATTGATACTTCTCTGTGTGTGGAGTGGACACATATCCTGTCCATCCTGTACATCAGTTCCAGCTCCATCTGGGCCCTCTAAACTCTCTTCTCTGCTGTGCTTTCTGTTTGAATCTGTATTAGAATTTACCTTTTGGATTGATTCTCCGTAATTTTGTGAAACTTTTCTGGCTTCTCTGTAACGCTATGTTTTTCAGCTTTGTCCATTTTCAGCCTCACAATTCCCTCATACAGAAAATGTAAGGAATGTGTCACCTCTGTGCCGCTCTTCTGAAAGACTCAGGGGCTTAGACATAGCTAGGGAGAGATCTGTGAAAAACAGGATCTTTTCTCTCCACTTGCCATTGTAACATGAATCTTCTGAATCGTGTTATTCTTGCTTGGTAATTTATGGTGAGCTGCTTCTTCCTTTCACTTCCTTGCCACTCACACTCCTGTGTGTCATCTCCACTCTGGCAGGCACAGGGAGTAAGGTAGACATTGCCATCCTTCCTTTAAATGCTTTGGTACCATCCTCTCTCCTAATCCTGGGTCTAAAAAAATCTACTTAGGAAGATGGAGTTGGAGTGACCTGTTGGCTCCTGGCTAATTGGAAGTAAAAGAGCTCAGCTTTCCTTTGGACAGCCAGGCTGCAAGAGATATGGGTATATATTCTATTATCTGTTTCCTGGGGCAGGAGCCTTTCAGCTGTTAAATATCTTACCTAAACAGGTAAGTACAATGATGCTGGCAGTGATTTCAGGTCATGGGTCTTAGTGTGTCACATGTGTTGTCTTTATTTCAGAAACTCTGCAGTGATGCTCAAGTGAGAGTTTTTGGGAAATGTTGCCAACTAAAGCCTGGAGGAGACAGCTCTTCTTCCTTGGATAGTTCAATCAATTCATCCTCCTCATTCTCTGATCCAAAAGAACAATGCCCAAAATACCAGGTGAGTCACTTTTTTTTTTCATAACCCATGTCAAATACTAACAACAGGTGAGGTACGACTGTTTTAAAATGCTTTAAATGAGAGGCTGGTGGTAGAGAGCAGTTTTCAGTCAGAACCAAGACTTTGATTGTGACTCAGGAATGTTTAATGCTGTAGCTTTGGGTATTATCAAGTCTAAAACCAACCAGCTGCTTCTCTCGGGATGTGTCTTGAATGACAGCGATTTCTCCAGGGCATTTGTTCCATCTTGTGACCCAGGTGATAACACACATTTGGTGTGATGAGAATCGGCACAAATATCTTAGCGTGGTGTAGATGAAGTAGTTTATTTTAACTTGTTGTCAAATGCCAGGGAAATAACAGAGAGAAACATTGTCTGTAGGGATAGTCTGTGTAGCAGCTTTATAACAAGGGATTCGGTGCACTTGAGTTCCATTTTACGTAAGAGATTTTGGCCATGAGAGTAGCTAGAGTCATCTGACATGGTTATATTTTTGTCATCTCTCCTTCCATGGATCACAAGTGTTTTATAATAAGCCACCCTAAAATAGAACTAAGCCCTTCCACTCTTTGTAATGAAGTAATTGTGTGTTTGAGGGAAGCTGCTATCTCCACAACCTGCTCTGGAGTACAATACTACTGATGTCTTAATCTCCCATAGAGAGAAATGAAGAACCTTCCACTGCTGACTTTCCTACTGTCACGTTAACTCCTGCTATATTTGGCAAGCTGTGGAGTCTTGTTTTCTCTTTCTCATCACACTCTTTTCCACAGCTTGGGTAAGGTGGCTGAAGATCTGTTTTCTGTTCCTCCCTTCCTGGCAGGGCATTTTACTGCGGTTATGAAAGGAAGAGACGTTGCTGTCAGCAGCTCCCTTCCAGCACAGAGCAGCCTCCTTTGTGCACTTTGGGCACTGTGTGCCCAGGAAAAACCATGCTCCCCACTACCCAGAAACTGTCTGTCCTCCAGATCAGGTTCTGTGCAAACAATGCTTAATGTTACTAAGGAAAATTAGTTTTAGTGTTTGGCATGAGTGTGTGTTTTAAAGCTGTGGAAAGTTTTCCCTCTGAAGTCCCCATTTCCTCACGTGTATCAATCACTCAAAATCTTACTGAGTTGAACTGAGATGACATGTGGCTACGTGACTGCCACACACTTTCAGCTGAAGTTGGTCTTCCACAGCATATGTGTTGTAAACTATTTACTGCATTCATCAGACTCTTTCCAGGCTTCCCCAGAAAGTGAGCAGAGAGACAAAATACAAGAATTCTTCAGTTTGCAATAAAATTTAGTATCGGGTATGCAGAAGGGCCAAAGTAAGTTTGTCCAGACTTCACTCAGCCTGGCATTTCTTATGTTCTAACTTCTGTGTCTGTAACCTCAGAGGTTACTTTTTGGATTTGCAGTATTTATAAGTTCTTTTGTTTGTTTTTTTTATAAGGCTATAAGCTATGAAAGTTCAAATAATATAATACTATGGGATTTTTAAAATACTTTTTAATGTTTACTTGTTTAAATACACTTTGGTTATATATAAGCAACTTTAATTGCAAGGTGAAATACAGAGGTTTTGTTCCTGGCTTCCATTTTGTAATTGTGTCCCGTATTTAACATTTATTTCTTTTTCTTTACATTTTTAGTTTACAGAGACTTAGTTATTGACAGGACAATATGTACAGTAAGGGGAGTATTAAATGCTGTAAATATATTCAGAAATGTAATTTCCAAATCATACAAATGTTACTACCTCTATATCCTAATGTGTAATCACAAACACTTGTGGGTAGTTTATGATCAGTTTTTATGGGAGCTCTAAACTGTGACCTGGGGAGTTGGTTTGCTTCCAGCCTGTCAGTGCCTTAGGTTGTGCCCTTTTTGCCAGATGCTCCTTGGCTACTTTTTGTTTGAGTGTTTAATATTTAACCCCTTTCCGCAGTTGGTTGCACTCTGCTTTGGTCTTGGGTGACCTGTTATTTTGCAGCATTAGAGGCCCAAAGAGTTGAGCTGTAACAGTGTTTCTGTACTAAATGCATTAAATATGTGTCTTTTGTAATGCATGGTAAATTTACTAAGTGTAGATGAAATGCCAGACTGAACAGGCCATGGGCTCATCACACTCTTTGCCTTCAGCAGGGCTTGTCTGTCTTTCAGAGGAAAGGGAAACCCTTATAATTAAATTTGAAAGCAGCTGATTTTCACTTTAATTGGGTTGTCTGACAAAGAAAATCAATACTTTAAGATAAATTATTTTTACTGAGCTTTAGAATTATATTTTCACAACAGAAGAAAGTTGAAATCAAAACCCACCATCAAGGGCTAGGCATTTAATCAGAATTGTGTCCTTCATTTGGAGATTGCGACAGATTTAAAAACAATCATAGTGTGAGGCTGTTGTAATTTGCAGTGTTCTTAAGTCAGGATTTTGTGATGATGGCAAACGTGTTATTTCCTGGAGCCATTAACATCTATGCTAAGATTTTCTTGGAGCAGCTGGGTCATACTGACTGGTCTTAAATTCTAGTTTTTCCAGTACTGCCTACATTGCATCTGGGCAGTGGGATATCCTGGGAGGCAAAGATGGAAATTCCACTGACGCCCAGCTAATGATCAGCTTTTGCCCTGTCATTGAACACTTACAAACCTTGCAATTGTACCCTTATTTTTGCAGTTGTGGTTGGTGCTTTCGGTCATCCCCTCTCCTTGCAGGGATAGGAGATTTCAGAGGTTAAAAGCATGGCTGTTAAAAGTATCATCACTTTAATTGGGAGTGCTTGAGAAAAGCTAAACATTGAGGTGTTGTGAGTGTGTTGCCTTTTGGCTGATGAGCATTGCCTTGTTCCTGCCCTTGTTCTGCGGACTGGTGTGAGCAGAAACACCGAGTGGGATGTTCACCGTTCTCCTTGCTCCTGGTAGGGGTCTGTGGTGGGGACACCCTGTCTTTGGTTGTGCTCCAGGCTCACTCTCTGACTCTGGCACAGCTTGCCCAGAGAAGCTGTGGCTGCCCCACCCTGGAAATGTTCAAGGTCGGGCTGGAAGGGGCTTGGAGCAACCTGGTCAAGTGGAAGGTGTCCCTGCCCTTGGCAGGGAGTGGAACTGGATGAGCTTTAAGGTCCCTTCCAACCCAAACCATAAACCATTCTGTCATTCTGTATTCCAGTCCTGTGTAGAATACATGGTTATTTAGGATACTGGTTGTTCAGAGCTTGGATAAGAAATAGGGAGATGCACTGAGCATCTTCCAGCAGGGTTGTTTCTGTGAGTGGTTTTAGGGATCTTTTGGAAGGATTACTCCAAGGAATGGAGTAATTACATTCTATCACACACCTTGAAGGAAATGTGTTGCTCTCTTGCACAGTGCCAAACTTCCTCACCTGAGAACTGGCTGAGCTCTCTTAGTGAGTGATCACCACATTTTAAATTATTCAGGGCAAGACACAAGTGGAGACCCAGCACTAATACTCTGCTGGCCTAGAGGTGAAACAGCCCTGGACAAAGGGACAGTAATCACAGTCATTGAAAATACACAAATAAGAGGTCTGTCAGTAGAGCCGTTGTCTCCAGCTGATTGCCCTGAGTAATTTTTAGTTTTAGAGTTTTGTTTGCAGAATTTGACCTAGCCTGTGATGCAGCATAGTGATATTGCTCCCTGGTATTCAGCCTGTGTGCCTTACAGCAAGCTCCTGCCACCAGAGAAGCAGGAATTGCACCACTTCAGCCTGGCATCATGATGCTGCAGCTCTTTCCTGGTGCCATCACAGAAGCACCAGGGAGAGATTCATCCCATATAAAATGTCATCCATGGATAAGTTATGAATCAGTCTTTGTCAAGTAAACATTGGTCCAGTTTGGCTCCATTGCAGTCTGACGTCTCCAGTGAACTGGTGATTCTTCTTGTGAAGCAGGGACAAGGTTTAGACTTAATTCAGTAAGGTGTATTAACAGATTCTTAAAACTTTAGTCCCCTGGCTCAGTGTGGTTGGAATCTGCTTCCCCTCACCTAGATGGGTTTGGATTCTTGCATGGTTTTATTGGCTGAGCTCACAGCCAGTGTGAAGGTCACTTTCTCTCTTAGGATTATCTTGATTAAACTCTTCAACTTAGCATGTTCAACAGTGTTCTAGCAAGGTATTTTGCATATTTATCTTTTAAATAAGGAATATTTTCTCTCTTGTATGTTGCCTTAATAGAGATGTGCCTCTAAAATGCTTAAAACCAAATGTTGGTGGATTTGTTTTTTGCAGGGTTCTCGGTGCTCCTCAGATGCCAACATGCTTGGAGAGATGATGTTTGGCTCTGTGGCCATGAGCTACAAGGGCTCCACATTGAAAATTCATCAGATCCGGTAAGATTAACCTTTTGCTGCTGCTGTTTTCAGAAGACTCACTCCTTAGTGCTGATAAATAATGAATTGAATGGCACAAGTGCAGAGTAAAAGGGATTTCTGTGTTTGCTTTTGAAATAAAAGGCTGTTATGTTGTGTTAAGGTCAATAAAATCTGGAGGGCTGTGAAATGGAAGGCAAAGCCTGTCTTGGCCCTGTTTCTGACTGACATCTTCCCTCGTGTCCCCCAGCTCCCCTCCCCAGCTCATGCTCAGCAAGGTGTTCACAGCTCGAACGGGAAGCAGCATCTACGGCAGTCTGAACACGTGAGTGCACTTTGTAGCTATTGCACAGAGCTAGATGAATGTAAGAACACACAGGACTTTTTTTGGACCCTCCAGATTCTTTCTCTAAAAACATAACTCCTTGCTACATCCTGTCAGTAGTGTCCTCACCTTTCCCTCACGGTTGTCTTCACCTCAGTTGGCTCTAAAGGAATGAATGAACCATTCCTTCCATGCTGATATGGTGAAGCTGGATATTGTAAGGTACAAAAGTACCTCCCTGCAACCTGGGGAATTCAGTCCAAGATGAAGAAAAAGGTCTTACAAAAATACCTGGCTTCAGAGGGTTCCATGTTTAGTTTTTTGTTATTAAGTGGCCCACCTGAGGACATGGCTTAGGCTATGAAAGCTTTTTCTATTGGAAGCCTGTGTTCTTACCTTGTCTGTTCTATTTTGGCTATAATGAACTAGCATTCTATTCTACTGAAATGCAAATCACTGGTTTTATTATATGTTTTATGTTTGTTATAGGTTGCAGGACAGTCTTGAGTTCATTAATCAAGACAGCAATACATTAAAGCCCGACCACAGTACAATTATGAATGGACTTCTTGGGAATATAGGTAATTGCAAATAGATTTTATTTGCTGATATCTTTAATTGAGTAATCATAGATTCTAGAATATGCAAATCTTTTAAATAGAATCAAATTTTAGAAAAGCTAAAGATGTAACAAAATTAATGCTGATGGAGCTTGGAGGAGAATAAATAGGACTGTTCAGGGAATTAGCAGTCATTCAGTATACACTGCTGCATATGTGTATATAAAATACATAATAGAAATATTTAGATATATTTAAGTTCAAATACAGAAAATGGAAAATAACATTCTGTAGAAATTCCTGAACACCGTATCTCGGATCAGGCAGGATTGATTCTGCCTGGCTCAGTTCCCTGGTTTTATTTTCGTTAATAATTCTCATTCTGCTCTGTACTCTGCCCACCTGAGCATGTGTGGCCACATGTCCTGTGTGAGTCTCAGTTAACCTTGCACAGCTGCGCTGGAGCTTTGGATCAGATTAGACAGAATATCTTTGTGTTCTCTCCTCTGGCTGACCATGGGAGCTAAGCAGTCTTGAGAAACCATCTGGCATCCTCAGTTCTCAGCTTCCCTGGAAGAGCTGTGGGTGGAGGCTCCATGAACGTTAGATAATAAAGGTCTTGGCTTTTCCTTTTGGGAGCAGTTGAGCTGATAGTAAATTTACTGGACTGCAGTGCTTGGTTGTCCATTGTAGCAGCCTGATCCGTGGCTCTACAGCACATCCTCCCTTTCCCTTCATTTTGATTGTTGACTTGCCAAGCAAATGTCTGTTGTAATAAGGGGCTTCTTTTCACAATTGCTTTCCAGGGTATATGTATGTAAAATATGCTTTTATAGGGTTGGAAGTAAGGAGTATATTTGATGACTGTGTTACTCTTAAATGGGTTTCTGACTTTGATGTGGTCCTAGATCTTGGGGGTGTTTACTGTTTTCCTTCACATTGACTTTGGTAAGACTGTGTCCAAGCATGGGCTTAAATGCTTCTCAGGCTCATGAGCTGTATAGCTCATTAAAATAATTCACAGTAGTCCATTTATAAGGGAAGCCAATTAAGGTTGTAAGAACCTATTATCTATTAAAGGCTTCCTGTATTCACTAAGTCAGGAAAGTTAAAAAGATGACATTTTTCTTAATATTTGTTAGTCCTTTCAGACTTCAATTTTGATTTTTCCCAGTGAATGAGGTGCCTGATGTAAGAGAGAGGAGATCACTTTATCTGCTGTTAGGGTTTGCTGTGGTTTGTGCCTGGCAGAAGTTTACTGTATCATTAGAGTGATCTAAACTGCAAGTTCCAGTTCAGATAATGCAGCTCTTAGACATTCAGGTGTAGCCAGTGCCACCTGTTCACCTGTGCCCAGCTCTGAGGTGACTCTGCTGACTGCCCCAAGAGCTGGCCAGGAGGTGTGGGCACCTCGGAGCAAGGTGTGGCAAGGGGCACAAGGTTGCCTGCAAGAAGAGGATGCTGAAGTTTTCTTTGTGATTGAGCTGCACAAGTTTTCAAGTGTTTGTTTACATTTCCCGTTTGAGCACAGAGGGAACCCTGGGTAAAGTAGGGAGAGGAGTTAATCTGTAACTGCAGCATTTCTAACAACTGTGCTCAGCAGCAGAGATTGCTCCTGACTCACCTGTGACAGGAGGAGGGTCTATGTGTTTTGGTTGGGAACTATTTACAAGGTGCTTTTTTTAGATGTGCTGGTTAAAAAAAACCGAAGCAACCTTGGTCATGTGTTCCCTTTAATGAATGGAGGCCTAAGAGTATGGAAGGGAGTTTTGAGGTGCAGCCTTTGTGTTTTGTATAATCAGAAAACTTGGAGTGAGCATTGGCTTCAAATTTAGGAAAGGGACTGGCAATTAACTCTTTAAAAATACTTACATGTTTTTTCTGGCTCTGTGTACAGAGATACAGTAAACACACTGTTTCCCTTGTATATCTATAATCCAGTATTACTTTTAAAATGAACTACTGAGACTGCTAACATTTATTTTCTATATGATCATTTCACTCAACTTATGTACTGACTATTCTCAGAACTACTTCAGCCTATGATTTTCTGTTGGTTCTACTAAGATGAATTCCTGCCTGCTTTCTCCCCCTGCCTCCTTCTTCTCTTCAGAACCAGTGTTCCCAGCCACCCCACCAGTGTGGATGTTAAAACAAACATTATACTCTGTGATGAATCTCCTGTTTGTGGTCAAGTTAGGCTTTGAGCCTGCATAAATTAATCATTTTTCAACCTTAAAAAAAAAAAAAAGCCCTTTTGAGAAACCCCATCCTTGTATGGGAGACAGTGGAAAGCTGGGTCTATTATTTTAATCTATAAATACTGTACAGTCCAACTGTGAGACTCATCCTCACATCAGCCTTCTGGTAAAGCCTCAGAGCTGTTCTGCTTGCGTTACTCTGCATTTATGTTGGCTCAAACCTTCTCCCTGCCCTGGCCCCCTCCCTATGGACCGTTCTGCTTTACTAACCTCATTCTCTGATGTGTATTTTACGTTTTGCCGTGTAGGTCTTTCCCAGCTTTGCAGCCCCAGGCGGGCATTCTCAGAGCAAGGTCCGCTCCGCCTCATCCGGAGCGCCTCTTTCTTTGCAGGTTTGCCGTGTGCTGTGTGCTGTGCTGTGGGCTAGTCTAGCTGGGGTCACACACTGGGTGGATTTGTAGTTTAGCCCTGCAAATAAGATCTCACACTGAACAAAAAAAATGGACAGTGGTGTTTGCTCCCTCGTCTTCCTGGATTCATTCTTGAAATCCCCAGAGGACAGCAGTTTAATAGTCCTCTTCGGGATTGTCCGTGTTGTTTTGTTTTGGAAATTTAAATATGTAAATATGGAATTAATATTTATGGTAATAATATTTCACAACAGTGTCAAACAATTTTGATCTGGATTGGTTTCAGCCAAACTGTAAAAATTAAAGCTAAATTAGATTAATTCGAAATGGACATTTCTTGCTTTTAGTTGCTGGGTCTTATTTCCATGGCTAAGTAGCTTTCTTTCACACACATATTTGTAAAATATATCACATTTAAAGACTATTGAGCCTGACACACCTTTGATCTTGTGTATATGCAGACTGTGAATCTGGACAGCTTACACCTTAGTTGAACAACCAATGCACTGCTCACAACTTAAAAATATTAATTTCTTCCAAGACAGCATTGAAAATTCTTTTAAAAATACATATATAATACCTGAGAAAGCTAGTAGAGGAATGAAGTTGTGTTTCTTTTGGTGGGTTTTTGCCTATACACTGAGTACTACAAATGTGACCAACATCCTCTTGGTATATTAAAATTTTATTAAAAATTATCTGTGTAAAGAAAGAAAGTCCTAGTTTTACTTTGCACTAAAATAGATGTATGGACTTGAGAAAAACACATACAGGCTTCTCAAATAAGTGTTTTGGTTTGTTCAGCTAAGCAGTCTTTCTTGGTGATGGCCTTGTGCAGTGCTGTTGATCTGAATTAATGAGCATGTTTTTGTTTCATTAATTACATGGAGATCTGCAAACAAGAAAGGAACTGTATATTCCCCTGCTAATTGGTATTCCTTGTTTTACAGTTCATAGCAACCCTATGGATATGCCTGGGCGGGAGCAGAACGAGGACAGAGACAGCGGCATAGCAAGATCTGGTAATGGCAGTTCCGTGTGTTAACCCTGTCAGCTCCAAAAACAGTCAGTAATACTTGTCACTGGGATCTCTGCACACCATGAAGTAGTGCTGCAATGGGATTGTTCTGGTTTGTTCTGTGTGACATTAATGACACCTCTCTGTACATGTCCAGATGGTGCAGGTGTCCAGGGTGTGCACTGGGCACCTCACAGTAACCTGACAGCGGTGCCTTTTATTAAAGCAAGCTGCAAATTAGCAAGGCAGATTAAATATTCAAATGAGCTTGCAGCATTTCTAAACAATACTTGTTGCCATACTTGTTCCAAATCCAGGAAAGGAGATTGGATGGGCACCTTCCACTAGACCAGGTTGGATGGGGCTTGGAGCAACCTGGTCTGGTGGAAGGTGCCCGTGCCAAACCCATGGCAGGGTTTGGAATGAGATGAGCTTTCAGGAATGAGATGAGCTTTCTATGATTCTGTGATCCTATGATGGTAATGTTAAAACAAGAATTTGCCTCAACAACACCCCTTTCCTCCCTCCTAATTCAGGATGTTGGACACTTGGGTTAGGATTGGAAAGGCTGTTAAAAGATTTGATCAACATTACTCCTTTCCACAAGGAATTTATTTCCTGATACTCAGGTTGCTGAGCAAGGTGCAGCCTGCACATTGCCTATTATGTAAATCAGCAGGACCGTCCCACCCTTGTGGTGCTTGTATGGCTTGTTAATGTCATTATAAACTGGTTATTTTTATATTAGAAATACAGATAAGCAAAAGAGAACGCCCTTGAGAAGCAACACCAGTATATCTTGAGGGGCTTCATTTAGTTGCTGGTGTTACATTCCAAATGCTCTTTCTTCTGGAGAGATTTTGATTCCTCTTGTTCTTGCAGCATCTCTCAGCAGTCTGCTGATCACTCCATTTCCCTCCCCGGGCTCCTCATTTAACAAGAGCTGTGCCAGCAGCTACCAGCGGCGTTGGCGTCGCAGCCAGACAACCAGCCTGGAGAACGGGGTCTTCCCTCGATGGTGAGCTGGGCACTGACAGCTGCCTGCTGCCCGTACACTCTTGTCAGCTTGATTCTTTGCTCTTGCATATGTGCATCTGCTCTTGCTGATGCTTTTGGTGGGGGATTTACAGAGGTGTAAGTCAGGCTGATCTTTTTTAGTCTCTGTTTTCCTCATGGCATTCATTGTTTTTTCACTAACTGGGAAGCTTTCAGCGACATGTAAATCTGTAGGCTGTATTTTTGAGGATAAGAAGCCCTAAAATCCTACTCAATACAGAAATTCTTGGCAGGGATGGGAGAATAACATATTCTGATCCTACAAACACTCTGAATCTGGTTCCAGACTTTTGTGATTGCAGGATCAATTAATAGTTGTTTGTAAAAAATCACAAAGGGGTTGTTATCAAAGATGATGATTTGACAACACGTGCAAGCAAAAGGTGTTTGTTGAAGTTAAATGTTCAAGAACTGAATTACACAGGAAACCAAGGTACAACTTTAAGCAGTGAATTACATTAACTTTCCCTTTTGTTCATGTTCCAAGGTCCATGGATGAAAGCTTCAACTTGTCAGATGACAGCTCTGGTCCAAACCCAGGAATTGTTAGGAAGAAAAAGATAGCAATTGGAGTTATTTTTTCACTCTCAAGAGATGAAGATGAAAACAACAAATTTAATGAGTTCTTCTTCTCACACTTCCCTCTTTTTGAGAGTCACATGAACAAACTGAAGAGTGCAATAGAACAGGTAAACACAGTTGCTTTGGCTTCTTGCACTTGTACAGGGCACTGTATCCTCCCAGCCCTGACAGATTAATTTCTAACTCCTGTTGCTAGTTACAAAAGTGGGATCAACTTGATGTTAGGTGTGGGAATTGCATCACTGCAGTTAAAACTTTGACCCCTTCTATACCTTGAATGGTGAAAAGCATAAAAAAAGTAGAAGCTGCAAATGTGCCTCACCTGTCTTCCCTCAGATGGGAAAGCTGGCACTTGTACCGTCATTTTGTCACTTAAAAAAATTATTTGCATGACCAGTTGAATGAAAGATAAAGTCAAACATGTGACTTGGTTTTCCATTTTCCGTGCTTCTGTAGCTCTGTGTTACTTATCTGTTTAATGATTGTTTTCAAGGCCATGAAAATGAGTCGGAGATCAGCTGATGCCAGCCAGCGGAGTTTGGCATATAACAGAATTGTGGATGCCCTAAATGAGTTCAGGTGAGCCATGTGTTTCCTGCCTTTTCTGTCTCTTTCTTTAAAAGCACTCGAGCCTGTTTTAGGAGGATCTTCTTAGTGCAGGATAAGTAACTTAAAATGCCTAAAGTCTTCTGCAAAAGTTAGTACAACAAAGGACTGGTGATACCAAGCCATTCTAATGTGTCTGAGTTTTTAGATTTTGCCAAGTGTGTGTGTCCATCAGTCCTGTGTGAACAGGATACAAATGTTCAAGGTTTTCTGTGCTTTAGGTGATAATGAAGCTCCCAGCGACCTCTTAAATGATCTTTTGTGGCCTGTCAAGAGGGTGAAAAGCATTGCAAAGCCCTGTTGGGGAAATCCTCTCCTTGTCTGTGTTGTCCTGATGCATAAGCAAAGCTCACCCCTCTCTAAGCTGTGCTCTAAAGGCGTTTCAGAAAAACAGCTAGAAGAGGGAGAGCTGTCTTCCCACAGTAAAATACAGTGCTGTAATCTCTGGCTATTGGTACCTGCAGAGCCTCTCTGTTCAACAGTTATTATACAAAGTAACACAGATAAGCACATCCCTGGCATTTAGCTGTATTTTCTTTCCATAGTTGAAGTCATGGGGAGGGAGTTAAGATGAAATCTGTCTGTTTCAAGTGATTCATCTCCTCTCAGATGGGAGTGGCAGGGTGCTTCCTTTTACAACCACTGTAGAGCTACTTTTTAGAGACATTATTGAAGACAGTGCTCTGATGTTATGAAAAGAAATTCGTGACATCAGGATATATTTTACAGAGAAGGATCCTGAGGGCTCACTTATTTTTCTACAGTTCCACTTCCTACCTGAATGCCATGGATTAGATGGTGCTGCAGGACGAAGGCACAGTATATTTTTAATTTTTTTAGAAGCTCACCTCCAGGCAGTCACAAGGAAAGGCAGAGGATATGTCCTGTAGGAAGGAGGGAGCACGTGGGCCTGCAGTGAGAGGTGGATGGGATAAGCTGTGCCAAGAGAGGGAGCAGAGGGAGCTCATGACTGCTGGGAGCCACTGATCCTGCCCAGGGGCCTGAGACGAGTTCAGCAGCTCGGAGCAGCCACAACCATTCCTCCACTCCCACAGCTCTGCTCTGCCTCCCCTCCCAGGTCTCTCCCTGAGCCACTTCTCTGCCTTCCCCCACCCTCTGTTAACACCAGCTCCACAGCTGTTTTCCAAACCTTCCCCCCAAAATATTTCCCCTCAAGAAATACTCAGTGGACTTTGCTCGTTCTCCTTTGTCCTTCCAAGTTAAATAGTTCCAGAGGGCTGGGGAGGGGTGCTGTCCCAAGTCAAAAGTAGGAAAAAAAGCCCAGAAAACACAGGCCAAATGCCCTGTGCTGGCTTTTCCTCCTGGAGGGATGCTCAGCAGTGCAGAGCTGGAATGGGGTGAGGAAGGTTGCTGTGGTCAGGCTGAGGAAGAAGGCACTGTCCCAGCAGACACGGGTGGATTGGCACTCACTGCACACCAGGAGCTGGGATCATTCCCATGACATGGCCACTGCATCACCAGCACTGGGACCATGTGTCCAACCACCAGTTGTATGCAGAGGTTTCCATGGTGATACAAATATTGCTCTTTAATAGTGTAATGAAGTAAATTAAATCCAGTGTAATTTCATATAAATTAATTTCCTGGGGCAGCAGCCTTTGACAATTTTGGGCTTTGTTGGGGTTTTTTAAGGGATTGCATTCAGAGGTGAGCAATAGCTGGTGCCCCCAGTCTAGGCAGGGTCCTTGTGCCCCTGTGACATGCAAGAGCATGTGTCATCCTCATTTCTGTGACATGCAAAACCCCCTTGCTTTTCAAAGCAATGCAGGATGTGTCTGGTAAGAAGAGAGAGGTATATTTAAGCACCAAAGGCTGGATGCAAAGATGCTTTGGCACAGGTTCAGCAAACCCATTTAGGACACTATTATCTCTTTAGGTGTCTGCTTTCCCACTGAAGTCACGGGGAAGTCAGGAGCTGAGTCCTTTGGTGAACCTGAGACTTGTGTTGATTCCTGTCCTCTTAGGAAATTGTGCTGGAGGGAAGGAGGGTGCTGACTTCAGTGGGCTGGTGATTCCAAAATGTAATCCTGTTGTGGGTTTAACTCGTTGCTTTCTGGTTGGTTTTTAAGGAGAATATTTTTTTGTTTGTTTTTCTTTAAACCCCCCGGATTTTCAGAGGTGCTCGAGAGCAGCTGATGTGCAGTCGTCTGGTGATCAGAATAACCTCAGATCACTGGGCATGGGGGATGTGCTGCCTTGCTGATCAGAGAAGGGAGCGTGCCACCCCAGAGTCCCCCCTGCAGGGAAGGGGCTGTGGCTGTTTGTCACTCCACTGCCTGCAAAAAGGGAGCTGGGTCAGCAGGCATTTACCTGCTGGTAGTGAAGAGGGAGAAGAGAAGACAGCAAAACAGAGCCTTCCTTTTGCTCTTTTTGTCTTATCCAGGGAAAAAACAAAGCTGCCTTCTCTGGAAGGCCCGGGCTGCTTGTGAAAATGGAGGCTGCTGATAAATTTGCCATCAATTCGGTGCCCAGCTCCAAGCCTACCTTAGCATCATTAGTCACTTTACAGCAATTTTTAATTTTCTAAAGCACTGATGGGTTTAGCTATTAACACTTGACTTAGAGGCTTAGAGCTCTCTGTGGATGTCAGCTGTGCAGACACATGACTTATGAAATAAGCTACTGTACTTGCATAAACATTTCGGCTCCCCCGGTCCCTGAGGCCAACACAGCACATTGATAACACAGATTATGCATCTGACTAATACCTGTGTGGCACAAACACAGGCTGGCAAGGAAACACTGATCACAGGGCCTGGGGAAACACCTCTCTGCTCTCTGGCAGACAGATTTGATCCTATTTTCTGCCAGTAATTTTTAAGCAGCTTAGGCTGCTGTGAACTGACTGGTGCATTGTGCTGAGTGGTGCCAGCATGGGCACTGAGTTGTGGGGGAGCCTCGCTCCTGCATTCCCTGCAGTGGGGATTGCCTTTGTTTTCTTGTTCTTTTCTAAGGAAAAATCACCTTTGGAAGGAAGGAATGAGGATAGGGAACAAATGCATGTGAATTAAGCTTTATAAACCCCTGATTTTTTCTTTCTTTGCCATTATGTTGTGGGTTCTAAATAGCAGAGCAGCTCTGGGGGCAGAGTGCTGCGGGTCAGTGTGTTTTCCTTGGGGAGGAAGGGGGTTGCAGCAGGATGCTCTCATCCATGAGGAGCTGTCTGGCTCGTTTGGTTTGCACAGCACCAGGGAAAGATGTCTCAGACTGGTACTGAAATCCAGGCCAAAGGCCAGGGCGGTTTGGGGGTGCGTGAGGGTGAAGCAGGGAGCAGCCATGCCGTGGTGTCTGTGGGAGCAGGGCTGCTCCCCTTGGTGCCCTCTGTGCCCTCAGGGCAGGCAGATCCCAGAGGGACGGGGGAGGGGTTTGCTCGGGGCTTCCTTTTCGCTTGGCCAGGCTGGGCTTGGTTGGCTCTCAAACCCTGTGAGATGTGAGGGTTTTTCCTGAGGGGCTCCTCTGGCACCTGTGCTCAATGCTGCATTGCTGGGGCCGAGGTGCCTGGAAGCTCCAGGCTGGAGCTCAGCCTCCCAGAGGCGTTTCCAAATATAAACCAATTTAAATGTACTGGAACCCTCAAAAGAGCAGTCTCTCATTAACTGAGCTTTCCCTCACATGCTGGTGTGTGTGTGTGGGGGGAGGGAGGGGAGGGGGTACTGCTGCAGATGGCCGAGAGGAGAGGGGCCAATTGGCTTTTTAATGGTTGTTATTTTAAAAATCCAGTTAACTTCCCTGTAGTGTTTGAGGAGGGTTTCTCGGTGTCGGTTTTTTGTTTTGTTTTCATTTTTGCCCTGTGCTGTCTGGCAGGAGAGCGCTCCCCTGGGTGTTAGCAGGGCTGGGAAGCAGTTAATCCTTGCCCTTGGTCCCTGTGCCATTGCTGCCTGCGCTGGCATGGAGGGTTCCCTGCACTGCAGTCACATGCCTGCTGGCCACCGGCCAGGGCAATCTGATCTGGCTCGGAGGAAACACTATCAGCTGCAGATGCAGCCAGGGTTACCAGAATAGTAAATAACGAATCACAAGACTCGGGCTATCTTTTCAACGAAAACAAGTATTTTAATATGTTGGTTTTAGTATAGAAGTAGCTTCTTTTTTCGAAACAGCCGAGCTGCAAGAGGCTTGGCTTGGTTTAGTTTGCATAGGAAGGAGAAATAAGCTGTATTTTACATTAAGTTTTGCTGTTTATCTTCGGCTTCTCAGGTCAGCTGTGTCTGGGAGGTGTAAGTTTTCACACTTGGTTTGAGCTTTGAAACTCCTTCCGTTTGAGGTCCCTGGACTTGAGGTTTCTTCTTTTTTTGGGAATCTTCAACATCCACTCCAGTTAATGTGCTGTGAACAGAAAGCTTTCCCCTAATAATACCCCCCAGTCCCAGCTTTCCCCCTGCAGAGGACTGAAATCCCAGTGCCCCGAGGCTGCTGTGCTGCTGGAGACCCTCCGGTGCCCCCGCGGCAGCCCCGGTGTCCCTGGCTCTGTGCCCCACTCGTGTCTAGGTGGCAGGACTGTTGTGCCCAGATCTGTCACCAGGCTGGGCTTTCCTCCCGGGACAGGACCAGCAGCAGAGGGTAACACTGAGCAGCTGGTGAGGCTGCTCCAAAGTGACCCAGCAGACAGCAAAGCCTCTGGGGGCTGGGGAGTGCAGAGGTAACTCAGCTGTCCCCCTCTCCAGCACACTTGACTGTTCTGTGGTGGTCTCATCATGCTTCTGTCAGTGGAGGATTTGAAGGTCTAACTTTTTAGGAAAACAGGGTTGATTTTCACTGTTGTGAGCACAGAGAATGGATTTTGTGTTTGATGAAAACTGGCAGAGAATGCCACAGCCCCCTCACCTCCTTCCTTCTGCAGCAGCCCTGCTGACTCAGTCACCTTTGCTGCCCTTTGGGGAGCTGCTCTGGGGTTCTTGTCACCACCCAGCTGCTTCTGTGCCCAGAAACTGCAGTAAGGGGGGTGAGTCCCTCCTCCCTGGGGAGCTCCTGCACCGGGGCGGGATGTGCTGTGCTGCTGCTGACATGCAGCTCTCACTTCCTGGGAGTTTCACTTCAAACACTAAACCATGGAAGATTTGGCAGCTGCTGCTCCATTGTGTTTGCCTGCCTGGTGTGCACAGCTTTGCTTCTGAAAGTGTCCATACATTTTGAGACCATGATATCCAGAGAAGATCTTTATAAGTCAGGGGTGGGGATAATGGGATAATGTATATCTTTGCCTTTTAAAACAAAAATACTTTATCTAGAAAAAGTAGTGCATTAGACAGGGAGAAACCCGAATTGATTAGTCATTTCCCGTATCCTTTTGGGTTTTTTCAGGCTTACATTTTTTACTGTGTTAAAAATACAGCTTTCCATAGTGTCATAATGTAGGCTTTGTACTTAAAACTAAACTATAACTTGTTTATATTTTAGAGGAATTTAACAGTAATCTGAGGGATTTTAATCTGGTATTTTACTGCAGAGCCAATTTTTAATCATACATTTACTGACCTCTGTAGGGTCAAAAAGGATGTGGTGAGTGTGTAATAGGTACAGCCACAGGGTGACTTTGACTCTCATACTCTCTATTTAAAGCTAAGATGTGAGCTGGTTCCCTGCTTTACACATCCACACTTGGGGGGGTTTGGCCTGGAGATACACCAGGTTTTTAAAGCAAGGAGGAAGTTACGGTATATTTATAAATCAGATACATATAATCTTGTCCTAGTCATAAATAAAGCAGAAGTTTGTTTTAAATGAAATGGAGAACATACAGGGAGATAACAGCAAGAAGAAATCATCCATTCCTTCTGCATTCAGAGCAGGGCAGCTCTTGACTTGTGACAGGGAACATTGCTGTGTTTGGGATGAGCTCAGGTGGATGCAGCAGGAACCTGTGAGGTTCAGCTCCCCGAGGTGAAGGGTGAATTTGTAGTATTTCATGAACAACATGGTTTGGACAATGGTTGCTGTGAGAAATTTTGTTTCTGGTAGAAAAGATAGCTGGATTTAAAAGGGAGATAACAGCAAGAAGAAATTTGTTTGGGTTTTGTGGTTGTTTTTTTGTTTGTTTTTTGGTTTTTTTTGGTTGGATTTTGGTTTGGTTTGGTTTGGTTTTTTTAACCTCCTGGAGTTTTTGGTTTTGTTTTCTAGAACAACTATTTGCAATCTCTACACAATGCCACGGATTGGGGAGCCTGTCTGGCTCACCATGATGTCGGGGACACCAGAGAAGAACCAGCTGTGCCATCGCTTCATGAAGGAGTTCACTTTCTTGATGGAAAATGCTTCTAAAAACCAGTATGGTGGATTTTAGTTTCTAAATTACATATATGATTGTGCCTTTTTATTTCAAACCAATTTTCAAATCAGTTGTTAAAATCCTGGTAATCAAAGAATCAAAAGGCCGTCCATAAATACCTTCTTTTTGAAACAAGTAAGGAATAATGTCATTAAATTCCTGCTTCCCCACAATCCTCTAAATCTTGGTAGAGGCTGAACATCTGAAACATGTCCATAGGAAGTGTGTGATGGGTGTGGATGTCTGGAAGGGGGTAAAGATACTTTACAAAATGCATTAATCCACCTTTCATATCAGTTATCATATGACAAGCAGGATTAGACATTCAGGAAGTGCTGTGTCTGTAATACTGTCAGACCACAAAGTGCTCTCAAACCTTAAATCATTTTAAAATGCCACTGAAGTATGCTGTGCTCATTAGTGCTCACTCACCTCTCTGGCCTTAGGCCCCAGCTGTGAGCAGATGCTGAAAACTGAGAAAGCTCCTGATAAACTGGGGAGAATCTGATAAATTTGCTCTTTTGTCAACACTTCATACCCTTTCCCCAGGGCATGAGTAGGGGAAATTTTAAAAGGGTTTGTCTCCATTGAAGTCCTAAAAGGAGCACAAACGTAGTTTGGGTGGGAATGGCACTGGCAGATCAGCAGTTTGCTCAGGGGCACTTCTCCCTGCAGGGTGGGCAGGGGCTGCTGCTCCCATCCTCCAGCTTTGCCCCCACCTTTGTCATCTCTTCTGTCCCCAGATGGGAAGGTGACAGTGGTCACTGTGGTCCACCTGCTCCTGCCCCAGTGCAATGGGAGAAACAGCAGGGAGTTGTGAGGGGTTCAAATGTATTTTTTTAAGATCAGTTTCTGCTTCAGTGGAGGCTTTTTCCTGGGATTGTCACCTTTGATCCCTGCCGTTCTGAGTCCTGTACATCTTGGTTACATTTAAATACATTTATTTGGGTTTGTTTTTTTTATTTTAAATAGAATAAGTTTTCAAGTAATGAAAACAAGAGAAAAATTAAGACCTCCTTCCTTTCCAATCTAGTAATCTAGTTTTAAGTCTCCTCTCCTCATTTGGCTGTCTCTAGTTATGAAATGGCTGCATGGAAGCTGTAGGATTCCTAATGCTTGTAAATTATTCAAATAACATTATTTTGAGGCATTTCACTCTTTTCCTCCTCACACATGAGCCACTGTGGCCACCAGCACCATGTGTTGGTATGTGGAGCCTCCTGGGCCATGCTCCTGCCAGGAAAACTGACTGGGAAAACTCCACAGAGCAGAAACCATGCTCTATCATTGCAGTAAATCAGATAGTTAATGTTCAGGAAGGTTTTTTCACCTTGATTTCTTAGCCAGTGAATACCATTTTGCCAGTGTAAGAACACAGTTTCTCTGGCTGAGCTACAGAACTTTGGGTGGGGGGTTATTTTTGAAAAGGAGCAGCCATGTGTGCTGAAATTGCCCAATAGTTAGGTGAAAGAACACAGCACCCAGCTATTTTACAGGCTTGGTAGCAATAGTCTTCCTTCTCATCCATAGTCAAAAGTCTTAAGGGCTTGGGATCTCCTTGGACTACAGGGGCCACACAGTGCCACTGCTTTCTTATAGTGAATGAAATAAATTGGTTTTGAGATGTTTTACAACATAAAACTTGCAAAATAGGAAGTCTCATAATTATTGCCAAACAGAGGAACTGAGATGCCACTAAGTTAAAATGCTTCATTTTACTTCAAATATGTGTTCTAAAAAAGAGCTTTGCCAGGGTGGGAGGGAGGGTCCAGCCACCCTTTCTCTCCCCAAAGTACCAAGATTGAAGGGATGATCTCTGCTGATTTTGTCAGGCTGTTTCTTTAATCCTTGATCCATATAGACTAGAGCTGCTGTCAGTTTTACATCTTGCGTGTGTATCTGGAAAAAAACCCAAACATGTTGAACATTTTGCTTTCAGGTTTTTACCAGCTTTGCTGACTGCAGTGCTGACTAACCACTTGGCCTGGGTCCCCACTGTCATGCCCAATGGCCAGCCACCCATAAGAATCTTCCTGGAGAAACATTCATCCCAGAGCGTGGACATGCTGGCCAAAACTCATCCCTACAACCCGCTGTGGGCACAGCTCGGTAGGTGGCAAACACCTCTAAACCACCCAGCAGCTTTGCACAAATGGGAATGCATGAGCTGGGGTTTATGATGCTTGTTACTCCCCTCCCAGGTTATTTATTTTTTAATACAAAATGAGACAAAAGTGTGTTTCAAGCTTAGAGGTGGTCATTGTATTTTTCTGTGCTCTAAGTTTTTAAGGCATTATCCATTATAGAACGTTAGCCACGAAGTAAAGCCCTCTTTAGTCATCTGTGTTGGGTCCTTTAAGGTCACCTGCCCTGGTGCTGGTGGAGGATTCCAGGTCTCCTCTGGTCCTTCTCCTATAAGGAAAATCTGCTTTTATTTTTTGGGATGCCACTATCACTAAACCTCATTCTGGAATGAGCAAATCAAGAAAATCCATTTCCTGATCCGAAGTGAACATACTTTTAATACAATGGAGTGATGCAGAACAGAAAGTCACAGCTTGGCAACCCCCAGGGAAGGTCTCAAAGCCCAGTCAGTGATGTAGCTGGTCACACTGTCTGATAATTGCCCAGTAGAGAAGAGCAGGTGAGGTCAAACTGTCCTGCTGTGCACACACACTCTCATGGAATTTGATTAGGGAAGGGAAGGTTTTGCAAGGTTGTCCTATTCTTGTACAGGCAGGAATGGCCAGGGAGTTGGCAAGAAAACTTGATTTCAGACCCTGTGTGACTTGAGGGACCCACTGTGGTTAGAGTGGCCTTCGAGAGGACTCCTTGTCCCCTCACCCTGCAGTGTCAGTGCCTTAATACCTCCAGAACACACAGGCACTTCCCCAGGTGACTCGAGTACAGCCAGAACACCCCATCCACCCCATAGCAGAGCTCAAGGAGGGGAAGAGAAGGAGGTTGGCTTCAGCCATGCACCTGCCATGGTCACTTTTTGTCCTCATTCCTGGCATAAGTTTGTTTCTCTTACAGCTTTCTCTTGTGGGTAAAAGTTCAGCCCAGTTTCCAGACTCCCCAGGGTAATTTGGCACAGATGCCTTCTCTCTCCCATGGCTGTATAAGGATCCCAGGAGATGAGCCTCCAAAGCTGGAGTGAGGTGGTGTGAATGCTCCCTGATGTGTGAGATCAGATGTCCCCCTGACCAGTGGCTCACCTTACAGATGATACCAACAGCATCTTTGGGATTCTTTTATTGAAAACAAAATACTGCATAGCTGTTATAACTCTACTGCTTTAGTATTTCTCTCTTGGAGATCTGGTCTTTGAGAACTGGCCCAACAGCTGGCTGTTAGAAGAATAAATTATTGCAAAGGTGCCAAATAATTGTGTGTTTAATTTCCTGTCCTAGGTGACCTGTATGGGGCCATTGGATCACCTGTGAGATTAGCAAAAACAGTCGTGGTTGGCAAAAGACATGACCTGGTCCAGAGATTGCTTTACTTCCTCACTTACTTCATCAGATGCTCTGAACTTCAAGAGACACACCTTCTGGAAAATGGGGAGGATGAGGCCATCGTCATGCCTGGCACTGTTATCACCACCACGCTGGAGAAAGGAGAAGTGGAAGAGTCTGAGTATGTGCTTGTCACAATGCACAAGAACAGGGGCAACCTGCTACCCACCGAGTCTGAAGAGATGAGAGCTCCCAGCTGCAGCTGTAAATACTGCAAATGTCCCATTTCCCTCGCACAGAACATAGAAGGTGTTGCACAGCAAGAGAGAGAAGACATGCAAAGCACTCCTAAGGTAGATTTGGAATCTTCCTCGGATGAGAACAGAACCATCGTTCCTGAGGATGGCCAGGAAGATGCTGCAGATGTGACACAACCAAGGCCCTGCCTGGATACCAAACTAGAGACTGTGGTGTGCACAGGGTCAGCTTCGCCCGAGAAACGCTTGGGGACAGAATCTTGTTTGGAGCCAGCAGCGAGCACGTGGAGGAGTGAGGAGATGCTGGAGGCAGCCAGCCAGGCAGGGGGTGGGACAAGGACACCTGGGATTGCTGTGGAGAAGAAGCCGCCCGATAAGCTCTTCATGGACGCGTTTCCGTGCAGCGCCGCCGAGGCTCAGACAAAGGTGACTTTCCTCATCGGAGATTCCATGTCACCTGATTCAGACATTGAACTGAGAAGTCAGGCAGTAGTGGAACAAATTGCCAGGCATCACAGCCCGCCAGCAGCGGAGGCAGGAGTGTCTGCTGATCAGAACTGTGAAGCTAAACAAACTGTTGAGGACCAAAATAGAGACTGTGGGACAGCTGAACCCTTTCCTCAAGTTGCTAGTGAGCATCAGAGCTGGAACCCAAACCCATATAGTGCTGAGAGCATGAGTCTGTTTGATGAATATTTCACTGATGATGGTTCAATTGAAACCCGGACTATTGATGATATTCCAGGGCAAGCAGCTACAGGCCTTCTTGCTCACAACAGTAGTTTAGAATTTTCTAAAAAGCTGTGTACAAAGGCTTGCAATCCACCTAGTGAATTTTGTAAATTCATGGACTCTGTTCGACAAGAGACCTACAAAAACTGCTTTAATGAGCAGGACCAAAGAGAGAAAATCTCTATTCGCGTCCCCCATGGGGACAGAGAAAACGTAGAGAAAAAGGTCGCCCCAGGAATTGATTGGGACATTCCAAGAAATGAGAGTTCAGACAGTGCCCTGGGTGACAGCGAAAGTGAGGATACAGGCCATGATCTAACTAGACTGGGTGGTAACTACTATGGAGGAGAGCAAGAAGATTGGGCAGAGGAATATGAGATTCCCTTCCCTGGGTAAGTACTGTTCAGCACTAACAGAGCCTAAAAAAGATGGAGCCTCTTCTCATGTCACTATTTGGAAGACTGTAGCTTAACCTGGCATCAGGGGTTGGAAAACTGTCTCTTGAGCTTGCTGATTGTTGAGGAATATTGAGAGATCAGTGGTCTGGAAAGAAATACTAATGGTGTATTGTGATCTTGGCTTGTATTCTCTGCTTCCATGACGGGCTGACTGCAAAAGCTGACTGTAAGCTCTTTTAAAAGTGCTTGACTTCAAGTTAGAAGAGATATGAAAAAAGTAGAAATGCAACCTCTGTAAGCTGAATTTGCTGTTTACTGTTGTACATTTCTTTGATATGCCTTTCTTGCAGGTCAAAATTAGTTGAAGTCAATTCTGTCCAGCCCAGTATTGCCAATTTTGGAAGATCCTTACTAGGAGGCTACTGTTCATCTTACGTCCCTGACTTTGTTCTGCAAGGAATAGGAAGTGATGAGAAGCTGAGGCACTGTTTGGTGTCGGATTTGTCTCATGCTGTGCAGGTAATTAAGCTATATTTGGTAAATGTATTTCTCACAGTAGGGAAAGATAAATGTTTGTGCAGGTACAAACCTGCTGGAAGTGGAAATATTTCCTGTCACAACTCCTGTCAGATTTCTCCAGTCCCAGGTCACCAATTTTTTTCTCCTCTCAATTAATGTATCTGAAAAACGTGGATATTTCACTGCAAATCTGCAGTAAAGAAGATCAGACTCCCACTGAAGCCAGTGCCCTGGGAAGATGGATCTCAGTGCTAAGCTGTATAGCTGTATCACTGTCTCCTGTAGGCTTAGCAGCTGATGGTTGTGTCCCCACAGGATGGAATGACATTAAACAAGCCCAAATGCTGAGGTTGTGCCTCTCTTTCTGGGCACAGAGTCCTTCTGCAGTGGTGCAGCAGCTCCCATTGCTCCCTCCTCTGTCCCTGCACGTCTGACCAATGGGCTGCTGCTAGTGCAGCAGAAGGTGTTCTCCATCAGCAATGCTCAGTATTTTGGGGACATTTCTCCATTTAGGATGGTAGTCCATGTGACCAACAGTGCTGGCTTCACTGGAAAAGGAGAAGCCAGTGTAAAGCTAATGGTCTGAAGGGAACTCGTGCTTCTCACGTGTTGGAGACACGTCTCTTCTGCACAGCAGTTTTCCCTAGATGAACTGGGGCATGACTAGGAAGTGTGGTATTTCCTCCCCCTTTCAGTTACCAGGAAAGTAGTAGAAAGCAGGCTGTCACTGTAAGTGTGACATCTGCTCCCATCTAGTTTATTCCCCAGAGAATAAGGAAAAACAGACTGGTGAGCAGCCACTTTCCTGAGACCTTCTAAAAAGTCCCCTTTTCCCTACTTCTCACATTAACGATGTGCATTAGACCTGTGGCCCTTCTCTGTGTGCCTGTTCCCCTGCCGTGTGCTGAGCCCCACGGGGGATGAGTTTTGCTCCCTGAGTGGTTGTTCAGGGGCTGGTTTAAGCTATTTGGGAAGTGTAATTGAGCTTCAGGCAAGAGAGGCAGCAGCGTGAGGCACCTGCTGCTGTGGCACAGATGTGTCTGAAATACTGTCTGAAAGAGATTTTGATGCCAATCTTCAAGTAAAACTGTAACTGCATCCCAGTGCCTGTATGAAGCCCTTGTGGGACTCCTTGGAAGTGGATAATTGCTAACAGTTCAGTCCAGAAAACATATTAGGGAAGGACGGTGGGTTTCCAAATACTCCCTTTTTCGAACCCTTTTTCATGGCTTTGGAGAGGTGGAACACCAGCGGGGGCAACGGCAAGGCACAGGCTTGGTTCCTGACTCCCTCTGCTGGCCTTCCGTGAAGGAAAACCCGTGACAGCTGGGAATAATCTGACCTCGTGAACGCAGCCACGCTGAGCAGCAAGTTGGATTTTTGGTGCTTTCAGTTTTAGGAGTTTAAAATACACTGTAGATATGTCAGAACTCTTTATGTCAAATACCAAAAGATGTAACTATCAGCCAGTGACACACTTTAAAGCCTGGAAGAAAAGGTAAAACAGCCACTATCCTTCTAAGACTGTGTTTGCTCACAAAACCTCTCTGGTTTTAATGGATGGAATGCAATGTGGGCAGATGTATTTTAGGTGAAGCAGTGTCTGGGATGCTACTCTGCTGTCCAGGGATGCTGTCCCACTATCCAGGATGGCGAAGTTTTGTGAAAAGACTGCTGTAATTTGTCATTCTCAGGGTTCTGCTCTTCATGTTTTTGTTCCTAGCACCCTGTTCTGGATGAGCCCATTGCAGAAGCTGTCTGCATTATTGCAGACACGGACAAATGGACGGTGCAAGTGGCCAGTAGCCAGAGGCGAATGATTGAGAATAAACTGGGAAAAGAAGTGCTAGTCTCCAGTCTCGTCTCCAACCTGCTTCATTCCACTCTTCAGCTTTACAAGCATAATTTATCTCCAAACTTTGTAAGTCTAAAAGGAAATCACAAGGGTGATGGTTTTGAAGCACTCTTTAACTTCATAGGTTAAAGAGATGTAAGGCTCTGCCTAGTGTTTGTGTCCATAGCCAGGGCATCCTCTGGTGTAGCTGTTTCAGATGCCTATTGAAATGCCACTCGAATCAGAACAGCTGCTTCATTAATTTTGATTTAACATGTAATCAAAGGCTTCTGCTCAAAAATGGAAGTCCTGCCAGTGAGTATCTCACCTAGACACGGTCACGGAACAGGCAACAGGGGTATGGGATCTGTGCTTCCTGCTCTGAGGCTAGTTTGGTTCTGCCTTCTCCCTGACACAATTCCCTTTGCTTTTTAGTGTGTGATGCACCTGGAAGATCGTCTGCAGGAGCTCTACTTCAAAAGCAAGATGCTGTCCGAGTATCTCAAGGGCCAGATGAGAGTCCATGTCAAGGAGCTGGGCGTGGTGCTGGGGTATGGTCACAAACTTCTGCCAGCAGTGCTGCTCTGGGTGTCCTGGTGCCACACCCTCTGCCTGGGCTGGTTCCTAAGCACAGCGGAATGGATTCCTAAACGGGACTGGAATTCCTAAGTTACCCATGGCTTCAGGCTTCTCCTTAGCCATTGCTCGATCCCAAGGATCTCCCAGCCTTTCTGTCTTCCCTGTGGGCAGGAAGCTGGGCTCAGCACTCCAGAGCTTTTCAGACTCCCTTCTTAGTTGGTCAGTCAGCACTGAACAACATGGGGCACCTGATTCCTCCAGGTTGACTTCCCCTACATGGTAGGAAACACTCTCTGTGTCACGTAGGGCACATAATACTCTCTGTGGGCGTGGGGCATGGGCAGAGGAGCTCTCTAAGGGGTGTTTGTAGGAAGGCTCTGAGTACGTTTTCCTGCAGAGGAGTACAGGGTGAGCAGGAAGGCACACAGGGCATGTGTGTGCTGGGCATGGCAGCTTTAGCTGGTCCTCTGCCCCTTTGCTGTGTCTCCCCAACTATTATTCCCTTTACCGTGAGGTTAGGCAGGAATTTTGGTCCCTCCATCTGTTTCCTCGCCAGGTTGTTGGCCCTGTTAAAAACCCAGCAGACAGGTGGGAGCTGAGGCAGGGCTGGCACTGGGAGCAGGCACATCTGCAGGGCGGGAGGGACAATCTGGCAGCTGCAGGGTGTAGCCCACGGCCCCAGTACAAGCGCTGGGGCCCGGGCAGGCAGTGTGGATTCTGACTCGTGTCCAGCCCAGTGATGTTTTGGGCTGGATTAAACACGACTCTTCTGTTTCCTTTCAGGATTGAATCCAGCGACCTCCCCTTGCTGGCAGCTGTAGCGAGCACTCACTCTCCGTACGTTGCCCAGATCCTTCTTTAAAATGCCAGAGGCCACAGACTTTGACTTTTTGCCTCTCTGGAAACAAAGTGGAAGACAATTTGTTCTGGCTGCTTTCTCTTTGCAGCAAGTAAAACAAACTGCTTGTTGAGCTGCAGGACCTCCATATATGACTGCACAGTGTGCAAACAGTCGGAGACTTCTCTTCTCCCACTTGGCCATTTATAAAAAAGGATAAAGAAAGGAAAAAAGAAAACTGAGTAAGCCCGAGATTTCAGCCCACAGAAACGTGGAGATTTTAGCAAAGCTGAAGATGCATTTTTTAGCAGTTTCTGCCACGATGGGTGACTGTGACTTATACTGGGGAATGGAGGAAGAACTGCTCTGAGGAATACATGATGCCATCACCCCTTATAAACTGAACAAGAGAGCAGCTGCCTTCAGCCAGGCTTCAGCTCATGAGGATCACATTAGGATCTGTAATTCTCAAGCTGCAATGAATTGTAAACATCTTCTACTTTTTCATGTCATAGTCCAATTCTGAATACTTCCCAGAGGAAGAACAGGGCAGGGGCCTGGGTTTTTTTGTAAGAAGCTCATTAATGACAGTCAGCTACAGAATTTATTTTTGATCTTTCTCCTGGGAAGAGGAAATAGTGGGGGACAGAGGGCAACAGGGAGGAGGGAGGAAGAGGCCAACAGACAAACTAGCGATGGAGATTCTTGGATGCTATAACCAGTATTAAATGTTTATAATGTTTAAATGTTGCTTTATACTAAATGATGCTTTTCTTCCTCAACGTAATCAAAATGTTAAAAACAAAAAGAATCTAAAGAGAACGTTGGCTGAAATTTCCCCATGGGTTCCCCAGAACAACATGACAATTACCTCTAACTTTTTTATGATATATAATGTTCTTGCAACATCATATTCTTTTTACAGCAGTCAGTCAGCTATTGAAATAATGAACTAGAAATAATTGTACCAAAGCATTGGGGACAAAACAAGTAGACTATTACCCCTAATTGCTCAGGTAATTAATTGATACATTTTTTAAAACTGTTCTACAAAAAAAATGAACATTGAATACACCATTGTGTAGTAATATCCAAAATATTTTTGACAAATATACCCTTGCTGCAGATGACTCTAATCCCTTTTCTACTCACTCGTGTAATTACCAGCAGGAAATGTTGTTTATTTTATTCTCAGCATTTCTCTTTTACTCAGCCATCACTGGTTTGTCATTGTATATACAATATCTGTACGAGTAGCTGATGGACCCAACCTGGTGTAAGTAATGTAAATAGACAGTGGGAGGTGGATTATGTTTTTGAAGGCTCTACTACCTCAGTTTAACTGGACACTTCATTCTAGGCTTTTCTTTGCATATTTGTCCTAGCAGCCAACTAATGTTGCTGGTTTTTAGCTTCTGTTTTCATCTCTTAGGTTTAGTATATTGAAATTCATGGATTATCCACACAAGCAGGAGACACGTATTCACTTGGTTGCTGAACTCTATAAAATTTCTATAAATATGTAATTCTGTAATCATCTTTTCAATAGAACAGCACGCCTGCTATTGTTGTTTGCAGAGTTACTTTAAATACAAATCTATTTTAACCATTTGATAAACTTGAAAACAATAGGAGAGATCCCTGCCCCACCTCTGTCAGTGACAGAACTCTCCTCCCTTCCTTCTCTGGGGCCAGGATTCACCTGGAGTAGTTTTTCAGTACTATTTAAAATCTGTCACCTGAAACTCCATTCCAGGGAGATGTACATGGCAAACCCCCCTCCCTTCCATGTAGGACTGAGTCTACATCAGGAAGTGACCCCAACATTAATACACGCAGTGTCCTTGGAAACTCTTTTGTGTATAAAATCTAATGCTGACTGCTGCAGGGGCAAAACTCGTGTTTAATATGTGATCCAAGGATTTGTTTCTCCCATTTTTCAAATGTCCTTTCCTTGCCACACGATTATATTACATCTGGCTCTTGGAATGAGCACAAAACAGGGGCCCAGTTGTGTAAACACGTTTCTAATGAAATATAGGATTGCACTCAGAACATGGTTGTTTAACTCTTTGCTAGGATGGGTGGTGTAGGCAGTAGTTAGGAGTCCATGCTGTATGGAGGCTGGCAGCAGGGACCTGGCAGTGTCCATGCTGCCAGGGCTGGTGGAGGAGGGCTCCTGCCTGTGCCTCAGGAGGATCCATGGGTGAGTTCATCCACAGTTGGTGCCCAGACTCACGGGCAGCTGCACCCTCACCCTGGCATCCCCCAGTGCTCGTAATGATCCTTACAGGAGAACACTGGTCCTCTTCCTTTGAGCCATTATTGTGCAAAGTGCTGGGGTCTCTTTGAAATGGGTTTGACTCTCCAGCAGGGCCCTTGCACGGCCTGCAGTGAGTATTGACATGAGAGCAGAAGGAGGTGGCTCTTGGGTGGCACCTTCTCTGCTGCCCTCTGCCCAGCACCACCCAGAAATGGGTTAATGATGTCCCCAGTCAGTCACGGATGCAGCTTCCCTGTCATCCTCCCACGGTGCCAGTCCCTCCTGGCATGGCAGCACCCTCTCCACCCCTCAGCAGAATCGTGGGCAGAACACAACCAAAACCCTCCTCTGATGGGAAGTTTTCCTGTGAGTTAACTTTTTGGGTACATGCACAATGTGGTACGTATGTCTGTTTGTTAAATAATATGAAAAGGGATTTTTACAGGATATAGCATTGACTTTTTAAAATGTATCGCGATTCTCTTATGTGAATAGAAAACTAATGTTTGATTTCTTTTTTTCACTATTCCCAATCTCCATTATTAACATGTCTTAATTTTCTGGCTGAAACCTAAGTGTACTAGGCACACAAATTAGCAAATTTGATTTTGTTACAATTGGCAAACACTGGGCTGCTAAGAACAAAAAACTGTTTAAAAGAACAGATTTTACACCTTGCATATGTTTTCCCTATTAGTTCTTAGAGATGTTTTATGACAATTTTTTGCTTTCTCTAAATTATTTAGATGGTGGTACTTGTAAAATGCTGGGTAAAATGTACATACTTGTTATCTCTTCTGTTTTTGTATATATTTCCCAAGATGTGCACTTGTATTATAATAACCATTCCCAATTTTAGGGGAAATTTGTGCAATAAATACAGTATGTCAGTTTAGTTCTGGTACCTTTTGTGTCCCTTTTTTGACATGTGATATGAGACCATAGATGAGTGAACCATCTCACACTTGACACCTCTCTCCTCTCACCTGCCCATTTTGGGGCATGATTCTGGCACTTGGCAGTGCTGCAGCCATTTAATTTGGGGTCTCGTAAGGAGTTAATTGTTTCAAATAGAAATTTGTGATTTGCTGTCCCTTCAGTTGTGAATGTTGTTGGCCCCCAGAAGGCAATAGTGAGATGGGAGGGAGGTGAAGAAACGTAAGCAGAAACCCATGGTCTTCCACTGGTTCACACATTCATTCCTAAAGTGCCCTGCAAAGCAGTTTGTCACACAGGTGTTTGCCCTGGTGTTTGTCACTGTATTTGGGCACATCTGCCTGAGTACAACCCGTTTTCTGTCCCTCTGGGCTGCTGCACAGGAATGAAGGTTATTGAGGAGTCTTCATAAGGCTTTATTAAATCTAAGTTCAAATTGTGATACCAGTGCTGCCAAGAAAAGTGAAGTAATAATCATACAACAGGAAAACAATTAGGAAGATGTAGCAGAGTGTACTAATGTGGCATTAAAGCAGCTGGTTTAAGTAAAGTCCTGTGTTCCCAAAGAATGGAAAAGGGACAAGCTGAAGATGGAAACCTTTGCCCGAAGCAGGTGCATCTTCTATTTTTGATAAATGCTCTGTGTTTCCTGCCCTGGTAGGTACCTCCCCCAGGTGCCCTTGCCACACACGAGGTGCAGGATGAGGTGACAGACGAGCTGAGTTAGTGTCCCCAAGCCCTGTCTCGCAGTGACCCCTGATGGGCCGGGGACACCGCGGGTCCACGTTCAGCACAGCCAGACAGCACAGGAGCCTTCTAGGATTTCCACTTGCACCTGCCAACTCCTGTCCTGTAAAAGGATGCCCGTGACCGGAGTGTTTGGAAGAATGGAATTTGTCCTCTCTCAGAGGAACGAAAGCCACAAGAGCCGACTCTTGGGTGCTTAAACTGGTCCTGTAACACCACCGTCAGCTTCCCCTGTGAGCAGGATGATTGCTCAGCCTGTGCCTTCTCTGTTCCCACCCCAAGTAACGCTGTAGCAGTGGCTCAGTGTCGGTGTGGGTGAGTCAACAACAGCATCAACACAGAATCCCCTGCCTTTTAATGCTGATAACACAGGGGGTTATTGCTGGCCTGGGGTACTTGTTCCATGAGGGATTCCCGAGGCAGAGCCTGCAGTCCCACAGCAGCACTGAAGGTGTCGAGCAGGCAGCTCCAGCAGAATCTGCAGCAGGAGATGTTTGGCTTTAGCTGGGAGCTCTGCCATGGGACACTGGTGATGTGCACTGGGCACTGTCAGACCTCCTGCAGGGCTTCTGGGGCTGAGGGCACCTGACAGCGGGCAGAGAACTCTGTGTTACCGGAGTAGATGGTCATGAGGTGTCCTCCTGATGGGGATGGCAAGGGTAGCTGGAGTCATGTGTCGGCGTGGGTGTTTGGCAGTGATGATGTGAGCAGTAAATTCAGCAGTATAATCACTGCAGCATCCAGAAAATGCTGATGTTAATGTCCAGAATTGATTTCCTTTTTAACTTTCCAGCTAGACTGGGACATAGCACTTGCTAGCCAATATTTTTAATGTATTGTTACTCCTTTTCTGTAATTCCCTTAATTTTCCTGGAACAAAAGAGAAAGCTAATTCACTTAGCTGAGGTAAAGGCAGGAAGGAAGCCACAGGCACCCAAATACCACGGCATCTCTCATATCCCACATTATTCCCAGGGGTCTGCAGAAGAGGATATGATTGTTTTCTGTGTGGCTTAGTGCAGAGTGACCACAGGACAATTTCTGGATCCAGGGCTGGGAAGCAGCTCAGTGTGTTGGTTGCACAAAAGCACAGAGCTGTCTGCTCTCGGCTCTCTGCTGAGCTGCTGTTGCTTTCTTCTCTCTTAAACATTTATTGTTAAAATATAGCAGCCTTGTAGTTGGAGGTAAAAGTAAGCAGAGAGCCTGGAGATACACGTGTCTTCTGAGTCTCTGTGCTGCAAGGAACATCTCTGTTTATGTGCTGCAGCATGTACATTCTGTTCCAGCCATCCCCTCATTTATTTTGTGGTACAAGAGCAGTTACAGGCTTTGCACACCATCCCTGCACCCTTCTTGTCTTCCCTCTGTACAATAACATCATCTTTGCTGTTGCTACAGGCAAATCTAAATACACCAGCACCTCGGGTTTTGGAAAGTGTTGCTCGTGCTGGCTGGAGATGCTGCTTTACTGGAAGCAGCGCTTTTCTGTTTTGACAGCTGAAGAACCACAAGTTCAAATCCTGTGGGATCTGTCCAGGCTTTTGGAGCAGAACCTGATTCCCCAGCAGCAGCAGCTTTGCTTTGAGAGCCCTCTGGGAGAGGAGCTGGAAGGTAAATCACCTGTGCCCAATGTGCCTGGTAGCTCTCCCAAAGGGGTGGTTCCTTTTCCCCTTGCCTGGGGTCAGTGGGAAGCAACAGACATTGCAGGACAGGCAGCTCAGCACCGAGGAACAGCACTGAGAGCTCCTGCCCCGACTGGCACAGAAAGTGCCAACGTGGAGCATCCCAGGGGCTGTGGGTCCCGGTGGAAGAGCTGGCACACGGGGTCCTGTGTTGGAGAGGTGCTGTGGCTCTCCTTCCACCGAGGGACTGCTGCTGCACAACGTTTTCTGCCTCTGCAATACCTGCTGGCCTGCCAGGCTGGACAGTCGTGTGGCCTCTGGAAATGGCCTCTGGACAGCTTCATGTGAGCCCTCGTGTCACCCACTTGGGTCTTGCTCAGGCTCTCTGGTCTCTGGCTGCTTGTCTCCTCCTAGAACCATAGTAGCAGGAAGCAGCATGTTACTCCCATGCATTTGTTTATTTTCATTACCAAAAATATTTGTACAGTGGCAGAATTTGATTTCCAAACCTCTGTGTGTTCCAGTTGTTTGTTTCCAGCTGGAGCTTAAGACATCTGCTCCGAGGATGGGGATCACCGCTTGAACCGCTGCCTTCAGCGGTGCTCCCGAGACCCAGCTGCAGCAGGGCCTGCAGGGCTCTTCGTGCCCGTCACTGCTGGTTTTGGCACAAGAAGGGGCGGGAGTAAAGGCAGGTGGCAGCAAGCAGCTGGTCTGTGGTTTGGGATGTCAGTGAGAAGGAAAGGCTACCTGAAGCACGTCAGGCGTGGTTTGTGGTGAGGCCCCCGGCAGCCCCTCCTGCGTCCCGCCTGAGCCCAGGGGACACCGCGGTGACACGGGCCCTTCCCCGCCAGCGCCGGCAGCTGAGCGCCGGCCCCTGGGCGCTGCCCCGGCCGGTGCCTGTTGCTCAAAGGCCCCGTGGGCTGAGCAGTGCCCGGGGTGGCCGGAGCTGTGAGGGCAGGGCAGTCCGAGCGCCGGTACCGGCCCGTGGCAGCCGGGGAGCGCCGCCGAACAAGCGGCCCGGCGGATGGCGGGCGAGCCCGGCCGCGGGGCTGCCTCCCGCGGGGACCGGCAAAGCGCCGACACCCGCTTTGTTTCCAGGCCAGCTTTGCCCGGAGCTCGGTGTCGGAGCCCTGCAGTGCAGCCAGGCAGCTGTCTGGGTGCTCAGACACCGGCGAGGGCGAGGGACCGTGCCCCCGGGGCAGAGCTGTGCTGCCGGGCGGCACCGATGAGCCATCCCGGCCCAGCCAGCAGATCCTCATTGCAACACCCCAAAGGAAGTATTTGGGCCGCAGGCCCGTCCCGGATTTCCAAAGCATCACAGGAGATAAGCAGATGCCTTTTTCTTGTGACACAGCTGCTCTGCCCATGCCGCAGCTTTGGCCCGGCCCCGGCTGTGAGAGGAGCTCCCGGTCCGAGTGTCCGAGTGCTGGTGGGACTCCTGAGACGATTCCCCTCTCACTCCACCTTCCTGCTTTCCCTTTGCTGTTGTTTCCCTTAAGGACCTGCAACCCAGCACCTCTGGTAACAGGTTTTTGTGCAGATAGAGCTTCTCAGAGATGAAATTACAGACCAAGAAAAATCTTGCGGAAGAACGAGGCGGGGTGGCAGGACGGAAATGTCCTGCTCTCGTCCCTCTCCCATTACGAAACCAGAACCTCGTGTGAACGGGAGGGAGCCACTTCTGCCGCAGGTCGCGGGGAGCTCGGGGCCGGAGCCCTGCGGAGCCGCAGTGCCAGAGGTCGGGGCAGTCCCTGCGCCGCTGCATTTTAGCCCATAAAGACGTTGTTTAATGCTGGTGTTTTTTGGTTTGAAGATTTCAACCGTCCTGTGCTTTCTAAAACGCTGAGATAGAGGAACTCTCTCCGACCACCGTGCCTTTGCCTGCTCGCATTGTTCAGTTTCTAGCACTAACCAGAGTGTCTTTTAAATCTGGAATTTGCTTTTCCTTCTTCGTTAACTCCATAAGATGAGCTTTGATTCCGCTGGTTGGACAGACCCTGCTTTTTCCTTCAGGAAAAGCCCTAAGGAGGAATGGGGAGTCGTGCAGATCAGGTGCGGCTCGCTGTGCTGGAGCAGTCGCAACCAATGCTGCTCTCATCATTATTTCCTGTTGAGCACGACGGACTGAAGTTGCAGCCCTGGTACACAAGAATGTGTCACTGCTGGCATTTCTGGGGCTGGGTGGGAGAGCTGAAGGTTGAGTTTTTTCTAGGTTCTTAATGGAAAACAAATGTTTTCCTTAAGTGGCATTGAAAATGAAGGCAGTGTTTCTTATGGAAGTGCACGTAGCTGGGCTGGGGAAGAGAGGTGAGAACATTTCCTTGAGAAATGAGCTGCTTACTTCCCAAAGGCTCATTAATTTAGTTTTCTTGGCTAATCAAATGAATTTCTAGAATATTTTCATGGATGTCACCAAAATAAAAGTGGTGTATGAACAGCCTGGAGCCAGCAGAGAGCACAGTTGTGAGGGTGCCTGGAGGCAAAGCCCAAGTCTGTGCAGGGGTGACCCCAGCAAGTCCCTTGGCCAGCTCCCAGTGCTGACTCTGGGCCACTGGTGGGACATCTCCTGAGCAAACACTCTCATTTGGGGCCTTTGGGGTGGCAGTGGCAAAAAGTCACTATGCTACAAAAGTGTCTGTAAATGGTGACTTAAGGGCAGAGGGTACCAGTGGGTTTATGCACTTCATTTTCCTGCCAGGGATGCTTTTCACTTTGGAGAACTTCAGTATGTTGCAAAGACTACGTTCAGGATTTCTTCAATAGTTGCTTCTATAATTACTTCAAAATTACAGCCATGAGCAATTATAGTTTTCAATAGCTTATGGAGTGCACTGAATCCTAAGAAATTAACTACTACATTTTCAAGGAGTAGATTTATTAATAGCAGCTGTAGCTAAAAATCTTTCTAATTTTGGTCACTACCAAAAGACATGAAAAAAATAAGGGCTTCTGTTTTCATGTATTAACAATAAAACCGCTAAAATTTGTGGGAGATATTCTGGGTGAACAAGAAAATTACAGCTGTGTTCCTTGTGCTGCAATAGTTAATGATCATGCACTTTATTATCCAAAGCTGTTTTTCTTGTACAGTTTAACTAAAGGTCTTGATCTCTGTCATTTCATATGACATTGTTCTGAGGCTGGTTAGGCTGTAAAACTCATCAGCCTGAAGGAGAATTTATTTTTCAAAATATAGCTTAACTCTCCAAAGTATTTCTTAAATTATAGGTTAGTGAAAAGCAGGCCCTTCCCACAGAAACAGAGGTTTTTAAGAACTGCAGACTTGAACTGATTTAGTATTAAAATCAAGGCTCTGTCTTGGGCTGTTAAGAAGCCCCATTGATCCTGACAACTGCAGCTCTTCACAGCTGTGAATTCAGACACACATTTTTCAGGGGAAAATAATCCTTAACCTAAATACAACTCTTCTGATACTTTGAGGCTGACTGTTGCTTCCTTGTCTGTTTTTCCCAGGTTGGTTGCCTGGGAAGCTGCTGACCCTGCTGGATCACAAGCTCCTACAGCAGCTCATCCTTCCAGTGAAGGAATCACTTGCTCTGCTGGAGCCCATGCAGGGTTTGTCCAATGCAAGTCATCAGTCTCAGAAATATGGGGTGAATTCCCACTTTTTCAGGATGCGAACAACAGAGGCAGGTTTGGAGGAAATGTCTTCCATCAGCAGTGTCTGTCTTCTGCCTTCATCACTTACAGTCAAAGCATGAAAGCTCATTAGGTGTGATTTGGCTATTTCCTGTTCAGGCTGTCCACTAAAGAGGCAGCTGAGCAGCATTGCTGGAGCATGTGGTGGTCTCATTCTGTCAGCGAGGGAAACACCCTGCAACAGAACCCTCACACCCTCCTTGCCCATGGTGTTTGAACTAAATGGTTTTAAACTAAAAGAGGGTCAATTTAGGCTAAATATAAGGAAGACATTTTCTGCAGTGAGGGTGGTGAGGCCCTGGCACAGTTTGCCCAGAGAAGCTGTGTCTGCCCCATCCCTGGAAGTGTTCAAGGTGATGTTTGATGGGGCTTTGAGCAACCTGGGATAGTGAAAGGTGTCCCTGCCTATGGCAGGGGGTTGGAGATGACCTCTAAAGGTCGTACTAACCCAAACCATTCAGTGATTCTGTTATTGTGTAAGTTCTGTTATTGTATAAGGCAGCTTCATCTGCTGGACCACCGTCACTGCACCTCCAGGTTTTGGGGTCCCTGACACCTGTCTCCACTCACAATCTTGCCAGACCCCAGGACATGGCTTTCCTGGTGATTCCCACCCTGGGCCCAAGGTGCTGCAGGGCTCTGCTCTCTCAGTTTCTTATTGCAATATTCTTCTTGCCAGTTTTGATTGCAGATTCTTTACCATGTGTGTGCACATCCTTCTTTAGACCACAACTGGAAAAAACTCTGGGGTGGTTCCTGCTCAGGGTCTCCTTAACTGCAAACCCACAAACTGTTGCCATTTCTCTTGGTACCCTCTTCAAAAGTACAGCACTTTTGTAATACCCTCCTAGAGCAAGACACAGTGATAGTTCACAAAGTAGCAACTACTACAGCAATAGTTTATATAAAAGAAAACACTTCTACTGCAAAGGCAGTTTTGTCTTGGATAAAGATGGCAATGAAATCCCACTATTCCAATGCAATGGACTGCCATGGAAAATGTCTGCCACTGGCTAAAGCTCTGGAAAAAAAAGTAAATCACTAATGCAGTTTGAAAAAAGGTAGTGAGATATCTGCCAGTACCATCCATGGCTTTTAGCATGCTGGTATGGCACTGAGAGTATCCCTGACACACGGAGGGGAGTTAAGGGCACTTAGAGGGCAGCTCCACTCAGCTTTCTAGAAAAGTCAAAGGTTGCTGGTTCCACTTGTGCAGTCACTTCATATGCAGCTATTGAAAATCATATTTCCTTGACAAGATTGTTTTTGGTGTCAGGGTTTTTCTGGAAGTCAGTGTGCTTCCTATGGGCCAGGCAGGTCACTGCAGGTATTTCATTGTGTTTCCCTTTTTAATGGAAATTGCAAATACATTTCCAGACACAGCTCTGGAAATACCCTGACAGCAGCCTCCGTCACCTCTTCAATGTTTTGGGCTGGGCAGTGCTTGTGTCTCAGCTTTCACCTAGGTGGAGTGAAATGCCTAAAAATCTTAAGAAATTTCATCTGCCTTAATGTCATCACTGCTGTCCTACCTAATAAATATTTTCCTGATTTTTAAGTTCACAGTATGACAGTAGGAAACAAAAAAACCCCCATTCCTCTCTCTCTGAGGAAGAAGACTACTTCCATGGGGGTAAGCAATCACAGGTAAGTGGTATTTGTGTACTTAGCTGGCATCTGGCTTATTGGGCGGAGCACTCAGCTGTGCACTCGGTAACTTGCATCACCCTCTGATTCATACAATGTCCTGACCTTCATCTATCTGCTTGCTCTGCTTTTATTTCCTTTTCTCCCTGTGAGTTACAGTAAAGGAAATTCTTCCTGTGCTCCATACACAATGCTTCCTTTCATTCAAGGTTTGGTTGTGCTTTTAGCATTTAAAAAACAACCAGTACAACCATCTACTGGAAAAGCACAGGATGAAATACCACTTCCCTCTCCTGTCACATTTACCCCCCCGCAGACCACACGCACTCCAGGAGTTGCTGTGCTTTGGACACAGCCTCCCCTCCTGGGTGAAATCCCAGCTGGGAGATGCTGCAGCCCCTCAGGGCGGGATGGTGGGGTTTGCAGTGAGGGTTCCTCCCCATTTTGTGTATGGAAAAGTGAGCAGGTCTTCCAGGAGGAGTCTAACTGCTGGCTTTGTCTGGTACCTTCAGCTGCTGCTCTGCCCCAGTGAGGCCATTCCTCTGGGTGCACACTTGTGTCCCTCTCCTGCAGCTAAGGAAGGACAGCCATCTCCCTGGATGTCTCAACTTTATGAAGCATGAAGCTAAAACAGTGTCTGGTGGTCTCTGAGCAGGAGCATCTCAGCTGTCTGCTGCAGGAGAGCTTCTGGGTGGTTGGAAGAGGCCACCACAGGCTTTGGGACACCGTTAGGAATCAATATCCCTTTGACACAGAATTACTGCATGATTTTACCAAGGGCAGGGCCTCTAGAAGGAAGGGAGGAAAACCACATTGACTGGAAGAAGAGTCATCTGCAGATCTTTCTAAAGCTAAAAATAGTTAGGATTTTGTCTGCAGAAGACAGTTTGTCCTATTACACTGCTGTCATCATGTGAGCAGGCAATACGCTTCTGCATTTGAAGACTAAAACTGACATGCTGAAAACAGGAACTTTCTAGAAATTCTGCACACCGGAGATTTAATGGTTTCAGCGAGTTTCCTGACATCATCTTATCTGTATGGTTGTGCTTGGATGGGGGAACTAAACATCTCATTAGCTCTGTGGGGTCATTAAAAGCCTGAGAAGAGATCATAAGGAATAATAAGGCTGTATGACATCCTGCGAAGACAGGTGATAAAAGCAACCGCCCCTGCCAGCGAGCGCTGCAGGGGAGGAACCCAGTTTGAGAGTGCGGAGGAGCTGAGCTCTTGCTAACTCGTGTCAGCAGGAGCTGTTTATCCTCTCTTCATCAGGAAAATCAGACCGACAGCATCGAAATGTGACTAAAACCAGAGGATGATACTGGGAATTTTGGGCTACATAACTTTGCAATGAGTTCACCAAGCATTCCTGGCTCCCAGGCCTGGACTGAGTCTACTAAACTGTGCAAGATTTCTTCATAATCAAATTATAGTTTATACACACGCACAAAAACACAGAGACCTGTATCTTCCTACAAATGCACCAAATGTCTGCAGTGGAAAGCTGATCTGATGCTGGCTGAATTGTCCCTGTGGTCTCAGCTATGACAGCAAAGCTCATGGTTGCAAAGAATCTTGACACCAGCAGCAAGAGAACAATAAGAAATGCAAGTCTTCCCCAGCCTCGGTCTCGATTCAAACGCTGTAATAGTTCTCACAGGATTTCACAAATAAGTAGCATGTATTTGAATGCATAAAGCAGTAAAATTGCCTGTCAGGTGTTTATTCACAATATCTTAATCTAGATGATTGCCAGTTAAGAAAAAATCTAAACCGTTGGCCTGTTCTTTGGCAGAAGAGAAGTTATTTATTATTTTTCCACATGCTTTGAGAATTACTCCATTTACTTAAAAAAAGGGAAGGACTGAAATCCTATTTACTCTAATCTTTATCATATTTAAACTGGCTGCTCTCTGTAGGTATGCCCTGTTCTTTTACCAGCTCAATGTTGTTGTCCAAAGTATTCTCCAGTAATAAATGCCACAGATACACAGAATGGTCACATTGAGTTATGCAAGTGTTTGGCTTTTTGCCTCTGAAAATAGCTACTCAGTAGAAAAATACAAATCCCATTGCTGGGATTGCATGTTCTCTCTGGGTTATAACAGGTTACAGACACAAAATCCTCACTGTGGAATCTTCTTGCAGCTTATAATTGTACAACTTTTAACAACCCCAAAAAATTAATGGAAGAGACATTAAATGTTTGGAATAAGATATGTTAAACTGGCAACTGATATCAAATTACTGGTGGAGAGTTTCCCATGCTGAGACTGTTCTTTCTTTTTGTTACTTAAGTCTTCATCTTTATCTGTGCCCAGCCCATTCTTTTACCCACCCTCCCCTTTCTAATGGTTTTTGGCATGAGATTTCCAACGACAAATGAAAAGAAAATCTTTCAGCTGAAGCTGTAACCTGATTATAGCAACAAAGAACTTGCAAATGGGGCAGTCACCAGACTCCAGATTGCCTCCTGTCAGGGCAGGTTTTCCCCTGCCACCCCCATCTTTAATTTTTTAGGCTTGAGCATGGACATCTGTATACTGTTTCTGGATACCTCCAATATCTAGACAGGTCCATATGCTCTTTTGGGTTTTGCCAACAAAGTGCTGGGGCTGGAATAAAATATCTGTAGGTTGTGTGTAATAAAAATAAAGTGGCAGAAGACACACAAAAAATTGATATAAGAGCCTGCTTCAGACAGAGCTGTTGCACTGAGGAGTGTGTAGCAAGAACTCGTGGCTTGGAGCAAAGCAGCTGGGGTTTAGATGTTATTTTGTAACAATTCTGAATGTTTTTTTTCAGTTCTTATTCTGTTTTATCAGGCACTGCTGATGATGTTATACACTACACCATGCCTGAGGCAGTTTGGATGCTCCAGTGACTTGGCAGGAATTCTTTCTTTTCTCATCCCACTCACTGACATTCATCAAGGCTTGGTGACTGCAGCAGGGTGGTGGCAGGACCCTTTCAAGTCAATGAGCACTGGCACGGGAGAGGAACGCCCTTCTCATACCTCTTGTTTCCCATATGGCCAGGGAAGGGAAATGAGGAGGATGAGAACATACGTGTCAGTGTCACTGGACAGCCAGTGTTCCTTCAACACGAACAGCTTTCACTGTCCTCACTGGTAACTTTCAGAGAGTGCATCAATGCCTGTCTTTGTGTTCACAGAAACCTTAGTAAATGAATAGCAAATAACACAATTCACTGTTTCCTTTTCAGATTGCTCCTGACTTGAGAACCAGAACTCCATAAGCACTGGCCAAGGGTTACCTGACACAAAGATCAGGGTGAGATGTTGCCAGCACACTGTGCATCCTCAAGCATAAAATATTTGTTATTTCAGAATTTCCACTTGTCCTCCGTGAAGCCTTTCCCGTGCCCTCAGCTGAGAGATGTGGGAATTAAGAGGTAGGAAATTGTTACTGTCTCCAGCTGAGCTATGGCTCAGGCTGCTCCGGCGAGCAGCTGGGGCTTCTCGTTCCCTCTCTTTGCATGTTAATAGACTCTTAAAACCTTTCAATCTTAAGGCTCACTGAATTCCCGGTCACTGAATTCACACCAGCACTCAGCACGTTAGAGACCATCACAGACGTGTGACAGTGAACATGAAAAGCAAGGAAAGTTGCCACTGAAGGTAAAACGTAAGCAGAGAAAGTGATCCATCCCCACATTAACAGGCTCCCATTTGTTTCAGTAAAGGCTGAAAATAAGTGTTTGACTGTCACAAGGAGATCTGCAATTGCTTATGTGTACATGGCTTCTACTCTTCAGGAAAAATCTATATACGGAAGGAAAGTCCTTCAGGAAAAATCTGTGCTGATTTTTTTTTTTAGAAGGAAAGCAGTGAAGGAAAGCAGTGTTAGTCTTGAGTTAAAGAGAAGAAAGATGGGGGTTTAGTTTTAAAAAACTAAATGTTAAGCGAATGTTATTATAATACAGCAGAAAAATAATGATCTCACAGTTCTGTTTCTTCTTTTCTACTTCTACCATTATCCTTTGAACTAAAGCTCTGGGAATATGCACAGTGGGGAATTTTGCTTTTGAAGGAGCAGAATTAGGGGTTCAATATTTGGACCATTTCATTCTTGCTCTTCATTTTGCAAAAATAACTTGGTATTTCACTTTTAATTTCAGAAATGGAAATTTTGAGCTGCAAAATGCTGTTATAGCCAGGAGATCAATGTTCTTATGTAGCTACCTGAGTAGTATTGTGCCATTTGCAAAAATGTAACTTTCCTGCAAAAGGTGAGCTCTCACAAAATTCCTAATGATCGCTTTGCCTCCCCAGCTTTTCAGGAAGTTCATCATCAGAATAAGCATATATGGTAAAACTGTCTGAAGAGGTTCTTCCCATTGGGAATCCCAAAATATTTTGTTTTCCTCTAGTCAGGCAGAGAATTAATTTGTGTATCTTCCTTGCGGTGTGTTAACCACATACTTAGCTAGTAGTTGTTGCCAAAGATGTGCACACATGTCCAAAGGGAATTTTTTTTCCAAAGCTAAGAAATTAAAACCAATAGCCTAACAGCCGGATTGGAGAATGAGAGGAAGGAAATTGCCAGGCTGTAATAAAACTCACAGGACACTAAATACATAAAAATACAAGTTAAAAATATTTCAGTGCATGATGATTATGAATCTTTCCCAGTGGGAGAGGTGAGGAAGTTGAGTTTTACCCCGAGGAATCTGGGATGTGCACATGGTGGTAAAAGGCATTAGATTAAAAGGCATCTTTGGGAGTGTCAGTGAAGCAGAACAATTGAGGGAACACACTGGGAGGAGGAGACGTACTCCGTAACTCAGCTGGTCCTCCCAAATTCACGGATGTTTGAAGCAGAAACATTTAATCTCCTGAGACTGCAACTCATCCTGATTAGTAGCAAAGCACCTCCGATTCTTACATGATACAGATACTGTTAGTTTTCAATTAATAAACTCTGCGGTAAGTGATGATGCTTTACTTCTGCAGGGATACAATCCAGACAAAAGGGAAGCAAATTTTCTCCTCTGCATGGACAATAGGCGTCCTGCTTGGCCACATCCCTTAATTCCAGCCCTGAAATTACTCACTTGTGAAAGCCTTTTAATTGTGTTTAACTATGTCGGCTTTACCACGTGGAGACATTGGCTGTAACACCAGTGAGCAGAGAGGATCGTGACACTCGTTTCCTTTGTTCTCCAGTATTTGGGAAAATAAACCCTATGGCTGAAATAGCCCCTGAAATAATTGCAGCTACTGGAGCCACCCAAATTCAGGTACTTTTGGAGTGAGGAAAGTCTTGTTTCACAGGTCAGTTGAGCCAAGCAATTAAATTGGAATGGCAGCTTTGGTTCCTATGGAATACTTCTGGTTCCCTCACTGCTCCTGTGCCTGGCTGTAGGCTGGTGTTCAATATGAGAATTTGTGTGCCAAAAAAAAAAGGGATTTTTAGGCTACTAATTTTATTCCCATGGTGAGTGTCCATTTCTGTGTTATGTTCATTGCAGGAATGCTGAACAGCTGGAATAGGTGGTAAAATGAGTTCCCTTCTAAAAATCAAGAATAGGGCTTAAATTATTTCAGATCCATGAGAACTGTGACTGCACAGATTTCACCAAAATCTGGCGGTTTTTTCCTAGTTGTTCATTAATTTTTTTCCAGCCAGCTGTACCTGGGGAGTACTGACTAATCTTTTACATTATCTTTAAATATAAACTGAGCTGGTAAAGCTTTTGATTTGCTGTTACATCTCAAATTAAAAAAAAAAGAAAGAAATAAAGAATCTCCTAACAGAGAAGGATTCATGCTTCAGTTCTCTTCTTTTCTTCTCCTTAGTTACTCAGGAGAACTTTTTCTCTCTATCTTTTCCATTTGGTTTCCTGGCAGGGAAACATTGAAGATTCCCACACCACAGGAAATAATGTATGTACATTATTTTATGTACTAAAGAAAAAATATTTTTATAAATAATTCAAAAATAATAATAAAATATTTTATGTACTAAATAAAATAATTTTGTGTACTAAAGTTGAAAGAGGCTAACATGTTCTGCAAAATAACGAGTACAAACTTCTGACCTTTGGAACAATAACAGACATGATATTTGGAAATCTTACATTTACAACAGAAGTTCAAAGAGAAGGAAAAAAAAAGAAAATGAGTTTTGATAGCCTTTACGAGACTGAAACCTGTGTTTTTCCTGTCAGTTTTGGGAGCATCTTGTATTCTCTCTGCTGTGGATGCAGTGTAGTGACTGTGATTTTAACAGTAGCTACTCTTTAAATCCCAGCTGTCCATCCCATGGTGGTTGTGCCTGCAGTGATACCAGGCCCAGCATCAGGATAGTCTACAGTGAAGGAAATATCATACTTCCTCAGATTTTTTCTTTTTTTTTTTGAAGGAAACACTAGAAATATTATAAAACCGCGTAGAAGGGACAATCAAGTCTTTGAGGACAACAAAGGTAATTGTACCGTAAAGGGCAAGTGGTAAAGAGAACTGGAAGGGGTAGCTGCAGCAAAGGGCAGAAACAGAAACACTCTTGGCTATTAGGAAGGAAAGAGGAAAAAACAAAAGGGCAAACGCAAGTTGTGTGCCTGCAAAGCTTTGATCTCATAAATTTACAGAATCGGACTTGCAGTAGGAAGGAAAACCTTGCGAGGCGTGTTTGGTATGTGGCTGCTTCCTGTTGTCCCCGAGCGGCCGTCAGGACCAGAAACGCAGGGATTGTAAGGAGTTTATAAAACCCCACAAGACTCCCGGGCTGTGGTGGCACTTTCTTTGTATTTAATGCCGAGCTTTGCGTTCGGCCCGTCCGGGCGGGGAGCGGGACCGGGCCCGGCCGGGCCCTGCGGGGCCTCACTGGGGCCAGCGAGGATGGGGCCACTCCTCCAGGAGCGTCCCGAGCCTGAGGCTTGGGGAAGCTCAGCAATCACGGAGGTCAATACTCTATGAACTGCAGTGTGAGGGAAAGGGGAACGCACGCGAACTCAGGGGGAGCGGTGCGACGACACCGTGTTATGCCTGCTCACGGCAACTCTGACCCCAAGTAATGCAGAAAATGGTTTATTTCGGATGTAGATTAATGCAGAAAACGCCTTAAGTCGGGTGTTCAGGCAGCACAAAAGCTACTTTCAGCAGAACCCCGCGGCCTCCTGAGGGCCCGAGGGCGGCGCCCCCCAAGGCGCACGCGCGGGGCCCCTCCCAACCCTCGCGAGCCTTCGCCCCGCACCGCCCCGTACCCGCCCCGCGGCGCGAGGGGCCGGGGCCGCCGCAGCCCCGCCCGCTCCTCCTCCCCTCCGCCCCCCGCGCTTGGCGCTGATTG
>VZRO01007532.1:0-78518 GCA_013397915.1 Daphoenositta chrysoptera | reverse complement strand
GAGCCCCGGCGGGCCGCGGCGGTGTGATCGCGGCGCGCCCCGCCGCAGCGCCCCGCCGGCTGGAGGATGAGCGCCCCGGTGGAGCCCAGGATCAAACAGGCGCTGCGGAAGAAGCCCGCGGAGCGCACTCCGGAGGTAAGGCGCCTCCGGCTCCTTCCCAGCGGGTCTTTTTATTTACTTTCTCACTTTCCCTTTGCGTAAATCCGTGTTCCGACAGCCCGGGGTCCGCGGTGCGCACATAGACCGGGCTGGCGCACAAACTTCTGTCTGGAGCTCGGTTATTTATTTATTTCTCTCCAAAGTTGGCCCTCTCGGGACCAGCAGTGGTTTAAACGCCCAATAACAGGCTAGGTACAGGCGCAAGGCGCTTCATTAAGTACTTCGGGCGAGCTGTTGGAAGAAGAACAAGAAGTAGATCACCGAAAAGTAAAATGATGCATATTTCAGTGATGCAAAACTTATGGGAAAAGTTAGGGAGCTGAAAGTCTTTGCTTACCTGTACAGTAATGCAGATTTAAACAAAACCAAACTAATTATGCTGCCCAGACTTCATAAAGATGTTTCTGCAGTGAGTGGGAGTGTAGAAATGTGTGAGGCTGGTAAGCTAGAATAAAATGCATTTAACAATTAAGTGCCTTCTCTGTCCCTTCCCCACAAACTAGTGTGTAGTCAGCCATGTATTTTTGGGAATGGTAATGTCATGGAGCGTTAACTTAATAATGAAATAGGTTTGATATCATTTGCATTTGTTGAAGGTCTGATTGGAGTTTGTTTGCTTACTTACCCTTTGCCTTCCTTTTTTTTTTGTTTCCCTTGCTGTGATTTTTTTTATGTACTCAAGAATTAATGCTATGAAGTGATACACTCTTGACTTTTTCCCTTGGAGACTGGGAAACATCTGTTCTCCCTTGATACTTCATGGATAACAGAATGTCCTGCCTGGTCTTCCTTGTAAGTTAGTTATGGAAGGGCTACTCAGGGAACTGCTCCGGAGTACATCCCACCAGGACAGAGTCCCTATTTCCCTTTCAAGTCAGCCTAGTGAGTGAAATACAGATGTTCAGTCCCAGTGGTTACTCGCTTTGGGATATCCGACACATTCCTCCTTGTGTCTCTAAATTAATGATGAGGCAGTCTCTGTGTCCATTCTTTTTTCCTTATTTTTAGCACTCCTCTCTTGCTTCAGATCTTTCTTTCTCTTAAGCTGGAGTCTTCAGTTAGCAAAATTCCTTTGCTAGTGTGGCTTGCAGTGTTGGGCAACTGGGCTCATCACAGAAGAGTCATTCATGAGTTGGCATTCCGTGCTGGCTTGTCATGGCTTGGGCTTTGGGGAGCAGGTAATCTGGCCTGGCCCAGAACCTCTGCCCACTGCTCCTACTTGCTGTACCAACCTCCACGGCTGTCTAGGGCTTTTTGTTGTTTTTTTTAACGCATCCCCAATTTTTCCCCCAGCAGCAGTCATGGAATTCTTTATGGCTGTCACCTTGTTTTGGCTAAAACTGCCTTAAAATAATTATTTTGCTTAACCTTGTAGTGTAAAACTCTCAGATATCACAATGACTGGCTGCTTGTGGGTTTGCCTGCGTTTGTGTAGGTTCCCATTGAGAGTGACATCAGGGTTGTGTGCAGGTTTGAATTTGCCAAGGTATCTTAATTGTGGGAAAAAAAATCTAATCTTTCCTAAGCTAAGTAATAGTACTTCTAAAATGATTTTTAAAAAATCTAAATTCCCTTGTTAATTTGGCCCTGTTTTGGCAGGCTTTTAGAGACACCGCACAGGGAGCCTACTTGTGATTAAAATTAAACATGTACTTAAAACTTGGCAGGATTGGGTCCTCGGTTCTTGCTGCCTGTTGCTGAATAGATAATTACAATCAAATCACTTTTGTTTTCTTGGGATGCTTTTGTTTACATACATGTAGAAAGAAAAGCTTTTCCCTGTTTTGATAGCAGGGTGTACCTGGGGGTCCCCAGTCTGGATATGTGCTACCTGCTCAGATACAAAACATGAAATCTCTTGTCACAGGCACACTGACAGATTTTCCCAACATCTGCTCTGGGATGTGAGGACAGATGGATATAGGGTGATAAGTGAGCTGGAGAAAACAATTGCAATGTTATTTATTTATTTATTTATTCTCAACATCCTGACTTACCCTCTTTCCTCTGCAGGCTGCAAGATTTGGGTCAGGGAAGCTGAAACCTGCTTAGTGCAGCTATTAGGATCAGACCCAAATTTCGGGTGTCCCTGCACAGGATGAACGATCTGGTGACTCCTGTCTTGAAGCTGTACACAGACAAAAAGTGTGGCTGCATTTCTCCCCTCCTACTCTGGTGGGAGGGTATCATCAGTTCCTCCCACACAAAATCAGCTGCACGGGGCTGCTCCTGCACTTTGCATTTTTGCACAGGAACCCCCTCAAATTCCCCCAGCAATGATTGGTATTTTTTGATAAGCAAAAGCTGCTTGTCCACATGAGTTTCAATTGCTTTCAGTCCCTTTCTGCCCCCATCTCTATATCTGGTCCTGCAGTTTATATGAGCAATTTACCTGGGTATTTATTACAAATTACAGGGTAGGGCTGTGCTGATTAGTAGCATGGTCTGGTGCTTCGTTCCTGTCATCTGTGTAGTCTCTGGAAAAATACAGATAAACACTCCACATGCCAGATTTTGCTTACAAGTAGTACAATTATCCATATGATTTTGATTGTAGGTCTTTTTATTGACAAAATGTTTTAATTTCTAAGAACTACAAAACTAAGCAGGGAGATATTAAAATACTTTGATAATTTACTTATTTTTGAAATTTATCTCAGTGTCTTGCTCAAGTAAATGTTTTAGTTTTTGATGCTACAAATATTTTTGTTTAGAAAAATCTGAGTTAGGGCAAGTTTTCAGCGTTGTGGTAACATTCCAATGTTTGTTAATTGTTAAAGTGTATAAGTTATGCATATTAGGCATGTACACGCTTGATTTTTTTTTTTAGTTGTTGTTGCTCAGATATTTCATATGTTATAATATTTAATTTATTTGCCAGAGGGAATTATTTTGATGAATTTGTAGGGATTATAGCAAAATTTTAATGATATATATGTTTTTATGTAATTGCTGTTGTGTTAGTCTGTTTAGAATCTCTTTTGGAACTACCGAAGGCTGGCAAATATTTTGCTCCCTCTCCTCTCCCTTTCCTCTCCCTTGGTGCATCATTGGAGGTGCATATTGTTCATATGTGATGCAAGTGACTTCTCATGTGGACAGAGCTCCAGAATGTTTCCTAGTGGACTGATGCCTGTTTAAGTAGGAGATGCTGCTCTAGGATTTGAGTGAGTCCCATTTAGTGGAACCTTGCTGGTTCCCTGATGGCCTGTGACCCTGTGCTGACACTGGGAATAAATCTGTGTACCTGTCTCTCAGGTATGGCCTGAAAATGCAGAATTTTTGAGGCTTCTCTCAGATGTTAGTTTTGATAATAGATTATCCTAACAAATCATCCCTTCTGTCTTGTCAGAGAGAGGAAACTCTGGCAGTAGTTGGATACTTAATCAGTTTAAAAAAAAAGTCATGCCTATACTTAAACAATAGGATTTCATACCCTTGTTTAATATTTTAATATCTGCATTTTTCTCCCAGGTTTATGCAGATGTCTACATGGAGGTGAATCTGTGAATGTTTATACATGCAGATTCTCCAGTGTTTGCTTGGGAATATGGGATTTACTGTGCATTGTTTTAGCTGTTTCTTGTCACAGGTGGGGGTATTAAATTAGTAATTTGGGAATATTTTAATAGGAGAAAATCTTTTGTTCAAAGCAGTAAGAGGGAAGGATGAATGCTTATGCCACCATGTGTGTGCTCTCATTAAAGGTTTAATTTTTTTTGAGGCCCAGAATTCCTTATCAGATCCATACAAAGGCTCTGATGTTGGTCTTCAAGGGAGTTGTTCATGCTGCCACAGATAAGGGCTCAGTGGTTGATAGGGCCAAACAGCAAATGATTGTGCTCCTTTTTCTTTGTCTTTCCTTCTTCTCCCCTCCCATGAGCATGCTCTCTTCCATTTTTAATGGAACCTTTTCCCAATATAGTATCTTTTTAGTTCTTCATGACTTTGTTCTAGACAGTGTTTACTTTCGTGGTTCAGAAAGCTTTGCCTTTATTTGACTTCAAAGAGTTGGAGTTTATTTTTATACTAGGAGCTCTTGTATTTTCCTAACTTTGTCTTCTTGCAGTAATTCTTGATTAATGTTAATTCGACTTCATTTGGCAATACTAATTCCTTCTTCTCTTCCTGTTCCCTTTTTATTAATACAGTGGAAAGAGGAAAAAACCTAATTTGCAGAATTGTGTCATAACAGGGTCTGCTGTTTGGAGTGTGTATGTGATGCTTCTTGATGGCTGAGATATAGAGAAATAGATCTGCATGAATGTAAATCATGCACAAATAGTACATTGATGGGCATTATAAAATAGCTGTAATAAATAAAATAAATTATTGCTGACAGCATAACAAAGGCACTCTTGTACTGTAGCACAGCTGAGCCAAACAGAACAGAACATCTGCTTCTTGTTTTCAGAAATAACTGGTATTTTGAAGTGGATTTTTTCATCCTTTTAATAATTTTCTGTAAACTCAGTAGGTGAAACGGGATTAACCGTTGTTAAAATCTGTTGTTTCTATAATCTGAGGTGAGCTTTTAGGAGTGTAACTGTATCAAGGGTATTGGTTTTGGATAGCCATTGAAAGTAATTAGAATTGTAGAGTCACCACGAAAGTGGAGATGCTTGCAGTTACTGTAAAGCCAAAAGAAATTTATGTTAAATGAAGTTGCAGATGCTGGTTTCTATTTAATGAAAACACCTTACTGTTAGTATGTGGGCCTCCAAAACAGGGACAGAGGAGTGATGGAAACCTGACTCCTGCTGTAATTTTCTACTACCTAACCTCTGTCTTACACTTTTGGTGATCTGTTATTTTATAGGTGACTCTTTGTAAGACTTTGTCATGCAGGTAACAGTTCTGGAGCTCAGACTGAAGACGAGCAGCAGCCAACTGTTGTCAAATCCTTGCGACTCTTCTGTGTCTCTGCTGTGGTGTCTTTGCCAGAGAACCTCCTGAAACCTTGATCAAAGATGCCCTGACCAGTGCTACATAACTCTGATCCCTCACCATGCAGAGACTTGGGCTGGTCTTGGCATGTGACTGTGTTGGGAAGCTGGAAAAGACCTTTAAAGTGGAAAAATTAGTTATCACTGGTGATAACCAAAGTGATAGGAACACGTACTAGCACGCCTGCAATTTACTGCTAATGAATTCCTTCCTGGGTCCTTGTGAACCCTGTGCAGATTGCCTTTCTGCACTCACAGGGCAACAATTATCTTTTACAGGTAAAAAAACATAAAAACTTGTAATATGAATAATTTATAAGTAGTTCTGTGAAGGCAACAGTTACGTTATTTATGGCCAGTATGATTGAAAAATCAAGTGCACAAAAATGGTTTCATGGACAAAAATGTTGAGTAATTGCACCTTTAGAGAAAGACTTGAGAGTGCATGCATTTCATTGACACCATATTCCATCAGCATCTTGCTAGGACTAGGAAAGACCTAAACTTGTGAGGTTTTCTTAAATATTAGATTAGTCTCTTTAAATAAAATGTGTTGTAAAGCTTTTTTACAGCCACCTACTAAAACCAAAGTTCAGAACAGAGGTACAGAAGGAGTGGCACATTGAATATCATAGTGGTGGCTGACAGCTCTTAAGATTGAGTCTTATTCACAAGCAGACTATAGTTTCTGTGTTAATGAAGTTGAAATTCTTATTACTTTTAATGAAACAGTCATAAACCACCTCTCTTCCTCCTGTGCTTCCCTGCCACATAGCTTTCAGTTCAAGGTAAAACAAAACCATGTGTTTTTTTCCCAGCTGCTCATTAAATTAATATATTTAAGCTCATGGTAAATACAGCATTGACAATCATGGAAGATCGTCCAACAAGACTTAAAGCTTTGGGAAAATGGCTTCTCTTCAGCTGCCAGCTTGATGAGTTAGGAAGATTTTAGTGCTTAGGTTTTCCTCTATTTTGTCTTGTGCTTTAGGTGGGTACTTGTCTCTTATTCTGTTTCTTAACACAGTGTAGTATCATGAGTCTTCATCTCAATTAGACCTGTGGTTTTCCTGTAATAAAAAAAGCCAAGCATACAAACTGTTGTATTACCTCAATAAATTCTGCTTGATAATTAATTTTCACAAACTTTGTGTTTGCACCTTGTTTTCTGAGGTGATCAAGAGTGTCTTTGACAGACATATTTTATCTTTTATTCCAAAAGTTCAGATAAATACCAATTGGTGCATGTTGGCAGTAGTTGTTCAGTCTTCCTAAACATCCCTGGGAAACCAGTGCAGATAAAACATGGTGTCCCCCTCCCCCAGACTGGGCAGGGTCAAATCTCTTCTCTGGATAATTGAAGTTAACCTTGATTAGCATCTTCAACCTGTGGCTGATCATAGGATTGACTTTGAATTCACAAAGTCTTACTTAAAAATCAGTGGTGTTTCGTTATTTTACGTTTTCATTGCCATGTGGACACAGTTCTGTGCTCATGACATACAGTCGAGTTCTTGGCCAGAGGTACTCAACAACCTGGCATGTATCAGTATCCAAATAATTCAGATCATCACTACTTGGAACCTTAAGTACAACACACTTTCTGAAGCTGAAATCAGCCCTGAATTAGTTGAATGTAAAAATTAAATTCCATCTGTTGTTTCAAATGAACGAAAACACAATATTGGAACATTTACCAGTTTTAAAAAATGTTAATATATGTAAATACTCAGCGATATGGGCTTCAATATCTGTCTTAGAAAGGTTTTTGCTTGCTTTTGAACATTTTTTTGAGTTGATTGTTGTTGTGCTTTCATCAGCAAGCTTGAAGGTGTTGCTCATATTAGTTTTTAGATTATTTATATCTCAGAGACAAATAACATTATGTTAAGCCTTGGACAAGCCTTTTTCACAGAGGAGGGATCTTGTTTGGCTGTTCTGCAGCTGTTGTCTGGTTGGAATACCTGCAAGGAAACTTTGCTGGTAGCTCTCAGAAATAAATATTTTTTCCTGCTTTCTTAGCAGTAAAGCCTGTTGACTTCGGTCAAACATACATTAGCGGTTCCAATGAAATAAATCAGGTTTCAGGGAACTGTTTTAGTTTTGGCTACATTTATTGGCTTTACTGAAGTGCAATTGACAAGATTTTTCTTAAATTTAAAGTCTGTCTAACAAAGTTTCCTTGTTCAAAAAAATGTAATATTAAACAACTAGAGAAAATCAGCATGAATGTTTTGGGGTGAGTTTTTTGATTTTTAGAGACTGTGTCCATATTGACCTGTTCTATGGGTAAGGATGTTGAGCACTGTCCTGGAAAGGAAAATTTGGGCAGGAGTGAAAGGCGTAAAACAAACTGGAATGGAGACAGGGAAACATTGTGATGTTTAAGTTGCCTTGGAGTAGGTGTCTATAATTTGTTAATTATTTTTGGAAGATTGTTGTGAACCACAGCTGTTAAAAAAAAAAAGAAGTCAAAACCAAACCCACAAAAAATGAAATGCCAAGGAAAGCAAACTTTTAACAAAAATTCTGAGAAGTAAATTAGACTGAACATTGAGTGTTCATCACCTAGTAGAGGTGGAACACACGTACAGTTGTTCTATCTAATAGCTGTGACTTTGTGGTATCTGATGTCCCTGGCAGCTGAGGGATGATCAGGGCTTCTTCATTGGTCAGATGGGTATTTGATGCTTCATTGCAGTGTAAAGTCATGGGCATTGCTCCTCTAAGTGTCTCTGTGATTGGCTTGGAGCAGCTTTTTTAAAACTGGTTGGGGTCATGTTGGTTTCTGAAATACCTTCTTTAAATATGGGTCTGTGAAGGGTCCTTGGGACTGTGTTGCTGCTGCTTTTCCTGGCATGGGCAGACCCTGGCATTTTTGTTTGTAGTGGTCACTCGGAGCTGTGTCTCTAAGCCAAACATCTTGTCACCCTCTGGGAAGAATGTTGGCAGGCTTTGGCTTTTCCTTGTGCTGATACTGCGCGGTGGAGTCTCTCACCTCTTTGTCACAGAATCACAGAACGGTTTGGGTTGGAAGGGCTCTTAAAGACCATCCTTTTTCAACCCCCTGCCGTGGGCATGGACACCTTCCACTAGACCAGGTTGCTCCAAGCCCTGTCCAGCCTGGCCTTGAACACTTCTGGGGATGGGGCATCCATGTTCCAGTGCCTCACCTTGTAAGAGCAGAAGTGTACAAATGTTTTGTGTCTGTGACAAGTGGTGCTGTTTGGTTCTCTGCACAGGGTTATTCTAAGTTAGCTGCCCTGGCCCTTTCTTCCTACATGTTTCACTCTGCTCTTGGGCCATGACTAATGAAAATTCCTTCATCTAGTGTAAAGTCTGCTCGCCAGAACATGGATGTATTAAAGAGAAGGTGAAATTACAGTGCACTAATAACCCTGTGGACAATGGCTCATGTGTATTGGCATTGTTTGCAGAAAGTTGAGGGTTTGTGTTTAGTGAGTCACTGAGTTACACATGACAAGGTAAAAAGCTGTTCCACCATCCTTGTTTGTCTCCTGCATGTAATTTCCAATTCTGATTCATTGAAATGAAGTGGTGAGCAGGAATGTGGTTCTGTTATGGGATACAAGTGAGTGGTTATTTTAAAGCACTGGCTCAGCCTTTTCAAACATGTGGCGCACCTATTCCCGGTGCTAGTCCAGTTTATATGAATACATATGAGTGTAGTTGGGTCTAGCTGAGAAAGAGCTACAAGTTAACCATGGGGAACTTGAGGAATTGTATTGGAATCAAAATCATCCTAAGCTGAAAGGGATCCACAAGGATCATTGAATCCATCTCTTGTCCCTGCACAGGACCACCCCAAAATGAATGGAGCTGATGAGCACAGCTGGTGCCTTCCAGCATTTCTTGTGTCTAAGTCTTGGTGGAGTTGTTGAATCTGAACGTCCTACTTAAGTGTAATGGTTATGCAGTATCTCTTGTGTGTAGTTACACAAAAAAGTAAGATGCTGTTGCCTAATCTAACTTGTCTCTGCATGTTGGGGTTCATTTGAAGGAAGTAGGGCCACAGCAAAAGTGGTAACAAAACATTTTGGCTTTGTAATTTTTGTGTCAGTGTCTCTTGCTTTCTATGCCTGGTCTATGTGCCTGTTTATGTGTGGGTTTCTGCTGCACACCTTGTGTATATAATTTTTAGGTATTTTTTTCTCCAAGATATATGTACAATAAGGATTTTAAAGGAAATTATATTCTGAGGCAGTCTTGTACGAGAGGGAAGATGATCGCAGTCTGTGTGTGTTGGTGGTTCTGCATGGTGAGATAGGTCAGAGGGTGCTTGCAGGAATTCTGCTCTCAGACCTGGGGGAGGAACTCTCCCTGATCAGTGATGGCAGACATCAGTCTCTTCCCTCTGGAAGAGCTGTCCTCAGCCTAAAGGAAATGCCCTTGAGAATCACAGAATCATTAAGGTTGGAAAAGACCTCCAAGGTTAAGTCCAACCATCAACCCAGCACCACCATCACGCTCACCATTAATCCATGTCCTTAAGTGCCTTATCCACACGGTTTTTTTAACACTTCCAGGGAGGGTGACTTTTCCACCACCCTGAGCAGTCTGTTCCAATGCTTGACAGCCCTTTCCATGAAAAAACTTTTCCTAATATCCAAGCTCAATATCCCCTGGTGCAGCTTGAGGTCATTTTCTCTCGTCTTGTCCCTTGTTACCTAGGAGAAGAACTTCTTGTCCTTTAATTCATCCAGAGTCTGGTGTGTATAGGAGCAGCTTTGTCTGAAGCCCCTGTTGTCCATGTATAGCTTGATCTCTTTTTATTGCTTTTTTGTTTTCTTTTTTAAAGCTTCTCCTGCTGTTACAATCCTAATACAGAGTGATTCTCAAGCACAGATTTCATTAGCATTGTGCCTGTTGATTGAGTGTTGGTTGGTTGAAGGAATTTGAGAATCTGGTGTAAGTAGGTAAGAATATTTAACCAAACATCTCTAGAATACATCAAGTTCTTAATCTGCCTGTGAAGTTATTCTCAAAGCACAAAGTCTTCTTAAAGTCTCCATCCCTTTTCCTTCATCTTGTTCAGAAAGTTTGGTGTCTGATACCGATGCTGTCGTGTATCTGCCTTGGGGTGTTTGGTGTGCAGCCCTTGTCTCTGTTCAAGCTTTCATGGGGATGTTAGGATGTCCTGAGAGGGCTGCACATCCTTTCTGTTCTTCTTATTTATATTTTGTTCCAAGAAGGGCTTTAGAAGATTCATTCAGTGGTTCTGGCGTTTTCTGGGCTGATGATCTAGTTCTCAACAAGGTGTTTGTGTTGGAGAGGTGATTGTAAAACAAACACACTGTTTTCTCTGTGTGGTTCAGAGAGTACTAAAAACTTATACAGACAGTATTTAGAGATGTTTTTCAAGCTGTTGGCCAAAGTAACTGTAACTAAAAACCAGAGATCACAGCAGCTTGTTTCATGATAATCTTCATGCTAAATGCAGGATATAGGGCTCAGCAGATGTGATTGTGCAGACTAGGTCATACGTTAGTATTGATCAGATATTTCAAGGCCCAATTCTCTGAACTGTGATGGTAGGGTGGTGGTAAATTTAGCTTGTAGGGGGGTGAAATATGACTCAAATTTCTGGCCATTGCTGTCACAGAAGACGCTCAGTGCTCCAGAACAGCTGTGGGGACCTTGCGAGCTGCAGCTGGTGCCAGTGGGCAGGTGGTGCCTGCAGGGTTTCCTCTCTGTTCCCCAGCCTGCAAACTGGGAAAGCTGGGGACAAGTAACCTCATACCTGTAACTTGCCAAGATAAGATTGGTTTGGTTCTTTCCAGAAGGTAATACGACTTCTGCTTCATATAAACCCTGTTAAAGGAGCAAGTGGAGTTGAAGTGCATCAGGGTGGCTGTTGCCAGTGCTCTGCCAAGGAGCATGTGAAGTGTTATTGCTCCAAGATTACTTTTCCTGTTCTTGCTTCTACTGTTCTTGAAAAACTGTTTTTTCATTTTAGTGACAGCTGTGACAGCCCTGAGAGTAAAACCAGAAATTATGGTGAAGTCTTGGAATTTTTTATTGGAACTTACTTCCTTTAGTATATACTTTTCCCCATGAAATGGGGTCATGCACTTAGTTTTGTGGAGTGATAATTTAACCAAAAGTTTTCACATATGAATTAAAGTTTAAATATGTAATGTAATGTTTTTCTACAAAGCTATTTCTTATCGTAGTATCTGAATTTTAAAAAATTATTTCACGGACTGATTAGGTAGTAAGGGTGTGTTTTTCAATGCTTAATCTGACCTAAAAGATGAGCCTAGTGTCTTGTTACTGACCTTGCAATAGGAACTTCTTGAAGATACTAGAATAGTGAAAAAGGGCCAGAAAAGGGTGTGGAATGAGGTGGGAGAGAACTGCAAGTATACTTGGCTTTCAGAAAAGTTGCCAAATGGAAAAAACCCACATTTCTTTTCTGCTTTTGTTCTCCAAAAATGCAAAGGGTGGAGGATAAGCAGTCAGGATGTGTAGGTGTTAAATGCCTCACAGAAACAGTATTAAAGCTACAAAACACTGTAGGGAATAAAAAGGTAACTACAAAAAAAATTAAGATTTTTAAAAGAAAATCTCTTCAGGCAGTATACCCAAACTGATTTTGTATAAGCTTCAGAAAGGAGTTTTTCTGTTATGTTCATTTTAATAAACTGTTTCTTGTGTCACGTTGTGTAAGGAGAGCTGGATATCTGTCTACAGTGAAAATAAATAGTAAGAGAGTAGTAGCGTTAAGGAACTTGTGTGTATGTGTGCTGTGAGAGGAAACTGAGGTGCCTGTGCCCAGGTTTTGCCCACTTGTGGGCAGCCCCGCTTCTGAGGAGCAGAAGGGAGGGAGCCAAACATCTGTAAGCAGCTGTGTGACATCCCAGCTGTGCTGCTGAGTGCTCTGATCACACACTGCTGCTGTTCACTCCTGGCTCTGTCTAATAACCCTGGTGTGCAAGGGCTGATGCTCCCGTCCCAAGAGTGTAAAAAGCTGGCAGTCTTCAGATGGAAATGAGTCCCTTGGCATTAAAAGGTGGCTTGTGGTGGTCTTGTCACTGGCAAAGAAGCTGTACACTTCTCAGGACCACTGCAGAGAAGCTTCCACTTTGCAGGGAAGTGCAAAACACTTTGCCAGGCGTGTGCAAAAATGAGTTTCCATTGAGAAGTGTATTGAGATTAGCTTGATAAAATCTGTCCAGGGCTCTGATGCCCTTCCTTTTAAGAGGCCTGATATTGCCATGAAAGAATTCTACTCATGTTGGTATTGCCAGACAAGCTGTTTCTAAAACTAGGAGGTCTTCTTGTTTCAATGGCTTCAGGCTTAAAATATAGAGGGTTTTCCTTTGTTTGATGGTACTGTGATACACCCTTCTTCCTCTTTTGATGATTTCAATGCAGTATTTTGGAAATACCCTGAGTTCAGGGAAGCATGCACAAATTAGTTAGCATTCCGCATCTGGTTTCTCGAGGTTCCTTAGCTCTGCTAATTATTGGTTAGCTTTTAGCATGTCAGGAGTGTAGCAAATTCTTGAAGAATAGAACAAAAATAACTGCCTTAAGGGATTCTCTCTTTGTAATCTGTTTGTGCCTGATTAAAGCATTGACATTTAAGCAGTCCATTCTTCAAAGACAGATCATTAATGAACCTTGAATGTTGGTCCTGTTGGTCTGGAGGGAGGGAATTCTTGTGGTGGTGTGTTGTGTTGCAGGCACACACAGTATGGCCTTTTGGCCAAATATGAATTCCTGTAAAGGGAGAGTTCCAGAGCTGTTTTAATGTTTTTTGCTTTGGCAGTTTGTGTTTGAAGGAGCTGAGGAGCGAGGTCTGTCTTTGTAAACTGTATCGCAGGTTTAGTGTTGATAGGTGATGGTACTGTTTTTGTTGCACTTCAATTTTGGGAGCTTCATGATGCTCTTTTCACAAAGGGTTGTGCATGCCAACGGCCAGTAGATACTGTGGGGAGATTATTCTACTTAAACCTGATTTACTTGATCCTACACTTTCAGGGTTCTTTGTAACATGTCCAGCCTCCAGTAGACTGTGTTGATTTGGCCGAGTAAAATCATTCTTTCCAACTGTTGCAGAAGAAGTTTCTGTTCCTGTTTCCCATTTGAAGTAGGAAGGAAATGGGCAGTCCTATGTCAGACTGCTGACCTCCTGTCAAACACATTTACTGCTTCCCTTGTGTTGGATGGGAGGCTTCCTTCAGCAGACTCCTCTACAGATGCCATTACAGGTGACTTACAAGATGTTTGTCAAAGTCTTCTTGTTCTGGTTCTTCCAAACTGATGTGCAGTTGGTACAGGGATTAAAGGGTATCACCCAGCTGGTGTGATCTTTAGAAAGGATCTCTTAGCTTGCATATCTGGCCTATCATTTCAGCCCGATTCCTGAGCCATTGGGGTACATTTCCTGGTGAAGTCCCCAGCTCAAGAGAGGAACTTTTTTCTGTTTTGTTTCCCCTCTGTTCACATTAGGTAGAAGAAGGTGATTATGGAGTATAGCAGACCTGTAGTTAACAGGTGCTTCATAACCTATCAGAGCTGAGTACAGCCATGTATTTTTTAAGAAAATCAGAGAATTTCCTTTGTGCTTAGTTTGGGTCTCTCAAATGCAGCAAATCTGACTCTGTAAAATCTGGACGTCATGGACTTCAGTGTTTAGTATGGTGAAGAGTAATGTTGCTTTGATTTTTCCCAAGCTCTAGTTTAACTCTAGTCAAACGTTTTTTAAAATGTATTTTTATATTAAATATAATTACATAGCTTTCATGGTTTTGAATGCTAATGTAGTAAAGTGAGAAGCCTTAGATAACAGGTCTTCCATTCCTTCCAGCACTTGGACAGAGTGTACTTGGTAAGTACTGCAATGGACCAGCTGCCTGAGGGAGAGGCTGAGACACTCTAAATGCACAGCTTTTCTAGAAAACACAAACCAGAGATGTCTTAATTTTCAATGTAATTGTGTAAAATGCTGTAATTGTGTAAAAAAAATTATGTAAAATTGTGTAAAAAAAATTGTATAAAAAGGCTGCAACACTGGATCCTTCAGTTTCTCCTGCATTGGGGGGACTGGGATCTAGAGTGCGTTTTCTCTGTGGCTGCAGTCACAGGCATGACTGTCCAGAGATCCTGGTGGTGTAATATTTACTGCAGCATTCTGCTGCTGTGTCCAGACGTTGCCTTTCATCACCCTGTGTGGATCCTCTCTTTTAATGAGCTGATGAATCAAAAGTCAGAATATTAAAGGAAGGCATTGCATTGCTGCTTATAAATCCAACTTTGCTCAGATTAAGTTTAGTATCAGGTGGTTGGGTTTTTTTTTTAATCTTCAGTAAATAATGGTAGTTATGCTCTCTTAAAACAGAAGTCGTCTTTTTAGGTGAGACCCTTGATTCGTTTAAAAGTGGGTTTGTTGTAGCTCCATAGAGGCTGTGGTTGGCTAACACTGGAAGAGCAGGAGGTTGGAGGAATCTCTGGTGTGTTGCATTACAAATCGTGTTGATCGTGGTTTCCTAGGAATGAGAAAGGTAGAATTGGCTTGTTTTGGTTTTGTAGTCAAAGCTCATAGTAACCTCTGAAGTTTTTCATCTACTTAAGGATTGAATGGCTCGTTGGAGAAGAGGCTTCCGTATCATCTCATATCCTCACAATATCTCTCAACGCAGCCGAAGGAGCCTGTGTCTCATGTGTTACCAATTAGTATGTGTTTGATTTTAGTATGGAGGTGGAGGAGGCAGTTCCTTGGCATCTTGTCTGTAGTTCTGTGGATGTTAGTCAAGAAGTTTGTTACATTTTGAAGCTGGGTGCCTGGTGGGTAGGCTGCAGGATTTGGAGCTAGAAATTCCTGAGTAATAATATTATCTTGTGGTTGATTCAGTCTCTTAACGGTACACTTGTTTGTTGTTCCTCCTAATGTTGAAGTTGTTAATTTTCTTAATTAGAATTATTCCCTTTGTAAAATTATGCATCGGTGATCAATGTAATGACTAGGGAAGTGCACAGGTGTCTGTACCCCGACATTTATTTGATTTGATGTCAAACTTGAAGCCTGTTAACCTAGCTAGATGAATATGCATATGCAAATACAACTCCTCAGTTTGGATCTGTGAGCTTCTTTGTGGTTTATGGCACAGTTATTGCTGAGAAATACAAAAGTAAATGTTAAAGTGGCAGAGCATCGGTTCCTAGAGTTCTGCTGTGGTGGTTTGCATTCAAATGTTGCAGTGAGGTAAATCTGGCTAATTTCTTTGCTATGAGTGAAGTTGTGAAGAGCTACTGATTAATCCTGGAGTTTTTTTGGTGAGGGATATAAGTATGTTTGCTGCTACTGTGTGGACACAATGAACACAGGCATGTTAACCTTTCTCAGTGTGTGAGAGGATATTGTAGTAGTTGAGGCAGTAGTAAAGTTTGTGGGAATCTATATCCAGATAATTTAGACTCTCTAAGAAATATTGCCTCCTATACATTGCAGTGACTTTCTTGGATTGCTCTGTTTGCTAGTGCTTGGGTATCCTAATACCAGGATGCAGAAGTAATTACTGGTGATCATATTACTGCTGTCCACTACAGGAATTCCTTCATAGTTCATAGTGACATTATTAGGAGAATAAAGTAGCTGGAGCTTGATTCTTCTTTTTTCCTTCAGTAGTTTTATTGAAAAAGACTGTAGGAGAGCATTACATTTGTGTGATATTTTATTCTCCAATTATAATCTCATCATTCTCTTCCTGTTTTACTGATGCACCAAAATATTTTTAGGCAGTTAGCAGAGCTTTATTCCTCTCCCTTACCTAGATACTGAGTGGGTGATTTAAATTACAATATTGATGAAGATCTCATTTTGCCTTCACTATTATTTATTTAGCAGGACTTTATTTTTGGACAGACATGATCTTTGCTTGCTTGAATTCACAAAGAAGTAAGAAATTACACACAGAAAAACCATAAATATTCATACCCATTTGTATAAAACTCTGATGATCAATATGATGTAAAAAAGCTACAGTAAAGTGCTATTATTGTGTCTGTCAGTCCTTCTCTGTGTGAGATACCTGTTGAGCTGTAGTATGGGAGCTCAGTTATAACATTCACTTGCTGCAAAAGTACATCGGGCAAAACATGATAAAAACGTTGACAATGGAGTGTTTATATGTTAAATATGAACCAGCAGTTGCTAGTCCAAGAGGGAGGAGAGAGAACAAGAACCAGAGCATTTTCTGCAGTAAGAGCAAAGTCGTGTATAGGTAACAACTCAGATGTTTAACAAGTCTGAGCTGCACTCGGCCTCACTCCGAGTTGTCATTACGGATAAACACAGAACTGACCTTTTGAGTTCATCCTCCACCTCCTCTCTCGTCATCCCCAGGTTTCTCTACCAAATTTCTTATTTCATAAGAATGTACCTTTTTTTTTTCTTAACGCTTCAGTGTTCTGACCTTTCCTACCGGAATTCCTTGTTTTTTTAAAAAGAAATTTCAGATGTTGACACTTTCCTCTGAAAAGAGCAGGGAGTTTGTGAATCAGAAGAGCTGATGTTTTTGGAGTTACGACCAAAAGGTTTTAACTGAAATATTGCTATTTGATGCATTTTTGCCTTCTGGAAGGGAAAGGTAATTCTGACAAGTGGTCAGCTGCTTGACTAACAAACTGTTAATTAAACTGGAAGCCTGAAATTGCCCATTTATTGGTGATACAGCACTCGTCCCTAAACGTTGAACTTCCCATTTACCTATACAAATGACAGATCCTGGTTTTTCCAAATGAGGAAGTGTCAGTCTAGTTATTACAGTATCTTCATACAGGAGAAAAGAGATGAAAAGAGACTTCATTTTACTTTTGTAAACCCAGGAAGCAATTCCCATTGACACCATCCATTAATAACAGTACAGCCACAAACAGAAAACTAAAGAGCCTATCTATAGGCTCTATAGAGAGCCTGGATTAGGCTCTCCGATTTTATGATCTTTGTATTATTAAAAAATATTTGGCATGAAGTCTTGCTCTTTGATAGAGGATAATTTTGTATATTCTGCACTTCCCATCCTGTTGAACTTCAGGAGCTCAGGGTTTTTGAGGCAGCTTGCTTTTCATCAGCATCTAAGTCTGAAAGATATTTTAGAATTAAGTAATGTATGTCTGGGAATTTTACGGTAATGTTTTAGTTGAAGGCACTTTTTCATAGCTGTACGTTTGTTCCTAAATGTGAAAAGGGCTGAACGATGCTTGAGATACTCAAAACTCTCAGTGAGCTGCTTGCTTTGAAGTAGTGACATCTGATGTTCTGTCTCTCCAGTTCAGGGCCTTTGGAATTTCACTCTGCAAAATCAGCTTTTTCAAAGGAAGATTTTTTTCTCTGGTGAAGTCAGGGTTCCAGAAATGCTGACTCTGTGATGAAACAGCAGTAAAAATAATATAAATTTTTCCCTCCCTCATTCCTTTCAATGTTTTTCTTTCTACCAAAGTCCTATATCAACATAATCCAGGGTTCTGAGGTGGAAGGTGTTTATCTGGATTGGGTGTGGGGAGCGATTGGTGAGTAGAGAAACTTTTTGTTTTATTTTCATGTAGAAAGACTTCAGTTCTTTATATTGTTTTTAGAAGTATGCCACTGAATTGAGGTATTTTCAGTCTATCAATAAACTCTAATAGTGTCTCTCAAGTCTCTGTTTTTAAAGATCTGGCTTTTCAAAATTTTCTTAAGGATAGTTTGATCCATAGGAGTGCAAGTCTGTGCCTGTAACCATGTGCATGTTATAGTGAAATATTAGAAAATAATATATAAGGAAAATACATTAGCCCCATTTAGAGACTTTCTACTTTTTCACAAAAAATAAGATAAAAATCCAAGCGTGGAAATGTTACTTCTTAACTATCTGCAAAAACAAGAGCCAGATTTTGGTTGTCTGTTTGTGGCTATACTTTAATGGATGCTGTCAATGGGAATTGCTTCCTGGATTTACAAGAGTGAAGGGAAGTGTCTTTCCATCTCTTTTCTCCTGTATGAAGATCCTGTAATAACCAACTCACTTGGAAAAACCAGTATCCATCATTTGTATAGGTAAATGGGAAGTTCAGAGTTCAGGGAGGAGTGCTGTATCATGGTCATAATATGATCCATAATTGTCTGATGGACATAGGCTCCAGGAGTTTGGGGACATCTGAAAGACCATAAATCAAAGAGTTCAAGTACTTGGTCATTTGAAGCTGTTCAGCTTCTTTGTGAAATATATGCCATTTTTTCTGAATAATGGAGTGTAGCTCTGAAGTAGTTGAACCGGTTTATTGTATACAAATGTTACTGTGTGCATTCTCAGGCAGTGACATGAGATCATGCAGGAGTTTGCCGTTATGTTCCATGAAAGGTTCTTTAATTAGGCTTTTTGAATTGGTGGTGTTTCCTACGTGGAATGACGTGGCTTCATTCCTTAGGAGTGCTGCTTAAACTCTGTCATTCTCGGTAAGGTCCTTTCATGTCCTTCATTCATAACATTTTCATTTGTCTGACTGACTAATCCATCCTTTCTCTTCCCTGATAGTGCCTCAGTGCTTGTATTTTATTTTTATTTTTATTTTTAAGTGGCCTCCAGCTAAAAAGGAGGCTACTTTAAAGGGAACTGTTACTTTAAGTGAAGAGCCCTGAGCTGACCTTCTATTGCATCACTTGCATTTTTATTGAAGTCCAATGTCTGTGCCACTGAACAAGGAGAGTAAATAAGTTAGGATGGAAGAGTTGGTTTCCAGTTCATCTCATCATCTTCCTTCTAGTTTAGGAACTGTATACTCTGCTCCACGTTTAAGTGGATTTTACTGCTCCTCCCACAAGTTTCAGGGGTAGCTGACAGTGCGAAGGGTGGGCTTCTTGAACCAGCATCCCTAAAGTTGGTGAATTTGCTGTGTAGATATCTGAATGTGTAAAATATGGATCAGAGAACTACAGCATGTTTCTATATTTTTATTGCTGGTATTACAGTATCAGGAAAGAATTTGGGAGTACTATTTTTACAATTGGCCTTAAACGGAGACTAAAGGAAACAGCGCGGATTCCAGCCTTCGATGAAGCAACAGGAAGGGAAGCAATGAAAACCATAAACTGTGCTGAGTAACATTTCCTCCCTTCTGCTACACCCCCCCCAAGGGTGACAAAGTCTTTATTGAGCCTGACAGGATTCCTAATGAAAGCTGCATTCAATCTGTATAAGGAGCCTGCTGAATCACTGAGAAGCAAGTTAAGGCATCCGGCTGGAGGGAGCCTCCCACTTCAGAGGTTACACAACTTGTGCTCTGTGCTCCAAGAATCACCTCTGTTTGCTTTACTAGGAACTTGAAATAACAACCTTAATACAGAGAAATTCAGACACTGTCCAAGAGGCTATTAAAATCCTTGTCGTGATATCAAGTGAGTACTTGATTGTGCTGGAGTTTGTTTCCAGCATTGTTTCTAGTCACAGCCCTGAAAAGGGGGAAGCAGCTAAGCAGCATACAAACAGGAAGATACCTTTCAACTATACAACTTCCTTCCCTAGAGGATTTTGTACCTGATGGTCGTTTTGGATGCCATTGGAATTTGGGAAGCTGTTGCCATATGGCTTAATTGTTGTTTCAAAGGCAGAAATGTGCGTCTGTTTCTTTTCTCAGTAATATGGCTGGATCTCTAACAGATCTTTAGAAAATACTAATATTTTATTTGCTCTGAAACATATAAAATATGCATCCTGCCAACTGCCTTAGTTTGGAAAAGGTACGGATGCAAAATACCATCAGTTGTCGTTTGTGCTTCTGTAGAAGGAGAGGTTCCTGTGTGTGACCAAGGGAATCCTGGGTGGCTCGGCAGCCTGCGTGGGCTGGGTGTGGGGAGCCTTGAGTGAGCCAAGGATATATTCTTGCAACAGGAATTTAATGTGTTCGGGGTGGATTGGGAGACAGGTTTTGTGCAGCTCTTTGGGACAGGTTTGCATGTGAGAGCAATCTGTCTGGAACTTGCTGACACAGCTGGTTTTACATGCAGCTTTGAAGTGCTGGTGCTGTGGTACGGGTTTCTGCTCTTTTCTCATTCCCTGAGCAAAACTCTGGACTGACTGAATAATACTTGTCAGTCTGCTGTCTTTGACATCCCTTGATTCAGGTTCAGGGTGGATCTAGGGTATCTACGAAGCCCAGGCTCATTGGGATTTGGGAGCATTCCTGAGTCCTGGTGATGCCTTCGATTTTACTTTCATATTTTTTGATATAAGAGTCAAAATTCTGTATTGCCTGATGTGTAACACTGAGATGCTTTGTAGCCTTGTTAGCTGCTGTTCTCTCATGCAAAGATAGACATAACAAACCTCTCTGGGCCTGCTCTTCAATGACACCCAGGCTGCCCAGGCCCAAAGCCTCTAAAAGGTGGAGCAAGCTGGGGGAAATTGCAAAGTTTTAATTGGCGAATTTATCCCGATATGCAAATGGACCAAACCTATAAAGGTGTGAAAAACTCGGGACTCGTCGTCCATCTTGGGGTCCATCTTTGGGTCCAGCCTGGAGCCCTTGGCTTCCCAGGGTGTACCTTTGAAGGCCTTTTGAATAAATACCCACCTTTATTCCCTTACTCCTGTCTAGTCCCTGTTTCTAGGTGGCCTCTCAAGGCATCCCTGGCCCTGCTGCAGGGAGCAGCTGTCCCATGGCCGGTGCTGGCTGGCTGGGGCTGTTTGGGAACTGGGCTGGCTCTGCCTGCTGGCATGGGGGACATAACGTGACAGGCAGTGCTGAAAGGAGTCTGTGGGGATTTATGGCTTCCTCACCGTCCCTAATACCTGATTGCAATTGCGGAGGTCGTCTCTATGTGAGATTAATTAGAATTTGCAACTATGAGGTCATTTCAGAACAATTTATTTTCCTTAGATATAGACCAGATTTCCTGTTCAGTGTATAATAATAATATATTACTGGAACACCTGGCTGGAGTTACATAAAGTGACGCATCAGTTTTTTGTTTTGTGTTGTTGAGGGGCAAAGTTGCTTTTGATGCAGTCATTCCATCCTCATTTCAGAGAATCACCCTGCTTTTACCCGCTTTTAACACTGCAGGAGGATTTGTCCTGGACCTTGTTGTGGACTGAAAGCATCTGGATGCAGCTCATGTGAATTACAGTTGTGCTGGCTGGAGTTGTTGGTTGGGAAACTTTGTGGTGAGAACTCCATGCTCCAGACCACTGTTGTTCTGCTGGAGCCTTAATTCCAAGTGTTGTAAAGCTGCTACTTGGATTAAAGGCCAGAGATTGGGTGAGAGGAGGGTGAAGCAAAAGGAAACAACGTGTACTTGCAAATTTTGCTTATCGTTGGTGTTACTGCACTGTGGTGCTTGTTCAGAAGCATCCAGATCTTGGGCATATTTTAAAAAGATGCCAGTAATGAAACTTAAGGGTGACCACCACTTCCTCAGCAACTTTGAGTTTGGATTATATTTTCATGATGATTTTTTGGCTGACGGTACTTACTTCTTTATTTTAAAAAGTTACATCTTAACAATTAAGAAACTCATTTTTCACCATTCATGCAAAAAAAAAGAATAGGAGCAAATTACTTTCAAAGAAATGTTTTGGGATAAATGGGTAATATGGTGGTAGTTAGCTGGTGACTTTGCTTTTGTCTGGTGAATTTTCAGTTGATGCTTCTTTTATCTTCCCCTCTTATGGGAACTCTGAGAGTTAGCATCTGGCAGGGAAAACGAGAAGTGGTCTGGGTATTCAGGTGGCTCACTTCAAACTATATTGGGATGAGGATGTTACCATAAAAAATATATATTTATATTACATGATATTGTTACTAAAATCTCTGTGTTTTTATACCACCTTTGGTTTAGCAGCTGGTTAAGCTTTTTGCTGGAAGGATGTGTGTGCTGGAGATGATAAAAACTGGTGCTGAAGGAAGCTGAGAGGCTGCTGGTGGCCACACTTTTGTGATAACAGCACCATCCGCAGAGCCATCCCTTGGTTTCTGTACTGCCGCTGAAGCACACGCTGTTTTATACAGTGTATTCTGTCGTGGGAAGAATTTGAAGACACAGATGTCCTCTGCTTTTTTAAACACGTCTGCTGTGAGAACTGGAGGCAAAGAATGATCTGTCCCAGGCAGCTTGGTGCAGGATCACTGCGGTTGTGGTGTTCATGTTTCCTCTCTGTAGTATTGAAAATCTCCTTTCTAACAGGATTAACCACTGCCTGATTATTCTTTGCCCAGTTTCCCACCTTCCCTTGAGTTGCTGGAGCTGCAGTTTTAGCTAGGTGGATAGATAATGTGAGTTACTTTCTCCATAAATAACCTCAGTCAAGGTTGTTTTCTGTCAAAGATTGAAGAATCTGTGTGAGCATAGCATTTGCAGATAGATCCTGTGCTTTGATTTCAGCTAGTGTTTCAGCTGGTGAAAAGCTCTGAAGAAAAGATTGCAAAATAAAATGATACTGACCTTGTTCTTTAGTTTACAGCATGTGAAGAAATTGTGTTTCATCAATAATTTTGTCTCAGTTGGATTTTGACAGAAAGAAGTAAGCAAAGAGATTATAAGGCAGGATGTAGAAAGGGGCTGTAAAATTCCAGCAAATGCTTTGTGTTCTGCTGATATGATGCTGAGTGTTGCCCTTTGGCATCACTTTTTGTAGTGAGTATCTGAAAGTATCTCTGAAAGTGATCTCTACCCTTTGTACTGAGGTTATGTGCTTGTCCACTGTTTATAACTGCTGTTGTGACATAAATCTGTTTTAAAAAAATAAAACTGAAAATCGTATTAGAAGCTGTTTAAAACCTTGAGTTAGAGAAATAAATGCTTTCAGCTCTGTTGGAGGAGGATTTTAGGGAGCGTGGTGGAGCTGGACTTCAGCCTCTGTCCACGAGGTGGCCACAGCCCCTGCCAATCTCTGGTCACCCTCAGATTAATTGATGTTCCTTGTCGGCAAAAACACAGAATGAGTCTCTAAATATAGTATGTCAAACGTTGTTTCAGTGCTATTTTAAGCACTTAGTCTGAAATGAGTTGGAAGTATTGAAGAAAACTTCACAAACTATGACTGATAGTTAATTTTCATTTTATTTGGAAAAACTGGGATATATACACCACATGTACTGTACCCTCCCTTGTTAGAATCTGAAGTGGCATGTGAGGGAGAGGTGGAATTCTACCTGGCTGTATCTATTTAAACAAGTGAAAAAGGGTTTTTTCACCAAGACATGGAAAACACATTGGATGGGTACATTGGATGCACTGGCAGAAAGAGGCACCTTGCAGCCCTTCCCAGGAGATTGCTGAGTTAGCTCTTTTGCTCAGTGCCACCCAAAATCACCTGCTCTGCATGACTAGGAGAGGGGCTTGCTTTAAAAGTCAGGTATTTGTAGGGAAAGCGTTACAGGTCCTGATTTAAAACCACCTACAGAAACTGCTGTGTGAGTAGCCAATGTGTTTAGCTTGTCGATGTGTCACCTGGCTGGGCAGTGAATTGCATTTATCATGTATTTTATTACATTCATCAACTTTAGAGCAGTAATAGTGGGCAGTGTAAGTTAAATGCCTTCTGCTGGGTGAGGGAATAGGAACCTTTGCCTTCCCTTGCTGTGCTCTGCCCAGCTGTTCCCTCTGCTGTTGCTCCTCTCGACAGATGAAATTGGAGTTGGGGGATGCTTTCCAGACATGTATCCCTTAAAGCAAATGTTTATCTCTTTAATTTACCAACTGTTTGTTCATCAAGCTCCTCAGGAGGTCAGTAGAGCAGTCCTGTGTGCTGCAGGTGGAGTGCAGGAGTCAGTCCAGGCTGAGTGAACTTGCATTCTGGGGAGTTGTAGAGAATAATTCACAAGTCAGGACATGGTCATTTTTCATATGCAGAAGTTAAAAGCTTTGTGATTAAATGGGAACAGAAGCTCTTGTTCTACTTAGAGTTTTTGTAACTCATAACTGATACAGAACTGCTTATCTAATTACATTTTCAAGACGTTCTGTTACATCTTAGTCCCAATTATATAAAAAAATACTGGAAAACGTAGGAAAACTTACATAAACATAATGAGTTATGAAGATTTAAAAAATTCAGCTTTAATTTTAATACCAAATACTGATTCTCTCCTGGCTACCCAACTTTTACAGGAGTTGAGAGTATCCTTCTTTTGGCCTGGGAGTCAGATATTATTAACTACTAAACCACTGTATGGTCTGAGTATATAGTTGCTGCATTTCTGTGCCTAATGCTTTCAGGTGGAGAGGTTGAGACAGTTCCTCACTCAGAAACAGGGAAAGCTCAGTAATGGAGCTGTTGGATACCTGAAATGACCCATTGGCTGCCAGGTGCCCGCCTCTGACAGGCTGTGGTGTGTTTGGAGTCTGATCCATAGCTAGTGCTCCTGGATGTTTCACTAATAAAATCACATTTGTGGCAGCCTGGAGGATTAAAATGATATTGGACTGTGTGAAATGAGTGGTTTATAAATGTGTTACAAATTCAGCCCTTCTATTTAATTTTCATGGGATTTGGTAATGACATTTAAAAAGAAAAATCAGAGTTTTATTGGTTTTACATGATCTGCAATTACGTCTGACCTTTCATTTGATACAGCAGTCTATATCCGTTATATTGCTAAACATGGACTGTGAAGCCAAAGAACTTTTCTGAAGTAAATCCATTGTAAATTCTGAGACCAGCATTCATATTGATTTATCTTTTGTAAACACTGGATAAATGCAGCACTTGAAAATTCAGAACATACTTTCCAAGGCCAAGCTGGAGAGACTGCTCTGTGGTGTATAATGATTTTGTTGTGTGTGTATTTGACTCTAAGAGCCCACCTGTTCAGGACAGTAAATTAAGTGATGAATAGCCCTAGTGAGCCCTTCCCTGCCATGTGGTCTGCACCATCAGCACAGATATTTTTGTGACTGAAGAAGATTCTGTCTGGTGAGAAGTTTAAACAGCTGTATCTCCTAATTACAGCTTCTATGTAAAGTTCAGTTTATAAAGTGAAATAATCTTCATGTTTTAATATTTTTGTTTCTGTGGTTGCTAGTGGATGACACTGATGTGGTGCTGACTAGTGGTAGTAGGAGTGAGAGACCTCTAAAGCTTTATTGTTTTCATCTTTGCCAAAGAGTATTTTGGAGTCATTTTTTGGAACATATTTTTGATGTTCCCTCCAGACATGGACTGGGCTGAGCAAAAGAGGCAGTAGGATGGTGTAGTTTGTAGTGGGCCTGCCAGCTAGGTCTGAGGTGGACATTAAAGAGTTTTTCCTTTCTAAACATAACCCCTTTGCTATGAAAAGGTACTTTGGTGGTTCTCTGCACCCGGTATAGTGGCTTAGGTTTTCACTGGTTTTGAAAAATTCCTTGTTTAAAGAGATCTGAGAAGGTTTCAACAATTTTTGACCTTGGGTGAACAGGCCTGCTCTATTTGTCTTATTCCACGTGTTTCTTGCCACTGTACCCATTCATATAAGTAATATTTTCAGAGATATATTTAATAAATCTTTTTTTTCAGGTCAGTTTTTATGCATCAGTTGGACTTCACTCTTTTCACTTCTACAGCTCAAGTGCAGACAGGGTTCTTCAAGTCTGTGTGTGTCCTGACCTATCTGTTAATCTGGGCTTTGTATAATTCTGTGTAATATACTGCAGAATCTGAAAAGTAACATTGAGTGATTAGATATGAATGAGGTTGCTTATGTTGGTTTTTTTTGTCTTCTCTTTCTTTTTAGGACTTGAATACTATCTATTCTTTCCTTCATGGACTGGACATACTGTCACATTTCAGGGAACATCAGCTAAGGTGAAGTACTCTGCAGTTAGTGTTTTTTAGCACACTTACATCTATGACTTTTTTGGGGAGATAAGCAGAGCATTTGTTTGCCTGCACTTTGAGGTGGCAGAACATTGGCCAAATCCATTGCTGAGTTAAGTGACTGGAAATAATGTGGCATGGAGTCTAAACTAATTAGCTCTTCTAAGAAGGAAGGCAGAGTTTACCACCATTTGCCTACAAAGGACTGTGTAGACAGTGCCCTGTCTTAAATCCAGATTACAAAAGCTTTCTAATGCTTCAGACATTCAGATGATCTCAGAATCCATAAAATGGAAGGCCAACAAAGCACAAAAACTGCTTTGGAAGTATTTTAGTTCCTTCAGTTCTGTTGCTATGGGTAATTCCAATGTGTGGGAGTGATTTAAACACTTAGAGAACATGCTGTATATTATCTGTTTGGATAATGAAGAACACCGTAATAATTTGAATTTTCTGGTTAAGCACATCCTTTGTTTAGAACAAAAAAAATAGTTGAATTTGAGGTCTTAGAGCCTGAAAGTGATTCTACTGAAATGTGGCGATAAATGGCTTATGATCTTCGGGGATTAAAATTGAAATTAAACTTCTCTTCCTCTTCCCGCAGAATAATGTCGTCAAGTGCCCGCTATGAGAGGTACAAGGGCAACCAAGTTCTCTTTTGGTGAGTACATAGCACTTGTTGGAGTTCTTCAGCAGAAGTGTGAGCAAAGCCAATGTTTTGCATGTTGTAATGTGTCCTTTTCAATAATCGGTTAAAAGCGTTGGTGGTTGTAGCAGTAGCGCAGTGTTGATGTTTGAGGTGCCCATGACTTTGCAGCCCAGCTCCCAGGGACAGCAGAGGGTGTGTGTGTGTGTGTCAGTGTGTCAGTGACACGGGGTGGCTGGCAGGCAGTGTCCCCTCTGCAGCCCTGGGAGCCCTGGTGACACTCAGTAGGTGGCACTGTATCCCTGGAGCTGGCACTGCCTGCACGGCTCCTCGGCAGAGCAGCCTGCACTGGAGAGGGATGGAGCTCAGGCACCATCTCTTTACATTGCAAAAATCAGTATTTTATCTTACAGTTCTCTAGGTTCATGCTGGGAGGCAAATATACTTTTATTTTCCTCATATTTTAGCATTGCTCATGGCATATTTATCCCCTCACAGCTAATCCTAGCTTTCTGTATAAGGCACAGCTTCCAGCACACCCAAGTCTAAATGAGATGCCAGCTGCTAGGTGGTGTGGTGGGTATGTGTGACACACACCTGCTGCAGTGGCAGCTCAATATCTGTGTGTGGGGGTTGTGTGCTGTCCTGTATTTTTAGCCTTTATGTATACTTTCACTGGAATAAGATGTTTTTGCTAAAAATTTCATTTTAATAAAGTAAATTTTAAAGTTGACTTAAATGTCAAAATGTAAAGTATAAGAAACATTCTTTATGTAGATGTTCTAAAAAAATAATCCTGGTCCAGGTAAAGTTCCCAGATTCTTACATATCAAACTGGTAGAATGATAAATCATTATTTTACTACAATAATATTTTGGATAATATATTTCTCAGGTGCTGTAAGGAGAAGTACATATCAGTGATTTCTTTCCTTACAGTTCAGAAACTATTGCAAGATGCTGGTATATCCTGCTTTCTGGATCTGTGCTCATGAAGGATTCAATGTTTTTGCCACCTTGCAGGTATGTAAAATTATTGAGTTATTGTTGTTATTTAAGACAAGTTTTTTTTTTTAATAAATGCTTTCTATGTATTGTGTTACTGTAATTTAAAAAGAATTTTAAAATAATTTCATTTTGTTTTTCTAAAGCTTGATAGTGAAAGAAATGTTCAGCTAATTAAATTTAAATTTTCTCAGACTTTTTCTGCACGTTGAAATTTCTTTGTGAAATACTGCACTCAATCTAATTTGGCTTTTTAAGTTTATAAGAGAATTTGTAGTCAGCTTATTACCTGGAGGTCTCTTTGAATAATTTGTGCTGTGTGCCTGTTCTGGATAGAGTTCCCTGTTGCAAAAATACGTCTGCAGATCGCATAGCTTCTGCCATTTGGTCAGAGGCTGTATTTAGTGGCACATAGGATTTTTATGTGAAGTAAAAAGGGACCAGCAGCATCAGCTGTGGAGAGCTTGTGCCAGGAGCCCATCTGTGTCTCGGGGTTGAGGCACAGTGAGCACTGACATGCTTTGACTGAAACACATTATTAGACTTGAGCTGAATTTGGGCAAGTAATACCCTGAGTACTCAGAATAATACTCTGCTTGACCCTGTACCTCACTCAGAAGTTTTATTTCACCGTGTTTCATTTGACTAAGCATGAGCTGACCGTGAGTGGATAGACTTAATGCCAACTCCAGCTTACATACATTTCCATATACTTGAATTTCATGGTAAGTACTAGTAAGAACATGTAGGACTGAATTTTTCAACTCAGTTAACTGTAGGCTGGATATTAAACACTTAATGCTTCTTGAGTGACTGAAGGTCCTTGAGTGAAGTTGTCCAGAGAGGCTGTGGCTGCCCCGTCCCTGGAAATGTTCAAAGCGAGTTTGGATGGGGCTTGGAGCAGCCCTGTCTGGTGGAAGGTGTCCTTGCTTATGGCAGGGGGTTGGAACAAGATGTGCTTTAAGGTCCCTTTCAACCAAAATCATACTAAGATGAGTCAATGATAAGTTCAGGAGTACCGCAAGTGAGGACATGGCACGCTGCTGTTTGCATAAAAACTTTCTAAAATCATTGTTTTGCAAAACTTGGAGTAAGTCAATTACAAGCACCATTGCTTGTAAGGTTTCTTGTCCTTTAAAAAAAAAAAAAGCAAAGTAGATCTGTTGTAGTTAATTCATGAGATTACAGCTAGATTTATTATGGATAGTGAGGAAAAATAGCTGCTAGATGGTGAAAGGGTCAGAGAGTTCTGTTAGATGGAGCTGCTGGCAGGTTACAGCTTCCAAGGGATGGTTCCGGGGGTGTTCTGTCTCCTTAGGTGGTGAGATCATGTTGAAAGGAAGAGAATGCATTCCTGATGGATATATAGGGTGTTCAGCTCACTTCCATTTCATTTGAAATACATTCCTGTTCATGCATTAAATATAATGATTATTACTTTTTCTTCAGTAGAGTGGGATAAACTTCAGTTCCTTTCTGTGGTCTGAATACCTGATCTGTCACATTTCTAGTTGAGGGAGCTGCAGTCACCAGACACAGGCTGATTTCATATGAAATAGTGCCTTGGATAAGTTAGTAGTATTCTTTTATAATTGTAATTAGCAGAATTTTAACTACATTTGAAATAATACTTAATGTCACTCTTTATTCTTTTTCCCCAACCAAGTTCCTGACTCTGTGAGTCATTCTGAAAGGAGGCTTAACTACACATCTATAAGACAGCACAATATTGCCTTCATTCTCATTGCCTCAGGTATTGCAGAGCTATTCTGTATCACAGAAAACAAAGATAAGAACTTGCTGCCATGTTCTCTCTGCCTGATGAGCATGTGATCCTCGACCTGTGATATGTTCATGAAATAAACTTTATGGGAGAGTGTGCTGTGTGGGATACTGCTTTATCTGTGCTTTTTTTTCATTTTCCCAGCAGGAAAGTAGTGGACAAGAGTAGGGAATAACATGAAAACCACATTTGAGGTATTCTGAGGCTGCTGAAGGGAATGGAAACACGCCACCAGCCACCTGGGTTTCTGATAGGCTTAGTGCTGCCCAGACATGGCATCAGATAAATCTTACCTGTTTGACTTGTTGAATATGGTGTAAATATATCAAGGTGTGAGCAGATGTGGGTGAGGTTAGAGACAGGTGTGTTCTGCACAGGAGTTATGCAGGAGACTAATGATGGCTTTGAGTTGTCCAGGGGGTAAATGAATTAGGACAAAAATAGGATCCTCAATGGGAGGAAGGTGGTAACTACCACAGATGAGGAGTTAGGCTTTAATCTGGAGACCTTCTAGAACTCTGAAAAGGTCAAGAGCCAAGTTTGAATAATTGTCATTCTGGAAGAACTGGGTAGATGGAGGCATTTTGTAAAACAGATCATAGTTAGCAAATAGATTCTAGTTTGAAATTCAATCCTTGTGTACTTCATAACACCCCCCACTCCCCAGGTACCTCTTTGTCAGCTTGCTAATTTCAGCTTCATATTTGTCCTCTGGAACATTTGACTAACACTTTGTCTTTAAAGGACTTCTGTATATTTTAGGGTTCTTTTCAGAATACTGGAACAGTTTTTATAAAATAGTTTGCTTTGTAAAAGCAGGATATCAGTGTTTCTCAATTAGAAGAAGCTATTTTCTGGGCAGTAGTGGGGTTCAAGCCCCCTTTTTCTTGAAAAGTTGTTGGTTTCAATTAGTTTTATGTAACAATTGCTTTTCAAAATTCAGCACTGCACTAGAAACTAACTGCCCAGCAACTTTTGTTTAACAATTATATAAGAAACTGCTATTACAATTGATTGTTAGTGAGATCCTTGCAGTCTCCATAAATAATTGTTGCTGCTGGAAGGTGGTGATGGTTTAATAACTGTTTCTTGGTACATCCTCACAATACTTGTTCTCTTTCTGTCATCTGCCCCGTGATTACCTTGATGGGTAGGAGGAGACTGTAGCAGACAGCTGTAAACTTAACCTGGAGAAGATGCTGTCCTGCTTTTTGCATGCCCCATCATCCACTATCTATCAGAACTTTGGGAAACCTTATTTTTTTTCTGCAGAACTCTTTGAAATAAAATATTTTATTGAATTCAACCTGAAAGAAGCTTAACCCCTTGAAAACATAAGGAGGTGGGCAATTACTGCTTTATTAACTTTGTGTAAGTATTTGAACGAGTAAGGGTAGAAACTGGGGCTCACTGTGCTTGGAAAGGGCTTTTTTTATTGACTTGATGAACTTGTAGTCAAGTTATAATTCAGAAATTGGTTTAAAAATTGGAGGAGTAAAACTTGCATCCATGTGCAATAAATCTATCCAATCTTCTGGCACTGATGCTCATGATGAGACAAGCCCTGCAAGATTCTTAAGGTAAGAGACAGATCAGTCAGTAATACCAGGTACAAAGATGGCATAATCTTGATTACCCTATTGCCTGGAGAATGGATTTGTCAATAGATTTGGCATAGGAGGAGAAGAATTTGCTTCTAACATGAAAGTGATGGCTGGAATAAACTAACAGGATTGATGGATTTGTGGAAGGAAAATCACCGTCAGCAAGTTAAAGAGGTTTTGTGTTAACCTTGGTTGTTAATGAAGATAATTCAAGTGAACAGGATATTTGAAGGAGATTACTCACAGCAAGATTAGCCATAGGAGATATATCAAGGGCCTGGAGGAACTTTTGAAACCAATTATGTGGCTGACAGCTTCCTACAGCTGTGAGAATTTAACCTCCAAGGGAAAAATACAAAGTCTTGAAACATTAAAGATGTAGTCTTACTAAAATAAACACTTCTCTTTTCCCAGCCCTTCCAAAATCTCTCAAGTGGAGAAAATTGGAATCATTGTTCTACTCATGTAGTGCATTTCTAGGCTGAAAACAATTACTTTATTTTAGATGGCCTCATGGTTGTGTGGTGCCTTTTCATGAGAGTTGTAGATGCATCAATGACTTAATAAGCGATTTCTCTTTTCTTTAGTAAAAGGAGAAGACACAAATGCTTAGATCAAGAAAATGTTCATAATGAAAGAGGAACTCTAGTTCTGCATCATGAACAACAGCTTGGCTTGAAATTATTTTAGCTTGTTTTGTATAAGTATTTGTGAATAACAATATTTTACTATATTTTGCAACTTACTGTGACTGTTAATAGCGTTTGCATCTATTCTCTGTGAAGTGCCAGAAGCACAGAAAATAGTGTGCTTTTACAGGACCGTCAGTGTTGGAAAATAAGAATGTGAGATTAAACATTTTCAGTTTGAAGAATTTAAAGATTAACAAAATGCCATAATTTAAGTGTTGATGTATGTAACTTTGTTCTCAAACATATTTATACCTCAAATACACCATCTAAAGTCAGGTCAGTTTTACTTCCGAAGCCTGTAGTGCTGCTTTCTGCAAATGCTTGTGGATTTGTACCATTCACTGCAAAAGAAAATCCGTGGCTCAGAGCTCCTGTACTCCCAGCTTCTGCCAGTGCAAAGTGTACTGGTCTTTTTCTCCCCTGATCCTTCCTTTCCAGGTTTAACTTGAATATTTCTGAGCTTTCTGCTCAGACTGCACCTGCTGTATCCAAGCTCTGTCCCAGTGCTCCTCAACCTCTGCTGTTCCTCTTTCTCATCTCCATCCCAGTCGCTGTGTCTGGAGTGTGGACAGTGCTTTTCCTCCCTCGGCTCCCACGGTCTGGATCCATGTGTGCCAGTCCACTGCTGCCATACAGTAAACTTAATTTCTGACAAACTGGCAGTTGCCAATAAGGTTCTGAATTGTGATAATTGTTGCCATAATTGGGATTTGAATTTCTTGCTGTGTGTCTGTAAATATTGCAGTCACAATATGATACTCTTGAGTGTATTTTTGCTTCACACTGGAAAGCTCTTCCCAGCTAACTGTTGTGGATTATTTTCTCTGCTCTCTTAAAGGGAGCTTCAGGCTTACATCTGTATGCTTATCAAGTCTGAGAGATTTAATACTCAGCACGGGATAAAAGCAGTGGTTATTCAGTGCATTGGTGGCTCTGGATGAGGTGATGTTTTCCCTGGGTGTTCCTGTTAAGTAGTGGCTGTAACCTGTAGCGTTGCCTGACAGCCAGTAAGGGAACCAACTACTTGGAAATGCTATCAATAAATGTATTTGTAAAACTAATTATTTCAGATAGAGTTGTTCAGATTTAAATTCTTCTGGCAGTGCTGGTATGAAAATACTCTGAGGGAAAAGGGAATGTGGATGAGAAGAGGCAGCACAATAGTGAGAAGCTGTCCTGGTCTCCTTGAGTGCAGCAACTTGTATTGGGCGTGCTGATGTTGTGTAAGGGCTGGGAAGATGTTGCAGACTAAGAGTACGTGGTGCATCTTTTCTGACAAAGACTAATCTTCTAAGAAAGTCAAAAAATGAAGAAAGACTGTTCAGGCCTGTCACAACTATATGGCTGAATCTTGTCCCTATTTCCCCCACATCAGTAATTTCCTTTTGGTCTGTTCATGGTTCCTTACAGCGTCTGCCCTTTTGAAGTTTTATGGACTGCAAGGGATGCTGATTGTGCCACAGAAAGAGTTTTTTGTTGGCTAAACTAAAGTGCAAGTGAAATGAAATGAGAAGAAAAGGGTCATGTATGGCTTGTTTATAACTAAAACACAATTTTCCTAAGACTTTGCAGTCCCATGATCTGTAATAGCTGGAAAGCTGCACAGAAAGTGGTAAGTGAGACACAGGCTTCCTCAAAGGGTCATCGTGTTCAGAGTATAAAGTAATTAATACAGAGATCTTGAGCTTGCAGCCTGTAGATTGAGTAGCGTGTTATCCAGCCTCCAAAATAATTTCCAATTAAAACTTCAGCAGGCTTAAGAGATAAACCTGCTAAATGTTGTTATTGAGAGCTAATGCAGAAATGGGTTTTGATGACTGAGCATTAATTGAAGTAGGTATTTTGCATTCAGCCATATATCTTGTGGTGTCTGGTTTCCTTTAAACCATTTCCTGATGGAGTTAAGTATTATAATATTTTTCTAATGAAGTTACTTTGAAGAGCTCAGGACTTGCGCAGCATATGATATCACGTAAACTCTGCCACTTGCATTTGCTGAAACTTTTGGTCTGTGCTGATGGACCTTTTTTCCCATCTCCTTGCTCTGTTTCACAGATAGAGGCATTTGGGGCTGCTTAGCAGCTGCTGTGAGGGCTCCTGATGCACCTGTAGCCTCAGGCAACTCCCCACCCACCCCATTCTTCACATCATGGCTGGGCTGAGACAAATCTAGTGAAATTGAGACCTCCATGGAGATGCCCAGAAAAACAGGTTATTCCCATGAGGATTTTGATGTTGAGTATACTCCTGTGTCTTGACTGCAGTGCAGGAAGGGCAGATCATGGCTTTTCTGTCCGCAGTCACCACGGCTGTTACTGCCTGTTATGCAACTTCACAGGTTTTCCCTCAGTGTTACTTCCCAATCAGTGACAAAGAAATTTAAGTATAAAGTTATATTTTTAGAGTCATTAGATTGGTGTTTATTAACACTAATGGTTATTCCAGCTGTTTATATGTTAGTGTGGTACATTAATTGGTAACAGAATGGATTTTATCTTGGATCTGACCTACAGCAACTTTGCAGTAAATGTCTAGGGGTTTGCTGGAACAGCTGTTCTGCACAAGAGGTACTCTGCAAGGAGAAGAAAAATGAAATGCTTTTCACAGCATCACAGAATGGTTTTGGTTGGAAGGGACCTTAAAGCTTATCTCATTCCAACCCTCTGCCATGGGCAGGGACACCTTCCACTAGAGCAGGTTGCTCCAAGCCCCACTCAACCTGGCCTTGAACACTTCCAGGCACGGGGCAGCCACAGCTTCCCACCCTTATAGTAAAGAATTTCTTCCCAATATCTCATCTAGACCTACTTAGGTCAGCTTAGAGCCATTCCCCCTTATCCTGTCACTATATGCCCTTGCAGACCCCCCTGACTTGCACAAAACCACATTTTCATCTGTTAAAAAACCAACCAAACAACGTGTCTATTCCTTACACATCTTGTCTCTTCCAGGCCCAGTTGTGCCCTTCCATACAAAGTCTTTTTGCATTGGAGAAATGCATCCAGGTTACTGGATGAGTGGGGTCATGGGATTCACTTTGCAGTGGCGAGTACAATTTATCTTCATCTTTATGTACCTAAAAGCAGCCTGACAGGCAGACAGGCAGTTTGAGAGACAAGTATATTCATAAAAACAAAGTATCTGCAAACCCTTTGCTTGTTATCTTGATAAGCTGGTATATCAGGGCCCTGGCCCCGTTCTGCATGTAATACAGTACTGAGTATTACTGCAGGTAAAACTCCTGCAGGTAGCTTTATTGACAGTCACAGATAACTCTGCATTATTGACACCAATTTATACAGACAGGATAATGTTATGATTTTGTAGTTACTGGAAAATAGAGAACAGAACGTAAAGTGCCTGACATCCTGCCATTGAGGGCTTTGATGTCTGAAATATCTGAAAACATTGTTTCAGGATGTAGTAGAATATTGTAAATTTGAAGATGCCTGCTAATTAGTGTGGAAACAAATAGTAAGACATTCAGTCTCAGTCTCCATCTGTTTGTAGGCTGAAAGCTCTTAAGGACAAGCTGTGTTTTTACCTTTAATGTATGTACGATATTCTGAGTAATGCAGAATGAGAAGCTATCAGTATTGAATAACTTGTGCATATTGATATCAGGAAACATTTGAGTAAAATGTGATCTTAAATTTGTCAGTCTTGACATTCCAGGTGTATTTCATCACCAAATGCTCAGGTTGTGCAACAGCTGGATATGAGAATTTTCAAAACATATGTGTTCAGAAAGCTGTGTGTGCCCATCCTGTTTCAGGAACTGCATTCAAACCACATAACGTTGGAGGCATTTCTAAATAGTTTGCCTTATAAAAATAAGGTTTGTTATAAAAGGCCCAGTACCTTAAAGAAGTTTTAACACCTTCCTGTTTTGGGGAGTGAGCATGAGTGTGAAAATGGGAGTATTCTCAGATATAGAAGGCTCCCTCCAGTGATTAATTTTATTCCATTCCCTGTATCAGTGAAGTCACATACTCAGGTACCTGCACTTCTAAGGTGCTCTGCAGTTGCAGAGAGATGAGCAAATCATACAATGGGAAAGGGACAGATGAACCAAGGACTGTCACAGAGTCACAGACTGGTTTGGTTTGGAAGGGCCCTTAGAGCTCATCCAGTTGCAGCTGCCTGCCATGGGCAGGGACACTTCACTGGACCAGGTTTCTCCAGGCCTTGTCCAGCCTGGCCTGATGCTGTTATCTGTGGTCCTGGGCTTTTACATCTTGGTAGCTCCAGTCTGATCCCATGGCCTGAACACAGTTGTTGGTATGGCATATCATGCCAGTTTAACTTACATTCTTTTCTCAGATGATGCACCCGCTTAAGCATTTTTAATTATGAGTAGTAGTGAATCAGGAGGAAAACAAGGTTTCTTGCAAATGAGGCATCCATAAATGAAGGCTAAACAAAGCTGCCTTTGATACGTGGAAGACATTTTTTTCCCATGACAGTGTTGCAGACCACTGAGTGAGTGTGTGAAAATTAATGATGCAGATGAAATAGATGAATATTAAGTGATGGGAGCATGCAATAAAATTATAAATAAAAAAAATTGTAATGCAGTTTTATAATAGTGACTTTTTCTATGCTTCCAGCAGTGGGAAGCTGTAGAATGATATTAAATTTAAGACTTATTTAAATCACACGTATGTTAACAATGCCAATTAAATTGTTGGATAATTTAAAACTTTAATGGTGGTATGTCCTTTGACAATTTTATTGTAAGTAGAGCTTAATTTACATTAGTTTCATGTTTTCTTACACTTTCAGTGCTAATTTAAATTTTTAATTGGATTATTTTCCCCACTCTGCTTAAAGCACTAAAGCATGTGTAATGTGCTATACCTTGGCGAGTCTTTCCCAATTTTCTTACATACAATGCCACATGTGACATCAGGAGGACACAGTGTTTAGGGATGTGCTTTTGGTTGGGGAAGCTGCTGTGATGGCTGGTAAGCAGAAGCACTGCAGTGGCTTTCTTGGATTGGGCCTTTCCAGAAGCAAATCTGACCCTGGGAAAGGACGTCCGTGGTCATGGTCTTGTTGGGTGCCAAGGTGGGTAACCAAAAAGGCTAAATAATAACAGCTCCTGCAAACAATACTGTGTTCTTGATGCCACAGCAAAGTTGTCTTTTAGTACCAAAAGATAAGATTGGCCCATCTCTTCCAGAATTAGATGTACTTTCCAGAGCTCTCTCTTTTGAGAAACAGCATGGTTTGGGTTTGGGTGGGTCTTTAATCAGCAGCTACAAGTAATTTGCTGTCACAGAAATGTTCCTTCTTCTTTGGAAGAGTGGTCCATGTCAAAGTTTGCTCTTGTTTCCCAAGTGGGTTTTCTCTCCTCCACTTTCAAAGCTTTGTTCAACTGAACCTTTTTCATTTACAAACATTTAGGAATGAATGTTGTTCAGAAGCCTTGATTATAATTGGCAGATTAGTCAAGTATATTGATATCAGCAAACCTCTTAATTGATAGAGAAGCTAAACATTTGTATTCTAGAGGAAAAATGTGGAATAAGTCATTAAGAAATTTAAGCCCCGTGTTTCTAAAACATGTTGTGTGTGTTAATTAGGAATGTTAAAAGTTGGTATTTTCAAGACATAGTGGTAGTTATGGCTGGGGAAAAACCGTATGTGGCCTCCTCCTTTGGAAGGAGCTCTGCTGAGAAATAAACGAGAAACGATCCATGTTATGTACCAGGAAATAATTAAACTTGACCTATTGACTTGTTAATATGAGTAGTTTATTCTTTAGGATTAACTGGGTGGGTTTTGTCTTTGGAACCTGATCCTTTTCCACGTGTTTGGTTGTTGTGAAGTGCCTGATGGAGCAGAAATGATAGTGCCAAGACCGTGACCTTTGTTCCAAGCACTGTTCTTGTCCTCATTAGTGTTTACTGCCATTACTTAATTAGCAAATGCTGCAACATAAGCAGAGGGAGGCTGGACAGTGGCTGAATTTGAGGAATGTGTTTATGTAAAACAAAGCAAAAAAGAAAACTCCTCCTCGACCTCCAGGAGTTTGATAAATTGTTGTTACACAGCAAAAATACTTGGCTTGAACAACCTGCAGCAGGGAATTGGTACTTTTTCCTACTAACAGGGGAAGTAGCAATAGTTAGTAGTAATCTGTTTTGTGATAAAACTGATAATGATTATTTCTGGTTTTAAAAAGGTGCAAAACCTGAAACTTCCAGTTGCACATAATTCCTTTCCTTTATAATTTTGGTGATTTGGAAAACCTTTATAGTTTTGGTGATTCGAAAAAATATCTCTTGTCTTTAGTTTTCTACTATAAGGAATAATTATAGGTTATTTAACTTTTTTTTTTAAGAATTGAAAATGATCCCATGGCAAAGTTGGTCTCACTTTGGTTTTTAGTTTGTAGAGAAATCTTAGCATGGATTTCAGTTCACCTCAGTGTTAGAGCTGACATTAAAAATTACATTTCTGTATTTTCTGAACTGAATTAACTGTTGTAAGACTGAGAGTAGTTTAGCCATTCTTTTTATGTATTGCAAAAACACAAGACTCTCATGCTTGGATCACATGCTGTGTGGAAGAAGCATGAAAGAAGGCATGAAATTTTGAGTTTCTTACTAAAGATGTGTGAAAATGCCAGTTTTCTGTGTGAAACTTCTGCTTGTCGGGTCTGGAAGAGAAAGTTTTAGTTGTCATGTCGTTTATGACTCTATTGCAGTAATGTAATTTGAATATTTCTCTTTTCCTTCGGTAGACCATTAGCAAAATCAAAACTTGACAGTGGAAACTGCTGTGCTCCTATTAATTTTAATTCTTTATCCTAACTGGATTACACTGATAATTTCTTTGTGCAATAATCTGAAGCTTCACTTGAGTCACTTCACAGTTTTAGAGAATCACAGAATGATTTGTGATGGAAAGGACCTTTAAGCTCACCTGGTTTCAACCCCTTACCATGGGCAGGGACACCTTCCACTATCCCAGGTTGTTCCAAGCCCTGTCCAACCTGGCCTTGGACACTTCCAGGGATGGGGCAGCCACAGCTTCTCTGGGCACCCTGTGCCAGGGCCTCCCCACCCTCACAGGGAAGAATTTCTTCCTGTTAGCTAATCTAAACCTCCCCTTCTTCAGTTTAGTTTAGTTTAGTTAGTCTTTTAGCTTCAGTTTATTTGTTTAAATTCTTTTCCCATAGTTCCACATATCCCACAGAAGTTTTGGAGTGTTGTTTATAAACACGAGTCTTTTAAAATGTTCTGTGTAAAGTGGTGGTGTTTCGATGGATCTTTGCCATCGAGATGACCATTTATGTAACTCAAATCTTGCGTGTCTGGAGTTTCAGATGTACTTTTTAAACGTAACCTCAGTGAAAACAGATGGAGCTGACCCACTTTTTAAGGGTTTGTCTCCACTCTTGTCTTAACTTCCTTCTAATTCACACGTTAATCCCTGCTTTGCATTAACTGATTCTTCAGTTATCTCACCTGCTGCTAAGTGCTAAAACGTGATAGATGTTGACAGTCTGAGTTTGTAACATGGCAGCTACAACTACTGAACTGCTAATCCAGCCACTGTGCTGCTCATCGAGGAGTTTGTTTTGTGTGCTGGTGGTGTGGGATCACTTTCCTTCCAGCCCAGGGAGTGGGTAGGTCAGGCATTCTCACCTTAGGCTAACGGCTCAGGAGTGAAGACAAACTTACTTAATATGTGAAGCCAGATATTTTCAATTCCAGGTACCAGTGCAGTCACAGATGAGTTGATTTGAGAAGTTATTGGTCTGTAACACACCCCACATCCCCCAGCAGGCTCTGGCTCAGCTCTCTTTTGCTGGTAGCTCCAGCACCCTCCGATCTGGTTGCATGGTGCCTTCTCCAGAGGTGATTCCTCTGAAGTCACCTCTGTGGTTTGGGGTCCTGAAGGAAGTCTCCTGTTAGAGTTGATGAGTAAAGCACATCAGTTTGTTTTTAGCTGCTTTCCTCAGCTGCTGCTTTACACCGCCCATCACGCTTTGTTACATTTGTTCTTTCATGCTTCTCAAACAGAACCCATCACCATGACCCGCTCCTTGTGATGGTTCAAGTAGCAACACAGTGACAGAGGGCACAAGTTAAGGCTCAATGTTAGAAAAGAGGTTCTCTGTCCCCCGCTTTGCTGGGAGGATGAAGGGGTGATGTAGAGTTGAGGGAACTCTCATTAAAAATGTTGTGTTCTGAGTAGTATTTTTAAGTCTTTGGAATTTATGTATATTTGTTTTTACAAGGCCTGTTTAATGCTTAATTAAAATTACTAAGGTCTTCTTGTCAGAACTGAAATGTATTATGAGTGGTTTTGAGTATCTGCAAGTAATAATGATTTTACAGAAGAACATTCTTTATATTTAGACTTTACATAGCAGGCCATGATGAGGGGTGCTGAATAAATTAAAATATTATGGTAATAATACTATCTAATTAGCATTTTTCACACAATAGTTTTCATCAATTTTTCTTTGTTCTTTTTTTGTTTTTTAACAACATGGACCATTGCCAATTATTTTTGTTACTGAAAAGGTAAAATAGGCTGTTAATCTCATTCCTTTTTGTTTCCTTTTTTTCCATCCCACTCTAGTTTTGGCAAGCAGTCTGGAGGAAAGAGAGGATGTGAATGTATCATATTGGAACCTTCAGAAATGATTGTGGTAAGACAGAATTTTTCATATGTATTTAAATCTATTGCTGGTTTCAGCAATTTCTTTCTCTTTTACAGCAGAAAGCTTATTGTAAAGTATTCTATGAAATTGCAGAAAAATTGCCTTGATTTCAATTATACCTATGGCTGCTCTCGTAACAGCAGTAGCTATGTAAATTTAATCTAGATGGGTGAATGATGATGATGATGATTAGGTCATTCTTTCTAAAATTATACTTACTTGAGTTTCAAAAGCCTAACAGTCACGGCTGAGTTGAGCATTCCTGAGTCAGGCTATGACAGTCTTCCAGCTTGAATATTTTATTTACGCCCCCATTCACCATTCCATGGCTTTTCTTGGTCATGTCTGGGTGGAAAAACCTTCTTCCTTCAAGCCTTTGCAGTGCCACATAGTGTGAACGCTTGTAGGTAGGAGAAGAAACATAAGACTGCTTAGCCAAGCTTGAAGGGGAAGGTTTGTCACCATCCTTAATGTCCAGGATTCCTTCTGCTTCTCAGAACACTTACTGATACTGCCAAGTGCATATCTAGATGCATATATCTGTGCTTAGAGAGTGTAGCTTAGTCCTTCCCGGGTTGTTGTGCACATGCTGTGAGCAGTTGGAATATTAGGATTGCTTTTCCATAGTGCAGACTGCCGTTGTATCCCAGCAGTGTGCCTGGGGACACAGGCAGATCTCTTTCAACTTTCATCTTAGATGTTGTTAATGGAGCTGAAACAAAACTGTTGTGCTCAGAAGCCACGTGTCTGTTAATCAGACTCCCATCTCCAGACTGCTATTGATTTAGCTGCCCTATCTAGATATGGTAACATTAAAACTAATATTTGACAGTGTCTCTTACTGAGCATGTAAATATTCAGCTTCCATAAGATACTTGTTTCTCACGGTGCATCACCAGCAGGGATGTCAGCAGTGTCCTGTACCAAGTCCACTTGCTGTCGTTTGTGCCATTTGCTCTATGCAATGTCAGTCTGACTCTGCTCGTGGGCTCTGATAGCATCACTAATATGCTCTGTACTGCAGCACATATTTTAAGCTACAGTCTGCCATGAAGTGCAGGTTAAGAGTGCAAGAAACCTGTCTTCATGCTCTGGAGTGAAACAGTTAATTTATTTTATTCCAAATTGTCCAGTCTCTTCTCAAAGCTGGAATTTTGGGGGCAGATTTATGCCTGGAGGGATGCCACAGGATTATTTGGATAGCAATGTGTGCAGCCATGTAATGGGAGTGCCCCAGGCCCTCTGGTTTGCATTTGCTGCTTTGCATTTTTACTTTTTAATTGCAGCTGGCAAGGATCTGGTGTGCTGAACTGAGGGGCTGGTGTACTCAGTATGCCTGAGTCCTGTGCCTGGGCTGAGCTGAATCTTGCACCTCAATGCTCCTGTAGCAGAGAATGACAAACACTCACTCACCCAGTCATATCTATTATTAGGTGTTAGGGAGAAATTCTTCCCTGTGAGGGTGGGGAGGCCCTGGCACAGGTTGTGCAGAGAAGCTGTGGATGGCACATCCCTGGAAGTGTCCAAGACAAGGTTGGATGGGGCTTGGAGCAACCTGGGATAGTGGAAGGAGGCTGGTGACTTGACTCACTGCAAGTGTGTTTGTAGGTTTATGTGAAAAAATATTTCATAGGCAAAGTATAGTATGGAGATCTTAAGAAATACCTACATCCTTCTTTGGTCATATCACCATTCTAATTTAAAAAAAAAATAAATTAATGAAGATGGAAATAGAAGAGGAGATTCTTGTGCAGTGTGTGCTTCCAGAGAGAAACTGGCCCTATTGAAATATTTATTGAAGAAACTAGTGTTGTATGTGTAACTTGAGTAGGCACAACTGTGATGAGTGTTTTCAGAGGAACACAGTATCAGAGTAGCTGGGAAAGCCAGCATTGGCCATGTCAGCAGCCTCACACACTGCTGGGTGTTCCTGGAGACAAAGGCACAGCCCAGACAGCTGTTTGCTCTATTTTAAATCTCCTGAATTGTCTGTAATTGCAATTAAATGCCAGTGAGAGTATAGAGACACTTGAAAGTATCTTACATCCTTCTCTGGAACTTCAGTATATTTTTCCGGTAGGAAAATCAGAGAATTAAAAGTGCGGAGTAGTTACCTCATTATATTTATGATCTTATTTTACAGGTAAATGTAGCTAAAGGTACCATTAGCTGTATTTTCTAGGTAGCACTTCAAATAGTGTGAGAAAAAAGCATCAGTGTGGTGACGTGCTGCTTGTTAATGATCTTCACTGACACAAGGTGTACTTGAGTTTCATTTCCCTGATTAACTCTTATTAATTTATCTTAATTCTTTTATTTTCTCTAGATTTTAATTTGCAACATACTAATGAGGTTTAATACATAATGAATATTTATCTTTAAGCAAAAGAATTAGTTAGCTACTTCAATGGAGTTAAAGAACTCTGTCATTTCCTGCTGGTGACTGATTTTTTTGAATTTTATTTTTCTTCTCTCCTGTCGTTTTAGAATGTAAATCAGTTTTGTAGTGGGAATCCTCTGGGAACAGACCCATTTTAAAGGCCATAAAATGTGGTCAACTTAACTTAATGAGTATAACAGTGTGTGAATGGGCGTTGTAACTCATATTTTTGGAGGCTGAGCAATCTGTTGAATTAATAATAGCCCCATTTATCACATAAGAAAATGGCCCAGAATTGCAGCATATCTCGGTATATTGAAGTGTCCTTACTGTTGTTCCTTGGTGCTTTCATTTTCTCCTTCAGATCTAAGCATAAGATTTCAGAAGAGCAGCGTGATACTTGCAGGTGGAAAATATTTCATTGCTGGTTTGTGCTGCAGAGCGAAACAGGGCAATCCTGTGGTTCTCCTCCATTTCTGTGTGGCAGCAGTGCCTGGGTGAAGCTGGTGGTGTGGGAGCATCCTGCTGCTGCCAGTGTTTGAGGTTAATAAAGAACACCTTTGATTAGGACATGGCCAGTTAATGTGCTATTCCAGACTTGTTGGCACAAGAGCATGAGTCTGATGAGGAGCAGCTGAGGGAGTTGGGGGTGCTCAGCCTGGAGAAGAGGAGGCTCAGGAGGGAACCTCATCACTCTCTACAACTCCCTGACAGGTTGTCGCCAGGTAGGGATCAGCCTCTTCTCCCAGGTAACAAAGGATAGACCAAGAGGAAATAGCCTCAAGTTGTGCCAGGGGAGGTTTAGATTGGATATTAGGGAAATTTTCTTCATGGGAAGGGTCAAGCCCTGGCACAGGCTGCCCAGGATGGTGGTGGAGTCACCATCCCTGCAAGGATTTCATGGATGTGTAGATGTGGCACTTGAGGACATGGTTTAGTGGTGGGCCTGGCAGAGCTAGGGGCATGGATGGATGCAATGGTCTCAGAGTCCTTTTGCAACCTTAACAATTCTATGATACTGTATTGAAAATGAAATAATGGGAAGCAGTCTGTGGGACAGTGTCTCTGTCTGACTTGCTGGCAGCCTGGTCCTCCTGGCTCTGCGGAGCCCAGGGAATCTGTGCTCCCTCTGCTCCCACAGCGGGGCCCGGCTCACGGAATCCACAGAGAAGCTGAATTCCTCCATGGGGGTGTGATGAGGGTGGCACCTCTCTGCCAACAGGAATTTTTGGTTTTAACCAGGTGAAAGCAGGGCTGAGTGAGATGCCCAGGTGTGCCTATCCTGTTCATGCACAGAATATCAAAAACAGGTCTTGTACATCATAAGTGTTGACAACCCAGAGGTCATCTGGACTCAAAATACTGCTTGTGCTGGTGGTACTAAGCTGGAAGCTCTGTGGTGTGGAAGTCTTTCCTGGTTTCTGATTTCCATGTTGTTTTTGTCAACAGCAGTTCACTAACTGAAGGAAGCGGGTGGTCTCATTTTCCACCACTTGTTTGTTTTGACTTAGTGCTATCAAATAATTTATCTATGCTCCCTTCTTAGTTTTCAGTTAGAATTGTGAAAGAGAAATTATTTCTTCTGCCACTGAGTGTTTTAATTTAGTCTTAAAAATACCTGTTTAGTTTGGGGCTTCTTGATAATAAGGTTTATCTGTATTGGAAGAGTCTTTGTCCACCTCAGCAGTTTTTCAGGTCCAGGTTAATGTGTTCTGTTGGAAAAGCTCACAGCTTGTTTTGGTTTCTATGGTCTTGTAAGACTGAATGCAGAGAAAAAAGGGTAATAATGTGTTTATTGAAGGAGCTCACGTAGAAAAAATTAAAAATTAAATCAGCTCAACTTTGGTTATTTAATGAGTAACTCTTTACAAAACCAAAATTCCTTATTTCTGATGGGCTTCTGTACAATCTGAGAGCAACATTGTGCTAACCAGAAATCCATATTTATGCTACATGAAGATGGGCTTCTGTATTATTCATCTTAGTTCATTTTTTGATTATACTGGTTGGTCTGTTTAAAAAGATTTTGTTTCTTTTTGTGTGCATGCATTGTATTCTTTAAAGCCTTAAACCATCGTGCTTACAGCAGTGCTGCAAATAGATATCTTTGATCATCATCCTGTTCCTTTGCAGAGACATAGTAAAATTCTAGTGAAAAGTGTGGTTATACCTTGCTGGGGGAACTCAGCTTTTCTGATTTTCTTTTTTTAACAATATTATGGTGTGAGATTCACTCTTCTTTTCTAACTATTGTATCTTTAACCCATGTTGTTAATGTACGATTTTTCTATGGAATTAAAAATAACATAGGACAAGCCCAGCTGCTTGCACGTTCCTCTGACCTCAGACAGAACGTAGCTGTTTGGAAAAAGTGATGTGGAAGGTAGATGTGATCTTGCTTTTGTGGTGGTGTAGTTTGGTTACTTTCCTGTTTCTGTCTGTTAAGTCTTTCTGGGTTTCATTCCTTTGTACCTTTTGGGTTTTAATTTTGAGATAATTTACTTGAGTATGTGAAGTGAGAGCTGTGTAAGACCACAAAGAGGTTCTTCTCCTGTTCCAGTAGTGCAGTGTTTAGGATTTTCCAGTGAAATTTGGAGGAAAAAACAAAAAAATAAGTCATTGAAAACAGGAGAAACTTCTACATAGTAAATATATTGTAGAGAAGCTTGCCTGCTGCAGCCTATTTGCATGCATGTCTGCCTTGTTTCCTGCTGGGAGTTATTTTTCCAAAACATCAAAAGGAAATGGGAAAGGATGAGACCGCTTTTTATAGAAAAAAAGAATTGTAGCTATTGAGATAAAAGGTGTCATGTTGGCTTTTACTAACAAGATAAATTTACCTAATTTTTAATGTTTAGTCACAAATAACACTTAACATCAAGATATTAATCAAGTTCCAGCCATTTCTCCATAATCCACTGGAAGCGATTGGGAGTTAGTATGACATAGGTGAAGTAGCTGTATATAAAAAGCTGAAATATTTAAAGTTGTTTAGCTGTGACTGGTACTAGAAATGCTTTTAAAAATGACACTACTAAAAATGGGATATAATTCAGTATTTTTGCCAGATTGTAAATACACAAAGAAATGGTAACTTCTGTGCTGAAGATAAACTTGAAATGAGCAGTGCCTGTAACTCTTTTGTGCTATGTGTGGGTGCAGAAGGCTTTCTGCTGATAAGTGACATTGTTTAGAGGATACGTTTGCCTTTTTTACTTTTTTTTTTTTTTAAAATACGCTGTTTCCCGGAAGGAAACTGTGGCCTCTGGCTCATTGTATTAAGGCACTTCTGAGATCTGCAGCAGTGGTTCTCTGAAACACCACGGTCGTTTTCTCCAGAAAAGTTTAACTGCCCTGAACTTATGTTTGTTCCTTCCCCATGAGCTTCATACGGCTCCATCAGCTCTCGGTGCTATGGAAGAACTGGATGTTTAACCAGGAGCCTGAACGTGTGTTTCAGGTGGAGAACTCCAAAGACAATGAGGAAAACATCTTGCAAAGAGAAGTCCCACTCCGGCAGTCCCGTCGGAGGTACAGGAAGATCAACCAGCGGGGTGAGCGTCAGACCATCACGGACAATGTGGATTCCAGCAGCTACATGTCGGTGAGTCTGCTCTCCCTTGGCCTGTCTCCTTGGCATTGTGATGTCTGCATGGCTGGCTGGAATTTTCTTTTGCTGACAAAACTGGTGAAGTGAAATAGTCCATGCTTGCCATATTTGAGAACACTTCTTCCGTGTTGGGGAGCAGTGAAGTGGTTTGGATTGGAACACCATAGGTGGAAGTGAAGGTAGTAGTTGGAAAATACGGGGTTTTTTTTGGTTTAGGGATCTTCAGCTGAGCACTATAAATAAATCTTAACGTGCTCACTGGACAGAGAAATGGTCATTCTTCCTTTTTTGTTGGTTTTACCTGGAGTTATTTTGATGTACGATGTACAAATTGATGGGTTTCTGGGTTTTTTCCTTAATAAATTTGAACTATGATTTAGAGTTGAGCTCATCACAAATGCAGATTAGTACGGCATTAACATTCTGGTACTTGGTTGTGTTTACTTGCTTAAAAATAGTATAGTGGTAGTTCAAGCATCAAAAAGAGTAACAACTCATCTGCTAATCTGAAATAGCAGCAGAGACTATAAACTCTGCACTGTGTGAAGGCACGTACCTCTGTGGTTTCAGGGCTGCAAAGCTTATGTTAAGGTTTTTCTTCACCATTATTTTTCAGACTTCCTGCTTGGTAACAGGATCTATGTGCTAGACAAATTATTTAATTGAAAATAATTGTTCTGGGTAATTTGATCTGCTTTGAAAATCAAAGGTTAAAACCAGTACTACCATTGAAGTACAAGCCTGGAATAGTATTCATGCTCAGAAGAGAAAAAAACAATTTCTGCCCCTTTTCACCAACTTCCTTTTCATCTCCCCAAGAGATACGCTCTCAGTTGATACACTTCAAAATATCTGATTTTGTGTGCAGTCAGATACGAGCTTATAACTTACAGAAAATGCTGAGTTTTGTGCATGTTGGTAGCTGTTGGGTTGCAGGTGGGGATTTTAGGCCTTGCACAGCAGTTGCCTGTGGCAGGAAGAGAATATACTGCTTGAAGTTTAACATCCTCTGCCATCTCATTTCTAGAATTGTCACATGTTGGATTTTATCATTAGTAAGACATTAAATTAGTTATTGAAGAAATGAGATGTTGAACCCTCACACTCTGGGTGGGTATGCATAAAGCTTTATTAGGAATTAAATTCCAGTCTAGGTATGACAGGCTGTATCTCTCTCTTTGATTTTTTGTGACAGTGAATAAGCACACAGATAATAATTCTCAGGTTTCATTGCTAAGAGTGGGAGAATCCCAGGAACAGCTGATGCTGGTGCTACCTATGCAGCTTGCCTGGAGGGATGCATGAGAAGGGACTTGGCATCTTGGGTCTGAGAAAGACCAAGTTTCATGGCTTCTTGAATGATTGCAGAGGCTGTCAGTTACTGCTGCAAGGAGTCATTGTGGTACACACACAGGACTGTGATTAGTCAACAGATTATGTCCTCATTAAGATTATTCTTCAAGTTGATTTATTTTTCTTCATGTTGATTTATTTCATTGTTTCCAACAATACAGAGCACCTGAGCCTGTAGCTGCTTGTTGCAAACCTGGTGACTTCCTCAGATTTGTGAATATATATAGATATATATGAGGTGTTTGATGGAAAATGGTATAAACTTCTTAAATCAACAGCACATTCCTTGAATCAGCTTTTATGTCTGTTAATTAGGAATATATAAGAAGAATCCTGTAACACTGCTAAGTGTTGTCTTGGATGAATGAGTGCTAAGTGGCAAGGAGTAAACAACCACCTCTCTGCTACCAAATCTGCAAGATGTTGGGTTTTCAGCAGTCTGAATTGAAATACCAGTCCTTGCTTTGTAGACTGTAAGCTCCTAATTGGAAAGTGTCATACTTGGAGTACTTAAGGTAGCAAAAAGTAATTTGTAACTCAACAGATGACAGATGACACGGTAACATGCTGCCTGTGTGACAAGTAAGGAAAATTTTGGTGCCTATAGTTTTCCATATTCCATTATAAACTAGTAAGGTAAAACATTTATCTGACATATGGTTAGTTCTGTGCCTATATGAACCTGCTCATACACTGGTTCCCAGTGATCTTGAAAAACAGGTTTCAGGTGTAACCCTTCATGTAGCCCATGAGAGAAGGGTAGGATCATAGAATGGTTTGGGTTGGAAGGGACCTTAAAGATCATCTAGTTCCAACCCTCTGCTGCAGGTGGGGATCGGGATAAGGAGGAGGGCGAGTCAAACTTCGTTTGACAGGAACTTCCAGTAAGATTTCTACCAGAGTGGGAAAAGTGTTTGCAAACTCTCCAGCAGATTTCCTGTCTGACATAATGCTAGTGAATGGGCACAGAGGTGTATTTCACTCTCCAGCCTGTTGCTGAGTGCTCTGTGACAGATGCTGAATGCAGCCTGATGGACCTTTTGTGAGTTCTGCGTGCCTGGGGAGGGCTCGGAGCTTTCCAGCCTCCACATGGACTCCAGTCTGTCTCCCGTGGTTGATGTTGGAATACTCATTATGACAGCATTTACATTTTTACTTGCCTAATCTCTCATATGCAAGTAGTTTTCTGCTTTCTAAAGAGAACTCAGATCCTTTAGGTACTGAAATTCAGTATTTTTTTAACTCGGCTAGGAATATTTCCTTAAATAGAAGGTTTCTTGTGTTGCTTTTAAGGGGAATTATCTATGCAATCTCCATTAACTCCTGAGAGTGTAAATCTCTCTACATTAAATATACTGTGATTATATTTACGATTAAGGTAAATATGTGTTTTGTAAAACATTACTTATTCGGTTGTGACATGAGCTAACATCTACTCCCCTGGAGTACTTCTTGTTAGTGCTCGAACTTGTTCTGTAGAAATACTCATTGACCACAAAACCAAGATTTGTATGCAGATACTTTGAATAATACTTTAAATTATTGTTACTATCCTTGAAGCTCTTCTTTTCTCTTATGCCTCTTAATTAAGTTAAAGAGTTCTAGTTCTTAATTTAACTGTTTATCTTCAGGATAGTTGAGACTCAAATTGTTATGGGTATCTTAAATTTCTTCTCTCCCTGCCCTCCCTCGAATGAGCTAATGTTAAAAATGGATCATCTGGTTGGTTTCTTTGGTGAAGGTGTTACCATTTAGATTCCTTTGCTACATTTTTGTGGTTCATAGAGCAGTGTTATTTCACAAGAGCACTGGTTGTCTGCAGAAGTAACTATTTGTAGGTGGTTTTTGTTACGTGGTTTTTTTCCTTCCAAGTGAATACAGTGAACACAGGCTGGCAGTGTTCTTTCTTCTCCCTCAGAGTGAACAGGTTTATGTTTCTGTTCTCTCTTCCAAGGGCACAGTGGTGTGAGTTTGCTCCTGCAGTCCCTGTGCAGCGGGGGCCAGCACTGCTCTGGGGGCTGGGGAGCAGGCGGGCTCTCCCCCACATCCACACTGCTCCCAAGCCGTGGTGAGGTTCTGCTGGTGCTGGGGTTCTTCCCTTCTACAGCACAGCAGGCCAGCCAGATCCAGAGGACAATTTGTGTATTTTTTCAGGGTACACAGCAGCAGTGCTGCCTGCGAGGGGCTGGAGGAGGTGGCTCTGTTGTGGTGGGTCACGAGTGAGGCCACGGTGGCAGCCCAAGGATGGGAGGCTGTCAGTCTGCCTGGGGCAGGCCTGAGCATCCCCATAATTACATCAGATCTCTTCATCCTGGGCATTCCTGGCCTTTTCCATTTTTGTCACTCAGTAATTCTGCATCTTACACATCACCCCCACAGTAACATGCTGACTGTGGGAGACAAAGTGAGGCTGGACACATTTGGCAAAAGCTCTTGCTCAAAATGAATGGATTAAGAAGAAATGTGCCATTGGTGTTAATTATGCTAGCTCTTGCTTCAGATCTGATTCCTTAGCATGATTACATATCTTGGTGGTGATGAACATCCACCCAGGAGCTGGGGTTGTTGAAGCAGGGCAGCATCACAATGGACATAAATAGTGAGTCATTTCTATTCTTAGTCTAGTTCTCAACCCAATCAATAATGCAACCATGTTTTATAATTACAAAAGAAGAAAGTAATAATACAACCATGTTTTTTACTTACAAAAGAAAGAAGTAATTGTGATCATCTCTGTTAAACTATATCATAGACTTCTGTGTTCATGCAGTAGGAGCTTGCAAAACTGCAGCCAGAATAACAGCAAGTGACTTTTTAATGATAATGCTTTAAAAAAAATTAAATTACTGATAGTTCTGGTGATCTTGGATCAAGTAGTAGGAAAGTAAACAGTTTGAGTATTTATCTCCACAGTGAAAAAATAAAACCTGAGATAGTAAGGTTTTCATTTATATTTCTTGCAGTGTTCAAATCCAAACAGGGTTTAACAATTCAGTACAAATTTCCGAGTGACTCAAACCCGTAAACTCAAATCTTTTTTTTTTATTTCACTAACATTTTTCTAATTCCTTTTTCTGTTCAGTAGTTTGAGGTTGTGTACTCCCCTTCCCTGGAAGTGTTCAAGGCCAGGTTGGATGGGGTTTGGAGCAACCTGGTCTAGTGGAAGGTGTCCTTGCCTTGCCCAAACAATTCTGTCATTCTATGTATTTATTACCCACATACATTTTTGACAAGTCGCTGTGATTTTTTTTTCAACTGAAAGATATTAGTAGCTCTAAAAGTAGTGCATGTATGATCTAATGCCTGTTTCTGTGGAGTTGTGACAACATACTGAATTTTTTCACCTATTAGTTTATTGTAGAGCAGAATAAAGAAATTAGTACCAAACTTTAGTAGTAATCCCCTTCCTCAGAGATGAAATTTTTTTTAAACTACTGTAAGAGGATGATGAGGTTTAAAAGATTTATTATAATATTGCATTTTACGGACAGTATCTTAATATTTGCATCAAGTAAAATTTGTCCTGGAGCCGTGTAGAAGCATTTATCTTCAGAGAAGTCTGTCACTGCAGACTGCTTGAGTGGCAAGTTTCTTGTTCTTTGATCATTACTTAATGTAATCCTGTCAGAGACTGGAGGTAGCATGGGGGATCTCATAATTGGAGGGAATTAAGTCACATTTCAATATACTGGATCAAACCCATTAGATGCTTTACCATCACCAATCCTTTTCTTCTTAAATGCTATAAAACGCTGTGGGTCTTTTATAATCTACTTTTAACTACCAGGTAAATTTGCTGAAATGGTACCTTTTATTCATCTAAACCAAGTAAGACTGACTTAGAGCATGTCTGCAGCTGCCTTTTGTTAAACCTGGACACAGCATCGCTGGCTTCTGTTTTTTTGGAGTATCAGTTAATTTTGATGAGGTGGTGGCTGATCTTGTGAGTGGCTGTAATCACTAGTTCTTGAGCTGGAGGATGGTTCTCTTTGCAGCTCATTGCTTCTTACTGTGTTCGTGTCTACACTTCCTCTTTTTGACCCTTTAAAAAAATACTTGACAGAATTTTAACTTTTTTTAAATTAATGGCAGGCTGAGAGAGTTAGGGCTATACAGGCTGGACCAAAGAAGGCTCTGGGGAGACCTTAGAGCACCTTCCACTGCCTAAAAGGGCTCCAAGAGATCTGGGGAGGAACTTTGGACAAGGGCCTGTGGTGACAGGATAAGGGAGGATGGCTTCAGGATGACAGAAAGAGTAGGTTTAGATTGGTAATAGGAAGAAATTCTTCCTGTGAGGGTGGTGAGGCCCTGGCACAGGTTGCCCAATGAGTTTGTGGCTGCCCCATCCATGGAAGTGTTCAAGGCCTTGTTTGATGGGGCTTGGAGCAACCTGGGATAGTGGAAGGTGTCCCTGCTCATGCAGAAGCTTGGGACTGGTTATTTTCTAAGGTCCCTTCCAACCCAAACCATTCTGGGATTCTATGAATCAAAAGAAAATTTAGGTCTTGCTGAAATCCACAGGTCTTGCAGTGTACTTACAGGATACAGAAATTAATGTTGTTATCTCTCTGGAGGTGTTTCATGATGTAAAGAAGTAATGCAGGTTCCTTGTTCTGATGCTGTTTTTTAACAACATGAGGATTTTCTCTAGTTTGTCTTTAATGTTGCATGGCCTAGGTGGGATCCCAGCTCTCAGGTGCTCAGGAGCAGGCATGTGCTCAGGTGCCACAGCATGTGCCAGAGCCTCCGTTAGCCAGGCACCCTGTGTGGGGCAGAAGAGCCCAGGTATGCTGCCCCTGTTTGCAGCTCTGCTGAACTCCTGCAATTTATATGTTTCTTGCTTCTGTGATCAAAAGAAGCCACGTCTGCAGCGTGTTCACTTCCTGTGTGGGCCCCTGTGGGTTTGGTTTGTCGTGGGCTGCACACAAAGGGTGCGTGGGTGTGGATGCAGCATCCGGCAGTGTCTGGTGGAGGAGAGGGGGTGCACGTGGGTGGACCCCCTGGCTTTCTGGAAAGGGAAATTACTGTTGGGCTGGGCTTTGGGGGTGAGGGCTGTGAATCAGGTAGTGGTTAAGCAGCTCCGTTAACCAAGGGTGTAGAGGTGTCTGCTTCCCAGGGCAGACAGCTGGGAAGGGGTCTGCAGCATGAGTCTGATGAGGAGCAGCCAAGGGAGCTGGTGGGGCTCAGCCTGGAGCAAAGGAGGCTCAGAAAGGACCATATCACACTCTGCAACTCCCTGACAGGAGGCTGGAACGACATGAAGGTTGATCTATTCTCCCAGGTAACAAATAATGGGAGGAAACAGTGTCAGGTTGAGCCAGGGAATGTTTAGGTTGGATGTTAGAAAAAAATTTCTTCATAGAAAGGGTTGTAAAGCATTGAAATAGGCTGCCCAGGACAGTGGTGGAATCACCATCTCTGGAAGTTTTAAAAAAATCTGTGGATATGGCACTGAGGACATGGTTTAGTGAAGAACGTGCTGGTGATGCTGGATTGATGGTTGAACTTCCTGATCTTGGAGGTCTTCTCCAGCCTTAATGATTCTGTGATTGTGTGATTCTACTGCTTCACTGGTGGAGCTGGAAACAACCCCTGGCAGGGTCCCACTGGCATCCAGCACAGGAACAGGTGCTCTGCATCTTGAACTCGCCCTGGTCTGCTGAGCTGTCCTCAGGCACTTCCCTCTGCTTTTGTAAGCAAGGGGAAAATTGCCAAATGCATGTTTGCTCATATTTTATTTTACATATTGATTTTGTCTGCTCGTTTTGTCAACAGTGTTACTTTCAAGGGCTCCTTGAAAGTCTGCTGCTGGTTATGGTGGTCATTAGCAAAACACTGATCCCCAAAGTGTGCTGTGCGTTAAAAATCTTCCTAGGAATTTCCATAGACCACTGGTGTTTCCCAATCGAATTAATGAACATTTGCAGTTTCAAGCGAGTAATGACTTGAATAGCCTGCACACAAAGTAAGAAAATACTTAATGAAAATACTGCCCTTTGGTTAAAATCTGAGTTTTTCAGAATAATTTTTTTTTAAACTAACAATGTAATGCACCATGTCAACCCCAGTATATCCATAATGAAAGTGTTTGTTTTTCAGACCTTATATTCAGGAGTTTCCCTAAAGATTTTACAGACTTGACAAGCAGGTTATATATAAACTGCGATTTACTGGAATCACCTCAGTTTGGAGGTGACATGTGCAGCTGTGGAACAGCAGTTAAGGAGTGATGCACAAATGAAACTACACCAGATTGAAACTAGGGAGGGTTTATTTTAAGCAAGCACCTGTACTTACTGAAATCTGGCTTCTGGCAGTAGTTTACAGCCCTTCTTGTAGCCTTGGGGAGAGCCTGTGGTGGGGGGTGATGCCACTGTGTTGGATCTGTTCTCTTTCTGCTGCAGGACAGATGGACAGACATTATCCTGCCCTGCCAGGCTGTGGCTTTGGTCCTGGAACAAGGTTCTGAGGGAGTTAGGGAGAGCTACACTCTGAGGTTGCTAATAGGACTCACCTTTTCTGCTCTTCAAGGCCAGCTTGAGCAAGGCTTGGAGCAACCTGGTCTAGTGGAAGGTGTCCCTGCCCTGCCTGGCAGGAGGGTTGGAAGAAGATGAACTTTAAGGTCCCTCACAACCTGTTCTATGATTCTTGCCTCAAAGACTTTTTTTTGAACCCTTCTCAGTCTCGAGTAAGTTGAGCAGTCAGTTGTACATCTGCTCCCTCCCCAGGTGGGGGGGTGGTGATGGGCCTTCTGACCCCAGGGTCATCCCACAGCAGCTCTCTGTGTTGCCCTCCCCTTGCTCAGCAGAGCAAGAACTGCACTTGCTTGTCATAATTCAATAAAAACTTGTGGATATTTTTACACTAATTTCCTACTTGCAGTCGTAACACATTAGTCTTTTTACAACTGAGCACTTTCACCAGGAAGCCTGGAACTGTTTGGAAGCAGATCCTGAGCACAGTCTGTCCTCTGCAGGGAAACCACCCTGCTCTGTTGACTGGGATCAATCTGGAGAGTTGCTTTAACCTCGACCTCAGCTGGTGCTGACAGTACTGTGGGAGGGATGCACTCTTGTGGTAGAAAAACCTTTCAAAACGTCTAAATATTTTGCAAATTACCACCACAGGAAGTAAAAATTCAGTCACTACTGTGCTCTCCACACAATAACCAGTTATCTGTTTTTCTCCTTGTACCACATAGACAAATTTACACCATGGTAGAAAATAACTCAGTTCCTTGGAAAATGCCTGAGAAAATATTTTATGTAGCATGTTCAGAGAGTTAATCTCTGTTTTGATAGACCCTAAGGGTTTGGGTGGCAGTTCCAAGATCATTAATTCTTTATAAGCAACCTCTTAATGCAAACATGATGGAGAATGATGTGTGAGAGTTGTGCCCAGTGCTCATAACTGCGTTGTGTCACTCGGGGGTTGATGGTAAAAGATGCTTTGCACCAGAGAGATGTTTTGTTCTTTTTGGAGACTTAAAAATCTTTGGTGTATGAGTTGCAGTTCTTTTTTAACATTATTGTTTCAGTATCTTGAAATGACATATTGGGTGGCTTCTTGCAGGAATCTGACAGGGTAGTAGCCAGCAAGCTGGTCTCCCTGTGTGCAGGGAGATGGTGGCATGCGTGGATCTGTTTTTTATTTCCTGTCTTCCATCTGGGCTACTGCTGTCCAATATGCTCTACTCAAGTGTAACAGCCTGGTTGTAGTCTCATTTGTAGCCAACTCAACCCTTCACTTAGGTTTAGGTTTCTCCTGCCTTAGAGAAAAGTAGTCATGTGAAGGGTTGTTTTGTATATTAGTCTTGTAAAGTTGTAAGTTGGAGTGGTTGGTTTGAATGTCATGTAGTGCTGAAGGATTTCTTTAAAGGGCTGTGATGGTGTTGTCTTCAACTTTGTGTTCAAGGTAAAATGGATTTGTGATTTAAAATATGGAAATTCACATCAACTCAGTCATGTTCCTCGTAAGCCTCATGGACCAGTTTAGAGATGGAGAATATCCTGAGCAATTTTAAATAAAAATCACCATCAGAAAATGTCAGTGCATAATTACAAGCATTTGGATACTCTGTTTTCCTTGGAAAAACTTGGCATGAAAACCACTGCCTGTACGAGAGAATAGCTAGAAAAGTATCTTTCTTTTTGGCATAGAACTGATTGCTATCTAATGACATTTAAGAGTATTTGTCGTTTCATATTTAATATGTGGCGTCTTTCTTAATAGTGATATATCTGACAGATAAAATACTTGTGTAAATGGGACCATCACTGTATCTTAATTTGTCGTTGTTACTTACCTTGTTCTTGCAAGTCAGACTTGCTTTTTGTCACTGAGTATTAATGGGCGTTGTTCTTACGTAATGAAGTTTCTAGTTGGAGGTAAAGTAGCCACAATACTTACATTTCTATGTCTTTATAATTTTGATTTTGTTTCCTTTGAAGTTTGGTTAGTAGTTGTGGTTTGTCAACTTAGAGTGCAGGTATAGCATCTGGCTCACCCCTTGCTTTACCTGTTAGATCAGTTTCTCAGATTGGGTGCGAATAGCTCGGGTTTTCCTGCTGTTTTTTCCCTCAGTGAAGGGAAGATCCCAAATGATGCTGGGGAAAACTTTCTCTGAGCCTATTCAGCCTTCCTTTTTAAAGGTGATAAGGGTTGGATTTTACCAGAAAATGAGAAAGGCTAGAAATCACTGTACTGTGATGCTCCATCTGATGACAGAAGCCTTGCAGAGCTGCCTTAGGGTCTGTGCTGTGTTTCCCCAGCATGGCTGGTCTGGGGATCCAGACTTTGGCATCTGTAGACCCTGAGCACCTGGTGCCCTCCTCCTTATTCCCTGTTCACTCTGAACAGAACTCAGATTGTGCTGAGCCTGGCTGGTCCCAGCCTGGGTCCAGGGGCGGCCGAGCTGTTTGCATGAAGTTATGTCTGAGCACAGGCAAGTCTGTCAGGGTAGGGCTCCTTCCAGGCCAGGGCAGACTTCTTCACATACACTCTTCAAACTGGATGCACTGACTGATAATAAGTGGGAGTGGACTGTTCAAAATTACCCTTGCTTAGGAGAGGAGAAGTTTTGGTAGGAGGAGTCAGATCCCTCTGCTCTTCCCGCAGTCTTCCATTTTGGTGTTAAGCAAAAAGACAAAAGAAATACTGGAAGTGGCATTTTAATGATTTTTTTTAACCTCATCTGTGGACTTAACACATTGTTCTCAAGGTCATTTAATCAGAAACCTTTTTCTTGTGAGAGTTGTGGTGGTACCTTATGTTCTAAATAGAATTAATCTACTTGGTTTAACCTGAGATGCCATTTTGAATAACTGAGGGATGAAAAAGTAGTATTTCGTATTGGTTTTCATATCAACTTTTGCTGAAGGAGAAAAATATATATACCTTCATGGGCTTTGCAAATGGGAGACTCCACCTGACTTCCCAGGTCACTGTCAGCTGAGGAAATCACAGCCAGGTCCATGTTAGGTTTGGGAGGTAGTGTCAGGTTTGAGACTAGATTGAGGTTATGTTTAGTGAGCAAAATCCTAAATGTGTTTGGGAAATTTTGCTGTGGGATATTAGCTATTTTGTCCTTTCTGTGTCTCTGAGTGGATTCAGTCCCTCAGACTGACCTTTTTTCAGTTGGTATCCACACCTTTTCATCACCAGGGATTTTTGGGTTGCAGACCTTCCCAGACTTCCCCACCCCTTGCTGAAATGAGATGTCAGGAAGGAAAGGAGAAGCGTGAATCATCTCAGTTCAAACCATAGAAAGGAACTTTATTTGTTTGAGTCCATAGCAAAGGGGGCTTCCCCCTTCCCCCCCACTGCCGTCATCCCTGTTTGTGATGCGGATCATGCTCTGCCCAGCTCTGCAGAGCATGTGCGTGAGACAGAGCTGCAGGAGAGAGCTGTAATTTATAAATGTATTATAAACCCTATAAATCTGAATCGTTGCAAATACAAGATGACCTTTCCCTGCTTAACACAGCTGCTGAAAAAAGATGGTCGGGGTAGTGTGAAAGCAGTGGAGAAATTCAATCCATGGTGCCTTTTTATTGTTCCTCCTGTGTTGCTGGTGCTATATTTAGAAGCTTACATCACTTCAGGGATGATGACAGTCTCTGCCCTCCCTCTCCCGCCCTCCCCCTGCTCTCCCTCGCTCTTTCCCTTAAGGATGGATCGTGTTTTCATACTACTTATGAGTCCTACAGGTCTTTGGGTAGGATTTTTCTACAGCCTTTTAGTAAGTGCTGTGGAAAGTGGTGTGTGTAAGGATGCAATGGCACCACGGAAGGTCACCCTGAAGGGGAACAGGAGTTGTGGTGCTGCTTTCCCTGCCTCCCCTTCCTAAAAGAGCCAGGAACAGGGTGGAGGTTGTATGTTTTTTCCTTTTTTTCCTGAGAAGCCCTAATGAGGGGCTGACCATGCCACGACAATACAATGAGTTGGTTTTGGTGTTTAAGTTCAGAAGTGGGCAGAACCAGGAGCATCATGGCAGTGACACTGAGTCCAGCAAGCTGTGCCAGCATGGCAGGGTCTGCAGCTGGCTCTGCCTTCTGCACCCCTCGCTCCCCATTGCCTGCCTGTCCAAAAAGATTTAAAGTACTCAAATCCATAGAAGTAGCCTCTTGATGCAGGTGCTCTTAATGCTAAAATATTTCTGCATTATGCTGCTATGTTTGGCAATTCCCACTTGGAAAACTGTATTAAAATGAATTATTTTAGCCTGAAACATCCTTGCCTGAGCGTGTGCAATGACAGCTCGCCTTCTGAGCAGCGGTGCCTTCCCCAGCCCCCACCATGGGCTGGGAGTCAGGGTGCGACCGCACTGGAACTGGGGGGGCAGGGGAAGGTGCCTGCTGGTGTCTGAGCTCTGCGGGGAGCAGCGTGGCAGGGACAGTGTGACAATGTGACAGTGTGCCAGCGGCCGCCTGGCTCGGAGGACAAAAGGACAGAAGTCCTTAAGCCCAGCTCACAGCCCAGGCCCCTCGGCTCGCTGGCACGCCGGCAGCTCCTGCCTCGTCAGCCGGGGCCGTGACGGCTTTGAGAGCATCACCGTCCTCCCCACTGCAGCGGCACAATGGGCTTTTCTTCCTCTGATTGATCAGGAGAAAGTCGTGCTGCTTGTGGGGTACCTTCTGCCAGCAGCTGCCAGTGCTTCCCGCCTGTGCAGGGCTTGCATTTGTGGTGTCCTTAAAGAAGGGAAGACTCTAATCCTGCCTAACTGAACGTGCATTTAAATTATGAAAGGCTTTACTATCCTTTTAAAAACATCCCATCTTTCAGTGACTTACTCTCGTTAGACAATTAGAATGTGCAGATTTGGTTAACGTTCTGGAGGATTCAGGTAGCATTATGGGAGGATAAAGAGAATGATGCAGAGAAATCTATGGAGTGGTATTTCAGCATGGAAATAAATCAGTGTTAAGGAACAAAGACTCCCTTTAATACAGAGATTGTAGACTGTTTTTTCCTTAAGATCTTCTGAAAACTTGGATTCTGGCTTAAAATGTGACTAGTGATTTTCTGTTTGTGATTCTGCTCAATGCTGCAGCTCTTCTCAAGTATTTCGATTGTGATCACTACCAAGCCTTTATATCAGATTTTTTTTTTCATCTCAGAGTTGCTCTAGTTCTGAGATTTGTCATTAAACAGACAATTTATAAAAAACTTACAGCCCTGTGCTGCAGGGAGCTGGGGCTGCAGAGAGCCATGTGTTAAAAGAAGTAAATAAATAAATGAGAGCAGAAAGGAGTGGGGGGATGCCCCAAAAGCCGGGGTGTGGAAGTAGGTCAGGTTTTCCCCCACCCGGGGCTGGGCGGGCAGGGCTGCGCAGCGTGGGCTGCAGCCCCCCGGGACCCCCGCCGCCACCGCGCTCATTGGCGGCGCGGCCACGGGGATGATGTCATCTGCACTTAAAGGCAAAACTAGCAGGAAATAGAATTTCGTTCCCATTACTGAGCTGGTGTTTACAGTGGTTGTAAAATATGGCATCCGCACCGAAATCCGCGCTGGATCGGGTTTGCCGCACAATGCGGCGGGGTGGAACTGGGAGGTGGAGATCTGCCCAGAGAGCTGTCAGGGGCAGGCGGGCAGGGAGAGCGTTCCTTCAGCTGCACGGGTCCTTTTCTTCCTGATACCAATTGGGATTATGCAAGTAACACCGCATAAAAGTATTTGGGTGTTCACTGCTGCTGAGCATTTATCACTGTAGCATTACAGACAATTTAGATGCTTCTAAATATAATTTTATGAATTATTAGAAAAGATGCAGTATAGTCGTGTGTAAGATGAAGCTGACATATCCAGCCTATTGTTTAGTATTGAAGAAGCAGTAAAAGGACAGCTATTTGTGTAGCTGTGCAGTGCTTTGTAAAAATCTAAAGTAGTTAGAATGCTTTCAGCTTTTAAAAATCAAATAGACTTTGTGTTTGCAAATTTTGCAAGTGCAGGATTGAAGTTCAGATTGTCCCTTATATTTAAATACAAATTAAATCCAGTAATATTTATGGACCCTGGTTGCATTTATTATTTTTGTTGTTTGATAAAAAGTTGAGTAAATTGAGACATTGATGCTAATTTTTTTCCTTTTAAGATCATTTTGGAAGGCACCAGGGGAAGGTCTTTCTTGGTTAAGGTGCAAATCCCATCCTAAGTGTTGGACTTGATGGTCCTTGTGGGTCTCTTTCAACTCCAGATATTCTATGTTTCTTTGATAATTTGGGTTATATTCTGGGAAGAATTCAGCTCCTGGATGACTGCTGAGGAGCTATTGGTGTGAGATGAAGAGTGGTGCCCTGTTGGTACAACTTGGCTTCAGAAATGTGAGAATCTCCTTCCACATGTCCCTTGGCACAGTAGATGTAAAAGAGCTTTCTGTGGATTGTTCAAACTGCCTGATCCAATATTCAAAAATAAGCAAGCAAACAAGACAGAAAAGGCGTTTTTGGCCCTCATTACCAGCAGGCCCCCCTTGGCAGCTTCATTTGCACACAGGAGGTACAGCCATCACGGGATAGTTTTGATTTGGAGAACTACCCTCGAGTCTGAAGCGGCGACAAAAATTCTTTCCAGAAAGAGGAAGACGGCAACAGTGAGTGCCCCTTCTTGCAGATGAAGTGAATTACCCAGAGACCAAAATAATGGCTTTAACAGAACCAGCACCCTCTGTCCCCCTGCCTGTCTCCTCCCTCCCTTCCTCCCTGGCGCAGCAGCAGAAGTCATTTGCCTTCTAGGAACCAAAAGCATCGTGGCAGACCCAGCTCAAAGGTGTGGGATCTCAGACATCTTCCTTGGAGCAGCTCTCCAGCATACTGGGCTGCCATCCAAGACTCTAAGCTCCTTTCAAGTATATAGGTTTTTAGTTGCAAAAAGATATTATAGAACCAAATTTACTACTGCAGAATTAAGGCAATTTGGGTTAGAAACAGAATTGGTCTTGATTGAGCGGGGGAAAAAACCCCACCCACCAAAACTTTTGAAAAACTGTTTCAAAACCATTAAAATTATGAGGATTTTAAACATCACTTTTCAAGAAGAAATTTACTTCTCGTTCTGGATAAAATCTCTGTATTGTGTAGGATGAGATAAAAGTGTTGGGTGTCTGGTGTGACACATACATAAAAGCAAAATTTTTTTTATTGTGAGCTGACGGTGCATGTATCTGTGTGCATGTGAATGGCTGCAGATATTTATTTTACTTATTTCTAAATTTGAATGCAGAGATGAAAAATAATCCACCTAAATGCTGCTGAAAGTGTTAGTAGATACATCTGATTAATTTTAAAAAATGATCTAGAAAAAGGAAAATAATCAGAGTTCCAGCACATCCATGAATAGATGATAAAATGATATAAAATCTGATGTGGAGCAGGGTGTTTGCTGAGCAGTTGTACTGATATGTGTGTTTATATTAGGTCAGTAAGGATGCTCTGTTGGCTGCATCTGCAGATCCAGTAGCCAATTGATCTAATGCAGTTTCTAAAGGCTTTCTATACAGGTGATGTCATCCTTTTAGCTCCGTTCCCCTCCCACTCTCTTTCCTCCTTATTAGATATTTCATCTTGCTGCGGAGCATCCAATCGATGGGAGCTTCTCCTGAGGGAGCTGCTGAGAAGCAAGCGAAGATAGTAGGAAATAGGACTCCAGCAGTCAGCCTTGCTGTAGCTATGGACATCCTGTTTTGTTTGGCATTACTGAAATGTTTTAATTGGAAAAGCTAGGCGTGGATTAGCCGTGCTATCTGACTGATGCATTAGAATACTAAGCAACACTGCAGAGTTGTAAACTGCATTAAAAAAAGAAGGGGGGGGGGCAAAAGAGAAAAGGGTTTGTATTGCAGAGGCTTTTAATACATTCCACAGTGCAAACCTGTTAGAGCATATATCCTGGAGCTACAGTCTGGATGCGAATTCAATTTCTGCAGTTATGATGGACACGAGTATAAAGAAGAAACTTTAATATCCCAGGGTGTGAGATTCCTGGATCGCCTAAGATGCTGAAGAACCTTTGCACAATTTCATCTACAATATGAATATGAAGTTTCTGAAAAGTGGACCCGAAGATAAGCCACTTGTAAATGCATTTTAGAAGAGAAAAAAGAAATTTGAAGAATTCATACCTCGCTTTTTAATGTATTGTTGCTTTAACCTGCCGTTCTAATCCATTCCTAAATTAATTCAATTTTAGCAGCACTTTTTGGGTGCATGCCTCTTGCCTGGAGGAATGTATGGATATTTGTATTTGAGAAGCTAGGAAACATTTTGATTTGAATTTATGTGCTTGTTAAAACTGGAACATTTTTATAGGAATTGCTGCTGCTGCTAACTCCCTGCAATACTGAAAACTCCTCAGATCTAGTGGAAGCTGTAATCGAATTCAGTGTGAAATCCAAGCCTGAGAAGTTGCATATATGTACATTGCTGCTTTATGATTTTTAAAGAGAAAGCAGAAGGGATTTTTCTCATTTTTTCCCCCTGTGGCTTTTATTTGAGAAAGGAAACTTTTTTCCCCAGCCTAAGAAATGGCTTTTCTTGTTCGATGTTACGCCAACTGCTTACAGCCCTGGGCCTCCAAAGTAAGTAAGATTTTGTCTGTGCTGCATTTCTGTGACATGTATTGACAGCCCTGGTGCTATCTGAATGTTCCCTTCTCATCCCAGCAGCTTGCTGGGTTGAAGGTACTGGAATCCTGGCTGTGAATGAACTATTCTTGTGGAATCCTTTCTAAACAGGAAGGGGGGACCTAGAAATCATGGAATTGTTTTATGTACCAATAGCTTACAAATTACCAGCAAGTATTAAAAAAATGCCGTTTCCTTATGAAATGTATTAAGCTTGGTTTTTTTAGCCTATAAATATGAAGTGTATATGAAGCCTATAAATATTATTGAAGTGTAACATTTTTCTAACTGCTGGCATATTTTGCTAACTTGAAAATACTGGTATCCAAACCCACTGATATTTTAATTTTTAGGCTGTATGGAGCTGTACTGCTTGTTTCCTTTGTGCAGCAGCATGGAATTGGTTAATTATTTAGCTGAACTATGTAATTACAATTAGCTTTAAAGGACCCAAATTATTTTGTGTGTCTGAGAATGCAGTATTTCTGTGAAACTGGGGAGGGAAGGGTGTTTCTTTTAAATGGCATAATGAAAGCTAGAACATTCGAGCAAACCCACCTTTGAGATAAAAGCCTTTAAAGAAATTAAAAATACAATATTTATGAGACTCTTACTATTTGGTATGCTCAGTCAGAAAATTAGCTGAGTTTCTGGTATTTTATTAAGGCTACTACTAAGAAGTAGTGACCTAAGACACAGGAATTGCCTTATAAATCTGGGGCCAGGCATATATTCATTATTACTTCTTTATTATAATTTTGTATTTACAGGGTAGAAAAAAGACTCTGCAACTTTCTGGCATTTGGATGCAGTGGGCAAAAGCCTTGTGCTCATGGCAGCATGAGATCCAGCATTGACTTTGGAGCAGGAGATCACTCTTGACTTTGGTCCCAAAAAGTTTAGTCTCAATGACATGATGGTGCGTGAAGGCACAGGGAGAAGGCAGCTGGGTGTGTGGACTCCCTGTCCAGGGTGATTTTCCCTGTTTGGTTTTTATGGCTGGTGCAGTGTAAAGGGAAGCTCGTGGTGTATGGGGGCGAAAGCACTGGGTTTGTGGGGTTTCCCTGTGCAGCTGCCAAAACCAGCGTGGAAATGCGTGGGTGGATGTGTGGCTGAATTTTGGCTGTTTCCATGTGCCAGTCCAGCCCATCATCAGGTGCAGTGGAGCTGCAGAGTTGTGTTCTTGGAGCGTGGCTGGGCGCTGTGGGCTCAGACAGGTAATTGCAGCTCCTCACCTTGGAGTTCTGCTGGCAATTCCTAGCCTGTTTGGCTCATCATCCATGCCCCAGTGTGCATGTAGACTCTCTTTCTTCCCTTCCTGCTCTGCAGACATTAATTATGAAAGGCTGAGTTTACTTAAGCTTGACTTACCTGCACTGCCCTTATTAAGAAGGTTTGAATGTTGTAATACTGCTTAAAAACTGCGAATGCTTAGTCACCTTGGTACTTCAGCTGGGACTGTGCTTTCCACAGAGTTTGGGCTGAAGTGAGAAACCACAAAAAAGAAACCCTGTGCTCAGATAAGGGCTTCACAAGGGTAAAATAATAATATAAAACAAAGTTTTTTGACCCCTGTGTCAGCTGTGTGGACGGTATCCAGTGGCTCGCTGCTCTGCCATCCAAGCCATTTGTTCACTTAGTTACTATTCATAAATGAAATGGTATAAAATGCTAGGAAGGGGAAAGTTTGTGTTTTCTTCCCTTTTTTTTTTTAATGGCTTATGAGAACCGATAATTGGTTTTGCATTCCAGTCCATAGCTAAAAGTTCTTTACCTTTAAAATCACAAAAGATAAAGCACTTTTATTCCTTTCGGAAAAAAACCCACAGGCCCCTCAAAACTCCTGCAGCCCCCCCCAAACTTTTGAAGGGATCTGTTCATGTTGTTTGGTAACTCTGAGGAGAATTGTGCATAGGATTAAGCAAACTGATGAGCTCAATCAGATCTGAGTTTGTTCCATTTTGGTTTTAGCTGAGCTTTGTACTAAAAATCTGTTTCTATGACAGGTATTTTATAATAATACATAATACAGCAAATTAAGTCATGTCAGAATTTTAAATATGTAAGTTTGTAACTTGAAAACGTCAAGTATTTTGTGTTACTGTTTTGAAACTAGAACTTAGATTTATGTAGATCTGTCCCAGAATTGCTTTAATCAGTTGCTTTTAAACTGGTATAGGACAGTAGTCTGAAAATGGGCTGTTGACTCAGTTGTAATTACAGCTGTTCTGGATGTCACAGTGTGATGATCCATGGATTGAATCAGAGCAAGATGAAGTCATATTTCTTATGAGTAATCATAAAGGTAGGCTTTTGTGAAGGTAGAACACTTCTGAAGGTTAACCTTAGCCTAGGGAGGTTAATTGGTATGGCTGTGGAGGAGCAGAAGCTGCTTTAGGAGCTCTGTGGGCAGCTGAAGACACTCTCCAAGTACAAGGTGTCCCCGAGGACTGGTGTCCACACCAGTTTCCACAGCACTCACTGGTCAGGGCTGCACTCACCCCATCCCCCAGAGACTCCTTGGCTTTTGGCTTCTGAAAGTAAAGGTGCAGAGTGGACTCATGTGAAGCAATCGATGCATTCTGTTTCTTTCTCTGCAACAAGAGCTGCTACAAGGAGGATGAGCAGAGGGACAGAACAGTGAACGTGGTGAATTTCTGCAGTGCCCTCTCAGCCCCATATAGGTTCTTGTGGAGGTCAACATATTTCTCAGGACTCTGCTGATAATGGGAAACATGTCTGAGAGAGATCACCCTCTCCTTGTCAGGAAGAGATGGTGGCTGTTCTCCCTTGGCTGCATCTGGAGGAAGCAGCAGAGGGGCAGGACTGCACGTTGTAAGGGACGGTCCCTACCCTGGGGACCGTGTCCTTTCTGGAACGATGGGCTGTGCAAGATGAGATAAATAGATGCAGACATCTGTAAGGAAACGTGGTGGGGATGATAAGCAGCGAGGAGTGTGGTGAGCAGTGACCAAAGCAGTGCCAGCTGTCAAGCCACTGTGGCTCTGGAGGGGGATGAGGGAAGATAGAGGTCTTTGCATCGGGTTTGTGGAGATCTGTTTCCACAGGCTGGTTGTGTTGGCAAGGACGAGAGACATTCAACTTACATTGAACAAAACTCCTGTGATGTCAGTGCATTTATTTTAATACTGCCAGTGCAGTATTATAAAGCAAAAAAAAAAAACTTCACAAGTATCTGAGCAAGATGTTGGTTGTCTTTGTAATTCTGATCATAACTTTCTCTGTTCAATTGCCTGTGATGCACTTTGTGGTATTGGACTCTTAACTGTAACTGTGCTATGAAGTCATTATGAAGGAGAGCTCTAAACTTAATGATTTAGATATATAGGGTTCTTCTGTAATAGAAATTTTATGCACATCTTAAGAATTTTCCAAGCCTGGAATGTACCCACAGTTCCTGTGTTTGGGAAGCACAGGGTCTGATGGGGGGAATATGGAGTGATTGGATAATGTTTCTATAGAGGATATTTAAAAGGGATGCTTTTTGAGATAATGTAGTTTTTACAGAAAATAAAGAGTTTTTGAATTAACATTTAAGCTTCTGAAATGTTTTTTCCTGAAGGAAAATAGTTTAATTCAAGATCCCAGGTGCATGTTAAACTTATCTTATGGCAGTAGATGGTAATTAATTTTCTCTAGGCTTCTGTGCTCTTCTGTTTCTGCTGTTTAGTTAAAAATCTAATAATGTGAAGCATAATAACGACATATTTGCTCTGTAAAAGTTTGTGTTTAGGTTAGAGCAGAAGACCTGGAGTCATTTTTCAGTCCCATTCCTATTTCTGGTGTCATCTCAGAGGGATGTGATACAATTTTTGGTTATTCATAACTAAAATCAGTGTAACTTCATCTTCTGATTCCAAAGGGCATCAGTTTGGTCTCCAGGATCTTGAGATGAAACCTTCATACAACTGAAGATTTATTTTCGTCTTCTTAGAAGAAAAAAAGAGCTTTGACTGTGTGTCCTTGATTTGATTGTGTCATCCTTATCTTTGCTAACGTTGCTTGCATGGAATGTAGCCCCGGTAGTGTGAATTTTAAATGTGTTCAGAGCAAACAGAGTAACTGATCCTTTGCTTTATTTTTTCAGTCAGTTTTGATAAGGTCTTCCTCTTCCCCTTGGCCGAGCCTCTCCCCCGAGTTCCTCTGTCTGTGCCTGTAGCTTCCAGCCCAGCTCTCAGCAGGGCAGAGCTGGTCCCTGTCACCCCTCGCAGTGATGGCTCTGAGCTCCTCTCCTGGCTCCTCTTGCTTCTCTTCCCTCCTGGGATCTTTGCATTGCATGGTTCAGCCCTCTTTGGAGTTCTTGGAGTTTCAGCCAGCTCCTCAGAGTATTCGTGGTTTCTGCTACCCTGTATTTTCTGATCCTTTACCCGTTCATCCACTGCTCAGAAAGATTGCTTTGATTCTCCATGGTATTTGTAAGAGCACAGTCTCTTGGTTCCTCAGTGCTGTGATCCCTGAGCACGTGGAGGGCGAGGACTTGGACTGACAAATGACAATTTTTCTTACACTTAGATACAAGTTTTAACTCTATTTTCTGTAACCACTTCCAGGATACTTTTTGTAAAACTTCTTAAACACAATTTTTTTGCTTGATAGTTTATGATAAAAATGGTTTTGTATGAGCTGTGTGGCGATTTACTCCAGAGAACTTGGATGTTCTTATACTCTGGTGTAAAATATGTTAAAGTTAAGTGCAAGAACACATTGTGCTACTTTTCAACAGAAGAAGCTTTTTCCTGAAGTATTTTCTTAATGGGAAATTGGCTCTTAATATGCAAATAAACACCTATCTGTTAATTTATTTCCCCCTAGACTTTGTTTTAAACCTGCTTTGTTAGAATTCTCCTTACAGCTACAGCCTAGGTTGGGACCACCCTGTTATGCCCCCTCCTCGCTTCCATGAATGCATTTCTTGATGAATATGATGGAAGATTGGTGCTCCTTTGTTTTTTTTGCATGTGCAGGATCTGAAGGCCTCCTTACAGAGCTCCTGGCTCAGGGGTGGTGCTGGCAGCATCGCCGTGCCCCCGTGTCCTTGGGGCCCTGCTCGGTGCATCCCTGGAGCTGATTGTCACCTGCATGGCCCTGCTGTGCCGAGGGGTGTAGCAGCCTGAGCCTGTGTGAAGAGGGATTGCCATCCTGCTGTATTTTACCAATCCGTGCGTCTAAGAGCTGATGAATTATTCAGGCGATGGAGCTCGATGTAGATGTGGAGTTTGATGTGCCCTGCATTACTGGCTCAGGTTGAGAGTGCCCAAATGTCAGGGCTGCCGTGGGCTGCTGGAGTTCTTGGGCTTCTTGTAGAACTCACAGCATCACTAGTCCCTGTCACAGTTTGTTTTCTACTGTAATTATTTAGACAAGGCACGTTTTACTATTGTGTTAATTTTCAGTGGCAAGAACAAAGAGTAAAATTTGAACTCTGGCAATGAAAATAAGTATTTTTGAAAATTCCTGTTCCATATTCAAAATAACAAAAGCACAAGTCTTGACATTTTAAAAAAATGTTACTTTGTGAGTGGACCAGAGAAGAGTTGATCTTAATAAAGTTACATTTTTTGCAACCATCAATTATGTTTACTTGCTGGAGATTCCCTTTATAATGGAGCTCCCATCAATGCTGGTGCATTTTTTTGTGGGTGAATTTTCAGACCCACTTCTTCTCCAAAGCTGAGATGTTTGCGTGTGAGACACTTGGCATTATCGTGAGTTAAGGCATAGTAGTAATCTATAATTTAGACATATGAAAACTAAATTAAAATTGCATTACATGTGTGATTTAAGGGAACACCAGAGTTTAGTTTGAAATCCTGTCCTCATGTCACCTTATTGTAACTAAGGGAACGTAATACTTAGATAATTTTAATTTCTATGGGCTGTAGAAGACACGAAGACCAAAAATTTCTTGGCTACCAGACACATAGAACAGCCTTTAGGGATTATTAATTCTTCTAGATGTTTTTTTGTGTGTTATGTGTGCTTTTTTTACCTTACGGTAATCCTGGAGATATTTTAGGAAGGCTTGAGGGATAGTTTTTGAGGCACTGCAAGGCTGTCATGAATGATGTCAACTTGGTCCTTATTTCTTTGAGATTCATGTCTGGTAAAACCAGGAGTAGATACTGTAGATAGTGAACTGAAGCATGTTTTGAAATAAATATTGTCATGGAGTTTGTGTAGTTGGATAGGCACTGGGGTTTTTTGCATCATGTTACTGATGGGCCCAGGATTTTATCTGAACCTGTTGGGGAAAAAGCTTGAGCAATCACTTGGCTTTATAAGCAACAAAAATCTCACCCCCAGACATCGTTGGTGCTTTTTAAAAATCTGAAGACATCTGTTTTTGTGCCACTGGTGAACTGTCTGTGGTCTTCAAGGAGGAAATGTTTTTGTTTGCATTAAGTCTGAGGACTGATGTCCTCAGCATGGGTAATTCAGCTGGGCTCATCTTACCCTCTCTGTGGACACCGAAGTGACCTCTCTTTGTATCTCAGGGAAGCAGCTTTCTCCTCTCCCATTAACACAGCTCTAAGTGTATTTTAAAGTGGAGGAGAATTGTGGTTTGTATGTAAAAGGTTAATATAAAGCAGAGTTAATTTATACAAATCCTTGTAAAAAGGGTTACTGAAAATTCTACGGAACAACTTCAGAAAAGTCGTGGGTTTTAGTGGTTTCTTGTTGATTTACTGGCAGGATATATGAGATGATTAAAATAATTTACTGATGCCAAGAAAAAACATCCAAGAGGTTTGTTCCTTTTTTATTTCTTAGATGGAATGAATGGGATGGAGGAAAGCAAACAGTGGGACATAGAATGGATTACAGGTGAGAGACTGCCCACCTGTCAGTGGGAGTGAGCAGTGCTGCTCCTGTTTCAGTAGGCTGTAGAAAGGAAGATCAGAACGAATTAAATAAATCAGTTATAAAATAAAAATATAATAAATAATATATATTTTAAAAAAATTATAAAAGCAAATCTTGTCTAAATGAGCACGCTGATAATGGAAACACAAGGACGTAGTGCGACCATCAAAGCAACTTGCAAATAGGATGGTGGAATGCAGAATTTCCTGAAGAGCTAGTTCAATATTAAAGGTATGAAAGGTATTGAATCAAGGGTACCAAAGAGAAAATGGCATTTGAAGGGACTGGAAGGATACAGACACTGAAAGGGGAGAGGTGGGAGCTGGGTAAGTCCTGTTTCAGAGGACTGGGGTCCTGTTCAGCTCTTTGATCGAGTGGTCTTTTTAGTTTGGCAATTTGTTTAATTTTTAAGACTTAAGGCAAACATGCTTGTTTGTGTTTGTGTTTTTTTTTTTTAAAACTGGTTTCTTGTGACAGTCCAGGCTTTCTGTGTCATCTGAGAAAGGAAAATTGCTGTCCTTAAACCACTTGGGTATGATGGAGGCTGAGCAGGAGTGTTTCCTAAGGCTCAGACATTACCCAGTGTCATCGCAGTTAATGCTCCGAGTGTGTGTTAATGGGTTCCAGCTTAAACCAGTGAAAACCTCTTAGTGGAAAACCTCAAGCAATAAACAGAATACTCAATATACGTGTCTTTAAATTGGGTCTGTTTGTCTCGTAGAGCTGGTTTTCACAGAGAGGTGGCTGTGTTGGGGTTCTGCAGTGACCAGCAGCCGTGTGTGTGCCCCGACACCGCAGGGCTGCGCTGCTCTTGTCCTCGGGTATTCCATGGAAAATAAATCCCGTGTTGTTTCTGAATATTGCTCTTGCTGGCAACATTTCAGGGGACTTCAGAAAAGCAAATAAGGTATAAGGTTACTGACAGTCTGTAAAACCAAGGACAGAAAAGTTGCTTACACAGCCTGGAAAAGGACAGACTGTTCTCTCAGAGGCTGATGCTTCTGCTGCATCCAGACTGGATCGATTGGTTGTAAACATCCATATGGGGACCTAGAAAAACTGATAAAAAAACTTTGCCATCAAGGAGTATCAAAGAAAGGGGCAAACCTTTTGATACTTAATTGCCCATTTTCTTTCCATTAATTTGAATTTGGAATGGACCAGAAGAGTTAAGTGGGTTATGCTTCCTTTATTAGTTTTTTTTTTTTCCTCATGATGAGTCCTTTGGCCACTGTCATTATTGTGGGATCTTTCTGAATATGTTTAATAAATATACCATTTACTGCAGGTTAAAACACAGTAGTGAAGCTTCTTTTACACATAGAAAAAGATAATTCATAGGTCTTGTGTCCCTCTGTCAAGACTGTTCTGGAAATTCATGTTGCGTCTGCCTTTTCAGCATGTGTTTTTTGGTTATTCAAAGTGTAACAGGAAACACTCTTACTTATTTTCAAAACGTGTAGCACAAATGCACAGATGTGGCTTTTCCTTATGATGCCTCAGGTTTTAACTTATATATTTTTCAAATCCTGTACTGCCTAGTGTGTAACTCTGAAGTTTTGTGTGGCCTGTTAACTAATGTTCTCTCATGCTGGTTAGCCATGACAAAGCCTCTCTAGGTTGTTGTCCCAGGCCCCAAAATATGTAAACTAAAGCCTTCAGAGGGGGGGCAAACTTGGGGTAATTACATAATTAACTGAAATGATGATTGGCAAATTAACCCTGATATGCAAATGGACCAAACTTATAAAAGTATGAAGAACCCATGACCCAGTGTCCATCTTGGGTGGAGCCTTTTGACTCCCAGGGTGTACCTTTGAAGGCCCTTCAAATAAATATCTACTTTTATTCTCTTTTTTCTGTCTAGCCTCTGTTTTCAGGTTAGCCACCCCAAGACATCACTTAGGGCAAAGATACCAGCAAATCCTAAAGTAAGTCACCATGGAAATAAAGGATGAAGAACACGGTTTCTGCCAAAAGAGGTTCTAGTGATTCTTTTCCGCGGAAAAAAAATGGAAATGGACAAGAAAAATGTGTCAGTTTGGCAGTTCTATGACAAAACTTAACTTCTGACTTCTGTGGTTGCCTTTCTTTTTATTTAAACTCTGCAATGACTTTCTATAGCCTTTATTTTTAGCAAACCCTTTCTGGGGAGCACATGAAGGGAGGTTGTCCTCAGGCTGACCGTCACTTTTAGTGTCCTTTTCAGATGAGTTGACGGGCGGTCATCTTGTCAAAGGTCATTTCATTTGCTCTGTTGGACAGAGCATGTGCAATTTTGAAAGTCTGTTATAGCAAAATTAGGTTTTAATTTAATTCCCGAATATTCTGTGACTTCATTGCTGGGAGTAAATAGTGTTTACGTGGGAAGTAAATGTCACTGCAGACGCACTGTCCTTGGTCTGCTGGCCTGTGAGTTGTACCATGGATCAGAGCTTCTACTCCAATTAATTTCAAAATTACAGGCACGAGACTTGGTGTAGTTACACAACCTTGTACTCACCTTCGTTAAACTTCATTCAGTTCTTGCTGGAGATCAGTGGGAAACCTCATCTGTTTCTGGCAGAAACCATCACATTATTCTGCTCTTGTTACCAAACTACTTTTAGAAAGTTGGTAATTCTGTTTAAAACCAACATGACCTGATGTCTGTTTAAAAAAAAACCAAAATAATCAAATCAAATACTCTTTGTAAATAAACCTTGTATTATGTAATAGGAAAATGGACAGGTTTGGGGCTTGCAGAGGTTTTTGGAGTTTCTCTGGTTTGGCAGCAGGAGTGCTGCTGCCCCTTGCGTTGGTGGTAGGTGGCTGCATCCACGAAATTGATGGAAAAAGCCAAGCTCCTGGTGGACCTTTGGAGTCTTGACCTCAGGGGTGTTTTCTAGGCTGCTGCGGGGGAGAGTTTAGTATTTTGTGCATGCCATTTTTTATTAAATGTTGCTCAGTGCTGGCTTTTACACTCCCATGTCCTCTCCTCCCACCTAATCTCTCTCCTGGCTGAGCTGGGTGACCTTGGCTCTGTCCTGGCAAATGGGATGGGATCACCCTGTGAACGCTCTTCCAAAATTTCACATACCTTTAACAAAAACAAGTCCAGGCTGCTGGTGCTTCTGGGTTTGTGTGGCATGGCAGGCTGATGCTACCATTAGGATGAGCTTCTGAAGGATTAGTCTTTTTTTTCTCTCCTTTTTCCTATTGCAGTTTGCAATATCGCTTTAAAAATTCCTTGTTGTTCCAGGATTTTTTGGTGTAATCACCAACTGTGTTTTCCCGACTCAGTGGGAGTGCAGAGCTGTAGGTGGCTGTGCCGACGATAACCTCTATTTTCTTAACTTTCTTTCTTGTACAGTTCTGAATTGCAGTGTGGCATTTCAATGGGGGATTTGTTCCTAAATATCCCTTTGTTGGGAAAGGTCAGTCACAAGGATGTGCTGGCACTGAAGCAGGGACGGGCTGCTCCAGCATGTCAGATGCACTCATATTCCAATTCCAGATTATCCCTTCTTGTGAAAAAATGAAATTGTTGTGGTTTAAAGTGGCAACTAAGTAGTCTATTGGAGTGTTTATCAGAATGTGGTGGATGTTTGGGGTTTTCCTGTCTGTGGGTGCTAGGGCACACAATTAGCCAGAAGATTCTGCAGATATAAACGTCTGCATCCAAAAGCATCTAATATGGCCTTAGGTGAACATTGCTATTTGGACCTTGTTTCCCAACACATGATTTTTCAAGATACTGACGCTATTGTAACAAGAGTTTCTAAGTTTCAGAAAAAAAAGTCATAGTTACCAATAGTTAAGACAATTTTATGTCACTTCCAGCAACTTCCCTACCACAACCAGCAAGTCCTTGCCGTGTCCGCTGTCATGTTGGTACAGAAACATCCTCTCTGTGTCTTGCTGCCTACTGAGCTCTGCAAGAAAGAACAATCACTTTGGGTAATAAAAATGACATACAAAAGACAGAAGCTGTGATTTATTTTGGGAGATCAAGTAGAGTGGCAAGCAGTACTTTAAAGGTCACTTGTCTCGAATAAACCTTATCTCTCTCTCAAATTTAAAGAGATACTGTGATGTTTCCTTGCAGCTAACTTGCATTAAATGTCTTTAGCAAGAATATATTGCAGAGTCCAGCAGGAGTGTCGTACATACCCGTGTGCTTTATAGGTGATGGAAGTGAAGGGGAGTGCTGGCAGAGGGGGATTGAAGAGCAGTTGTGATTAATTAGTTGATTAGGAATACTCCTTTGGGAAGGCTAGCAGTGCTTTGAGTTGGTCATCAGTGGGTTTTTGTGAAAATGACACACAAAGTATATGCACAGCCTGTTTATTTTTTGAGAGCCATGTCTCATTCCATCAGTACTTAGAATTACAGAATCACAGAATGGTTTGTGTTGGGAGGGACTTAAATGCTCATCTTGTCCCAACCCCCTGCCAGGGGCAGGGACACCTTCCAGTAGACCAGGTAGAGCCCCACTTCTCAGTCTAGGTATGGAAAACAGTGTTCATCATAAGAATCTTAAAATCTCAGCTAAATTAGAGAAGACAAACTGGATGTGACAGTGTGTATGTGTTTGTGCTGGGATGTCTTTGAGTCAGAACCAGGCTTTAACAGCACCAGTTGTTGGTAAAGAGCACCTGCCCGTGTTCTCCTGGGAAATCCTGCAGGATTTGTTCTGCTCTTGGTCATGCTCACTGTTTTACTGGAGCTGTTTTGAAGGTTTGAGAATCTGGATAGAAGGGAGCTTAAATTAGATTTCCTTGTGTCTGTGTTACCGCAGTCAGCATGGGATTTGCTCATGGACAAAAAGATTGAAGCTAAAGTCAGAGCTGTTTGTTGGAATAGGGAGGTTATAAAGGTGGGGACAGGCTGAAGAGTTTGCAGCAAACCTGTGGTCTTGAAGTTAGAGGCAGTGAATCTATGTGGGCTGATTTGTTCTGTAATTTCCTAAAACTCCTGGATGTTTCAGTTCCGCTGACCTTCAGCATCTCAGCAACTGTCAGCTGCCCTGCCCTGTCCATTTGTCAGTGAGTGCCACGCTGCTGCTGGATGTGGAAGTGATGCTCTGACCTCGTTGGGATGTGGATCTGGGAGCGGGGCTGAGGGCACTGCAGGGTGCTCCAGGAGCGGGGAGCGAGGTCACCCTGCAGAACAGGCTGCTGCTCCTGACCCCTGCTGCAGCACAGGAACATCCTCCACTGGTACATCCTCCACTGGTACATCCTCCACTGGAACATCCTGCACAGGAACATCCTCCACTGGTACATCCTCCACTGGTACATCCTCCACTGGAACATCCTGCACAGGAACATCCTCCACTGGTACATCCTCCACTGGAACATCCTGCACAGGAACATCCTCCACTGGTACATCCTCCACTGGTACATCCTCCACTGGAATGTCCTCCACAGGAACATCCTCAACAGGAACATGCTCCACTGGTACATCCTCCACTGGAACATCCTCCATCCACACTGCAGCTGTCATTGGTGAAATGTTGGTGCCTTAACCAATGTCCAGGTGCCCGAGGTTTTAGGGACAAGAATGTGATGCTTCCTGCCTCGTGCCCGTTGGAAGTGGAGCCTGGGGAGTGGTGCTCTTCTGTGTGTGGCACAGAAATGGGTTCTGTAGGCAATGTGCCTTTTGGATTCCAGAAGTAACCAGCCAGTGCTCCAGACCAGAATTCAGTCAGAATTAAATCTTAGCTTCACTATTGCACATATTGTTGCAGTTGAGAGGTCACATCTTGGTGTATGTCAGCTCTTCCCATGTGCTGACAGAGAGGTTGCCTGTTGGCCACTGGATTGAATTTTGTCACCTGAGTGCTTTGACCTTTTTGCTGTTCTCAAATCCTGGAAATAATAGGTATTTTCAGCCTGTAAAACTTTTTCTGGTGGCTAAACATAGGCTTTAAAGTGTTGTGTTTCCTTTGTATTTAGATCAAGTTCACTACAACTTAAGTTCCCTAACCCTTATTCTGCCAACCTCCTTTCTTCCCCCTACTGCTTGGATGGGGGTTTTTGTGTGATTTTCTGGGAGTTTAGCAACCTTTTCCTCTTCAGACTTTCTCCTTTTTATGTGACCATAGATCTAAATTTACAGGTTGGATACTTTGTACTTTCTTTCTAGAAAAAACAAAGCTAGAATAAGGTAAAAATTAGGATAGTGAGGAAGAGTAATGTTTTCTTTCATAGCTCATATGGATGGTTGTGTTTGTGTAGTGATTGCCAATGAGAATGTCATTGGGAGTTGCAAGGGATGCAAGATCCCCCATGTCCCTCATCACAGTTTTGATTGTAAAATTATGTTGCATTTATCAGAGGGTCTCAACATTTTTTTTCGTGGGTGTGGGGAAGGTTTGGCAAGACCCGTGGTGCCACCTGTGTGTTCAGAAAATATGTGAACTGGTATTTGGTAAAGTGCTTGTCTTGTGCACTCTTCAAATAATGGACAGGGAATTGTAATGCTAAATCAAAACCTGTTTACCATTTCTCTTAAGTTTGGGCAGTATTTATAAAGTTGATGCCAGCTCGAGATTTTACAGTACTGTCCTTTAATTTGTAGGACTGAATATCTAGTGGCTGGAATGACTGCATGGAATTTGCTTTGTTTTACAGAAGAAATCTTTTCATTTTGGTCACAACACTTGATGCTATTGGAGTAGTTTTGGACTTTTTCTGCATAAGAACTTTTTTTTTAAAGAAATGGTATATAACTTGTATGATTTATCAATTATAAAAGCACATAGAGAATGTATGATTCCTTGATACAGTGTGCTTTTCATATAGTTAATTTTTAAAAATATTGGAAGTATATGTGGCAAAAAACAAACAAGCAGCTGAATTAAAGAACTGTTTATTTCACAGTATCCCATGCAGCTCTGAGTCTTTAAAAGCTACGGCTGGGTTTTTTTTCAGTAGAAAGAACATGTTTGTGAACTTGAGTTATGCACTAAAATTTAGATATCTGCACGTGTGTTCATTTGTAGATAGATTTATAAAATAGGGGTGCTGTTGTACATAGCTGTACCCAAAATGCATAATATTCTTTCTGTGTACTCATTTCTTTAAAGAAAATTCAAAGTCCTTTATAGACCAAACGTTTTGTTTAGATTAGATTACTTTTTGTTCTACACTGATATTTTCTAAAGGTTATTCTTTAACTAAGGTGCATAAATTGAACTTATAAAGAGGATTCCTGCTTCATCATAATGGATTACAATGTCAGCTAATGTTAAATATGGTGGGCTGTTTGGCCAGTGTCATATATTTGTCATCTTGGGGTATGTCACTTCACTGTAAATATCCCAGACCTTTGTTTTATAGAAAGGTCCATTGTTTTCCATCAGTTTTATGAGCTGTGAAGTGTGATTGGGTCAGCTTAGTCTAAACTAGCTTTTTCTCAAAATGTATGTCAAGTTACAGATTGAAATTCAGTTTGATTTTGATTCAATAATTCAGCAATTCAAATACAAATTTAAATGTGTAGCCAAAGTTTTATGAAGAACTTTGTCTTCAAATTAGACTTACACATCTCGTTTTCCTTTCTTTTTCCTGCCTTTCCCCAAATCCATTTTCTTTACAGCTTCCAGCTGACCTTACCAAGATGCATCTCACTGACAATCCTCATCCTCAGGTGACGCACGTCCCTTCCAGCCAGTCAGGATGCAGCATTGCCAGTGACTCTGGGAGCAGCAGCCTGTCTGATATTTATCAGGTAAGACTGCTTTGGTTTCACAGTTTTCCTTCCTTGATGTTAACTATTCCATAAACATGAAGAGTGACGCTTTATCCAAGACTTTGGTTAAAACCCTCTTGATGCTTCCACCTCTCCCTGTGCTGCCCATGGGACTCACCACTCCCACTGACACAGAAATGCAACAAGCTGCTTGTAAAGCTCTTTTTGTTGCTTTTCACATCTTTCTGTATCACCAAGTATGCTGTGTCTTTTAAAAGTAACATTTGTTGATTCATGGGATCATTTTCCTTTCTGAAATGGAACAAATCTCTTGAAATCAGCCTTGTGTTTCCAATACTGACCTTGATTATTTGTATTTATTGCTAATAGCAGATGTTCAGTTCTGCAAACAAAAGCATGGTAATAAACCCACTTTCTGCACTAATTGACTGTGGAAATTCTAGTGTGGCTTTCTGAGAGTAGGAGTTGGCTGAAATCCAGAGATAGCTTCATTTGTTTACAGATAATACACTTGAAAAGTTACCTGTCTTGTGTCAAATCGCAGAGCTCGTTTCATGGGTGTTTATGTTCTGGTTGATGCGGGGGTTCAGCTTGGGTTTGTGTTGATCAGTGATTTCACAGCTTTTCACTTCCAAGTTGCAATCTGACTACAATACAGAGTGTACAGCAGTTGTTGAGCACAGTGTAGGTGTAACTTGTTTTTAGACACCTGTTCCTTTTCCGTAGGTGCTGTCTGGATATTATTTCTATACTGGAAACAGATTAATGATATCTATTTACAGCAATATATTGCTTAGGGAACTTTAAAAGCAAGACATTAAAGCAAAAATTCCTTTAGAACATTAGAAGTGTCTCCGCATTTTTGTCCTATTTATTCTACACCCTTACTAGTTTAGATTTGCTTAGTGCCAGCTAGGTCAGGAGTAGCTGGCATCCCTGACAGAGTCTCTCCAAGACACTCTGTGAATTCTCTTGTTTCTGAGCGGCTGTGCTGGAAGATGGGCTTTTGTATCTTGATTATTTTTACTCTTTTTTATTTTCTGAATCAAAACTACATAAGAATTGATGTTAGACTAGAGTTAGAGTTGAGAGAATCAAAGAGCCTGCAGCTCCAGGAGTACTGAGGCTAGAAAAGGCATGGCAGGGCCCCAACATTGCT